>OY041598.1:2400000-3000000 GCA_955876795.1 Eupithecia tripunctaria | reverse complement strand
CACATATTTAATTTTCTTTAAGTGTATAAAGGCCAGTTAAATTTATATCATTAAAAATCAAGGTTATGTTCAGTTAGGTTATGTTAGGTTAGGTTATGTAAGGTTATGTTAGGTTATGTTAGGTTAGGTTATTTTTTTTCTCCATCCTACTATCGCCACTTTTAATTTGTGGCGTTTTAATCTATCTTTATTTTGCAACATACTTTAATCTAAGAAGTCTTCTCCCATATTGATATGCATAAAATTATACAATTCATTTGCTTCTTCTCTATATGTCAAAGGCTGCTAACTGTGCGTGATGGGACTTCACATATTTAATTTTCTTTAAGTGTATAAAGGCCAGTTAAATTTATATCATTAAAAATCAAGGTTATGTTAAGTTAGGTTATGTTAGGTTAGGTTATGTTAGGTTATGTTAGGTTATGTTAGGTTATGTTAGGTTATGTTAGGTTAGGTTATTTTTTTTCTCCATCCTACTATCGCCACTTTTAATTTGTGGCGTTTTAATCTATCTTTATTTTGCAACATACTTTAATCTAAGAAGTCTTCTCCCATATTGAAATGCATAAAATTATACAATTCATTTGCTTCTTCTCTATATGTCAAAGGCTGCTAACTGTGCGTGATGGGATTTCACATATTTATTTTTCTTTAAGTGTATAAAGGGCAGTTAAATTTATATCATTAAAAATCAAGGTTATGTTAAGTTAGGTTATGTTAGGTTAGGTTATGTTAGGTTATGTTAGGTTATGTTAGGTTATGTTAGGTTAGGTTATTTTTTTTCTCCATCCTACTATCGCCACTTTTAATTTGTGGCGTTTTAATCTATCTTTATTTTGCAACATACTTTAATCTAAGAAGTCTTCTCCCATGTTGATATGCATAAAATTATACAATTCATTTGCTTCTTCTCTATATGTCAAAGGCTGCTAACTGTGCGTGATGGGATTTCACATATTTAATTTTCTTTAAGTGTATAAAGGGCAGTTAAATTTATATCATTAAAAATCAAGGTTATGTTAAGTTAGGTTATGTTAGGTTAGGTTATGTTAGGTTATGTTAGGTTATGTTAGGTAAGGTTATTTTTTTTCTCCATCCTACTATCGTCACTTTTAATTTGTGTCGTTTTAATCTATCTTTATTTTGCAACATACTTTAATCTAAGAAGTCTTCTCCCATATTGATATGCATAAAATTATACAATTCATTTGCTTCTTCTCTATATGTCAAAGGCTGCTAACTGTGCGTGATGGGACTTCACATATTTAATTTTCTTTAAGTGTATAAAGGCCAGTTAAATTTATATCATTAAAAATCAAGGTTATGTTAAGTTATGTTATGTTAGGTTAGGTTATGTTAGGTTATGTTAGGTTATGTTAGGTTATGTTAGGTTATGTTAGGTTAGGTTATTTTTTTTCTCCATCCTACTAATGCCACTTTTAATTTGTGGCGTTTTAATCTATCTTTATTTTGCAACATACTTTAATCTAAGAAGTCTTCTCCCATATTGATATGCATAAAATTATACAATTCATTTGCTTCTTCTCTATATGTCAAAGGCTGCTAACTGTGCGTGATGGGACTTCACATATTTAATTTTCTTTAAGTGTATAAAGGGCAGTTAAATTTATATCATTAAAAATCAAGGTTATGTTAAGTTAGGTTATGTTAGGTTAGGTTATGTTAGGTTATGTTAGGTTATGTTAGGTTAGGTTAGGTTAGGTTATTTTTTTTCTCCATCCTACTATCGCCACTTTTAATTTGTGGCGTTTTAATCTATCTTTATTTTGCAACATACTTTAATCTAAGAAGTCTTCTCCCATGTTGATATGCATAAAATTATACAATTCATTTGCTTCTTCTCTATATGTCAAAGGCTGCTAACTGTGCGTGATGGGATTTCACATATTTAATTTTCTTTAAGTGTATAAAGGGCAGTTAAATTTATATCATTAAAAATCAAGGTTATGTTAAGTTAGGTTATGTTAGGTTAGGTTATGTTAGGTTATGTTAGGTTATGTTAGGTAAGGTTATTTTTTTTCTCCATCCTACTATCGTCACTTTTAATTTGTGTCGTTTTAATCTATCTTTATTTTGCAACATACTTTAATCTAAGAAGTCTTCTCCCATATTGATATGCATAAAATTATACAATTCATTTGCTTCTTCTCTATATGTCAAAGGCTGCTAACTGTGCGTGATGGGACTTCACATATTTAATTTTCTTTAAGTGTATAAAGGGCAGTTAAATTTATATCATTAAAAATCAAGGTTATGTTAAGTTATGTTATGTTAGGTTAGGTTATGTTAGGTTATGTTAGGTTATGTTAGGTTATGTTAGGTTAGGTTATTTTTTTTCTCCATCCTACTATCGCCACTTTTAATTTGTGGCGTTTTAATCTATCTTTATTTTGCAACATACTTTAATCTAAGAAGTCTTCTCCCATATTGATATGCATAAAATTATACAATTCATTTGCTTCTTCTCTATATGTCAAAGGCTGCTAACTGTGCGTGATGGGACTTCACATATTTAATTTTCTTTAAGTGTATAAAGGGCAGTTAAATTTATATCATTAAAAATCAAGGTTATGTTAAGTTAGGTTATGTTAGGTTAGGTTATGTTAGGTTATGTTAGGTTATGTTAGGTTAGGTTATTTTTTTTCTCCATCCTACTATCGCCACTTTTAATTTGTGGCGTTTTAATCTATCTTTATTTTGCAACATACTTTAATCTAAGAAGTCTTCTCCCATATTGATATGCATAAAATTATACAATTCATTTGCTTCTTCTCTATATGTCAAAGGCTGCTAACTGTGCGTGATGGGATTTCACATATTTAATTTTCTTTAAGTGTATAAAGGCCAGTTAAATTTATATCATTAAAAATCAAGGTTATGTTCAGTTAGGTTATGTTAGGTTAGGTTATGTAAGGTTATGTTAGGTTATGTTAGGTTAGGTTATTTTTTTTCTCCATCCTACTATCGCCACTTTTAATTTGTGGCGTTTTAATCTATCTTTATTTTGCAACATACTTTAATCTAAGAAGTCTTCTCCCATATTGATATGCATAAAATTATACAATTCATTTGCTTCTTCTCTATATGTCAAAGGCTGCTAACTGTGCGTGATGGGACTTCACATATTTAATTTTCTTTAAGTGTATAAAGGCCAGTTAAATTTATATCATTAAAAATCAAGGTTATGTTAAGTTAGGTTATGTTAGGTTAGGTTATGTTAGGTTATGTTAGGTTATGTTAGGTTATGTTAGGTTATGTTAGGTTATGTTAGGTTAGGTTATTTTTTTTCTCCATCCTACTATCGCCACTTTTAATTTGTGGCGTTTTAATCTATCTTTATTTTGCAACATACTTTAATCTAAGAAGTCTTCTCCCATATTGAAATGCATAAAATTATACAATTCATTTGCTTCTTCTCTATATGTCAAAGGCTGCTAACTGTGCGTGATGGGATTTCACATATTTATTTTTCTTTAAGTGTATAAAGGGCAGTTAAATTTATATCATTAAAAATCAAGGTTATGTTAAGTTAGGTTATGTTAGGTTAGGTTATGTTAGGTTATGTTAGGTTATGTTAGGTTATGTTAGGTTAGGTTATTTTTTTTCTCCATCCTACTATCGCCACTTTTAATTTGTGGCGTTTTAATCTATCTTTATTTTGCAACATACTTTAATCTAAGAAGTCTTCTCCCATGTTGATATGCATAAAATTATACAATTCATTTGCTTCTTCTCTATATGTCAAAGGCTGCTAACTGTGCGTGATGGGATTTCACATATTTAATTTTCTTTAAGTGTATAAAGGGCAGTTAAATTTATATCATTAAAAATCAAGGTTATGTTAAGTTAGGTTATGTTAGGTTAGGTTATGTTAGGTTATGTTAGGTTATGTTAGGTAAGGTTATTTTTTTTCTCCATCCTACTATCGTCACTTTTAATTTGTGTCGTTTTAATCTATCTTTATTTTGCAACATACTTTAATCTAAGAAGTCTTCTCCCATATTGATATGCATAAAATTATACAATTCATTTGCTTCTTCTCTATATGTCAAAGGCTGCTAACTGTGCGTGATGGGACTTCACATATTTAATTTTCTTTAAGTGTATAAAGGCCAGTTAAATTTATATCATTAAAAATCAAGGTTATGTTAAGTTAGGTTATGTTAGGTTAGGTTATGTTAGGTTATGTTAGGTTATGTTAGGTTAGGTTATTTTTTTTCTCCATCCTACTATCGCTACTTTTAATTTGTGGCGTTTTAATCTATCTTTATTTTGCAACATACTTTAATCTAAGAAGTCTTCTCCCATGTTGATATGCATAAAATTATACAATTCATTTGCTTCTTCTCTATATGTCAAAGGCTGCTAACTGTGCGTGATGGGATTTCACATATTTAATTTTCTTTAAGTGTATAAAGGCCAGTTAAATTTATATCATTAAAAATCAAGGTTATGTTAAGTTAGGTTATGTTAGGTTAGGTTATGTTAGGTTATGTTAGGTTATGTTAGGTTAGGTTATTTTTTTTCTCCATCCTACAATTGCCACTTTTAATTTGTGTCGTTTTAATCTATCTTTATTTTGCAACATACTTTAATCTAAGAAGTCTTCTCCCATATTGATATGCATAAAATTATACAATTCATTTGCTTCTTCTCTATATGTCAAAGGCTGCTAACTGTGCGTGATGGGACTTCACATATTTAATTTTCTTTAAGTGTATAAAGGCCAGTTAAATTTATATCATTAAAAATCAAGGTTATGTTAAGTTAGGTTATGTTAGGTTAGGTTATGTTAGGTTATGTTAGGTTATGTTAGGTTATGTTAGGTTAGGTTATTTTTTTTCTCCATCCTACTATCGCCACTTTTAATTTGTGGCGTTTTAATCTATCTTTATTTTGCAACATACTTTAATCTAAGAAGTCTTCTCCCATATTGAAATGCATAAAATTATACAATTCATTTGCTTCTTCTCTATATGTCAAAGGCTGCTAACTGTGCGTGATGGGATTTCACATATTTATTTTTCTTTAAGTGTATAAAGGCCAGTTAAATTTATATCATTAAAAATCAAGGTTATGTTAAGTTAGGTTATGTTAGGTTAGGTTATGTAAGGTTATGTTAGGTTAGGTTATTTTTTTTCTCCATCCTACTATCGCCACTTTTAATTTGTGGCGTTTTAATCTATCTTTATTTTGCAACATACTTTAATCTAAGAAGTCTTCTCCCATATTGATATGCATAAAATTATACAATTCATTTGCTTCTTCTCTATATGTCAAAGGCTGCTAACTGTGCGTGATGGGACTTCACATATTTAATTTTCTTTAAGTGTATAAAGGGCAGTTAAATTTATATCATTAAAAATCAAGGTTATGTTAAGTTAGGTTATGTTAGGTTAGGTTATGTAAGGTTATGTTAGGTTATGTTAGGTAAGGTTATTTTTTTTCTCCATCCTACTATCGTCACTTTTAATTTGTGTCGTTTTAATCTATCTTTATTTTGCAACATACTTTAATCTAAGAAGTCTTCTCCCATATTGATATGCATAAAATTATACAATTCATTTGCTTCTTCTCTATATGTCAAAGGCTGCTAACTGTGCGTGATGGGACTTCACATATTTAATTTTCTTTAAGTTTATAAAGGCCAGTTAAATTTATATCATTAAAAATCAAGGTTATGTTAAGTTAGGTTATGTTAGGTTAGGTTATGTTAGGTTATGTTAGGTTATGTTAGGTTATGTTAGGTTATGTTAGGTTATGTTAGGTTAGGTTATTTTTTTTCTCCATCCTACTATCGCCACTTTTAATTTGTGGCGTTTTAATCTATCTTTATTTTGCAACATACTTTAATCTAAGAAGTCTTCTCCCATATTGATATGCATAAAATTATACAATTCATTTGCTTCTTCTCTATATGTCAAAGGCTGCTAACTGTGCGTGATGGGACTTCACATATTTAATTTTCTTTAAGTGTATAAAGGGCAGTTAAATTTATATCATTAAAAATCAAGGTTATGTTAAGTTAGGTTATGTTAGGTTAGGTTATGTTAGGTTATGTTAGGTTATGTTAGGTTATGTTATGTTAGGTTATTTTTTTTCTCCATCCTACTATCGCCACTTTTAATTTGTGGCGTTTTAATCTATCTTTATTTTGCAACATACTTTAATCTAAGAAGTCTTCTCCCATATTGATATGCATAAAATTATACAATTCATTTGCTTCTTCTCTATATGTCAAAGGCTGCTAACTGTGCGTGATGGGACTTCACATATTTAATTTTCTTTAAGTGTATAAAGGGCAGTTAAATTTATATCATTAAAAATCAAGGTTATGTTAAGTTAGGTTATGTTAGGTTAGGTTATGTTAGGTTATGTTAGGTTATGTTAGGTTAGGTTATTTTTTTTCTCCATCCTACTATCGCCACTTTTAATTTGTGGCGTTTTAATCTATCTTTATTTTGCAACATACTTTAATCTAAGAAGTCTTCTCCCATATTGATATGCATAAAATTATACAATTCATTTGCTTCTTCTCTATATGTCAAAGGCTGCTAACTGTGCGTGATGGGATTTCACATATTTAATTTTCTTTAAGTGTATAAAGGGCAGTTAAATTTATATCATTAAAAATCAAGGTTATGTTAAGTTAGGTTATGTTAGGTTATGTTAGGTTAGGTTATTTTTTTTCTCCATCCTACTATCGCCACTTTTAATTTGTGGCGTTTTAATCTATCTTTATTTTGCAACATACTTTAATCTAAGAAGTCTTCTCCCATATTGATATGCATAAAATTATACAATTCATTTGCTTCTTCTCTATATGTCAAAGGCTGCTAACTGTGCGTGATGGGATTTCACATATTTAATTTTCTTTAAGTGTATAAAGGGCAGTTAAATTTATATCATTAAAAATCAAGGTTATGTTAAGTTAGGTTATGTTAGGTTAGGTTATGTTAGGTTATGTTAGGTTATGTTAGGTTAGGTTATTTTTTTTCTCCATCCTACTATCGCGACTTTTAATTTTTGGCGTTTTAATCTATCTTTATTTTGCAACATACTTTATTCTAAGAAGTCTACTCCCATATTGACATGCATAAAATTATATAATTCATTTGCTACTTCTCTATATGTCAGGGGCTGCTCACTGTATGTGATGGGATTTCACATATTTAATTTCATTTGTCTATTCAAGGCTGGGAAATTTATTTCATGAAAAATCATATTTCATTTTCTCTAAACAATCAATGACATATGCTTAACACTTGTGTAATTTCATATTATAGTATAATTTATTATCTTATATCATTTTACCTTCTATACAGTTTATTCCTCTTATTATCATTTAATCAAATTACATTTATTTGGTTAGGTTATGTTAGGTTAGGTTAGGTTAGGTTATGTTAGGTTATGTTAGGTTAGGTTATTTTTTTTCTCCATCCTACTATCGCCACTTTTAATTTGTGGCGTTGTAATCTATCTTTATTTTGCAACATACTTTAATCTAAGAAGTCTTCTCCCATATTGATATGCATAAAATTATACAATTCATTTGCTTCTTCTCTATATGTCAAAGGCTGCTAACTGTGCGTGATGGGATTTCACATATTTAATTTTCTTTAAGTGTATAAAGGGCAGTTAAATTTATATCATTAAAAATAAAGGTTATGTTAAGTTAGGTTATGTTAGGTTAGGTTAGGTTATGTTAGGTTATGTTAGGTTAGGTTATTTTTGAGCAAATGAATTATATAATTTTATGCATGTCAATATGGGAGTAGACTTCTTAGAATAAAGTATGTTGCAAAATAAAGATAGATTAAAACGCCACAAATTAAAAGTGGCGATAGTAGGATGGAGAAAAAAAATAACCGAACCTAACATAACCTAACATAACCTAACATAACCTAACATAACCTAACCTAACATAACCTAACTTAACATAACCTTGATTTTTAATGATATAAATTTAACTGCCCTTTATAAACTTAAAGAAAATTAAATATGTGAAATCCCATCACGCACAGTTAGCAGCCTTTGACATATAGAGACGAAGCAAATGAATTGTATAATTTTATGCATATCAATATGGGAGAAGACTTCTTAGATTAAAGTATGTTGAAAATAAAGATAGATTAAAACGCCACAAATTAAAAGTGGCGATAGTAGGATGGAGAAAAAAAATAACCTTACCTAACATAACCTAACATAACCTAACCTAACCTAACCTAACATAACCTAACCAAATAAATGTAATTTGATTAAATGATAATAAGAGGAATAAACTGTATAGAAGGTAAAATGATATAAGATAATAAATTATACTATAATATGAAATTACACAAGTGTTAAGCATATGTCATTGATTGTTTAGAGAAAATGAAATATGATTTTTCATGAAATAAATTTCCCAGCCTTGAATAGACAAATGAAATTAAATATGTGAAATCCCATCACATACAGTGAGCAGCCCCTGACATATAGAGAAGTAGCAAATGAATTATATAATTTTATGCATGTCAATATGGGAGTAGACTTCTTAGAATAAAGTATGTTGCAAAATAAGGATAGATTAAAACGCCACAAATTAAAAGTGGCGATAGTAGGATGGAGAAAAAAAATAAACTAACCTAACATAACCTAACATAACCTAACATAACCTAACCTAACATAACCTAACTTAACATAACCTTGTTTTTTAATGATATTAATTTAACTGCCCTTTATACACTTAAAGAAAATTAAATATGTGAAATCCCATCACGCACAGTTAGCAGCCTTTGACATATAGAGAAGAAGCAAATGAATTGTATAATTTTATGCATATCAATATGGGAGAAGACTTCTTAGATTAAAGTATGTTGCAAAATAAAGATAGATTAAAACGCCACAAATTAAAAGTGGCGATAGTAGGATGGAGAAAAAAAATAACCTAACCTAACATAACCTAACTTAACATAACCTTGATTTTTAATGATATAAATTTAACTGCCCTTTATACACTTAAAGAAAATTAAATATGTGAAATCCCATCAGCACAGTTAGCAGCCTTTGACATATAGAGAAGAAGCAAATTAATTGTATAATTT
Organism: Eupithecia tripunctaria; assembly: GCA_955876795.1. NCBI lineage: Eukaryota > Metazoa > Arthropoda > Insecta > Lepidoptera > Geometridae > Eupithecia > Eupithecia tripunctaria. The sequence goes on along the minus strand of OY041598.1, from coordinate 2,990,893 downwards.
TATGCATATCAATATGGGAGAAGACTTCTTAGATTAAAGTATGTTGCAAAATAAAGATAGATTAAAACGCCACAAATTAAAAGTGGCGATAGTAGGATGGAGAAAAAAAAATTTAACTGCCCTTTATACACTTAAAGAAAATTAAATATGTGAAATCCCATCACGCACAGTTAGCAGCCTTTGACATATAGAGAAGAAGCAAATGAATTGTATAATTTTATGCATATCAATATGGGAGAAGACTTCTTAGATTAAAGTATGTTGCAAAATAAAGATAGATTAAAACGCCACAAATTAAAAGTGGCGATAGTAGGATGGAGAAAAAAAATAGCCTAACCTAACATAACCTAACTTAACATAACCTTGATTTTTAATGATATAAATTTAACTGCCCTTTATACACTTAAAGAAAATTAAATATGTGAAATCCCATCAGCACAGTTAGCAGCCTTTGACATATAGAGAAGAAGCAAATTAATTGTATAATTTTATGCATATCAATATGGGAGAAGACTTCTTAGATTAAAGTATGTTGCAAAATAAAGATAGATTAAAACGCCACAAATTAAAAGTGGCGATAGTAGGATGGAGAAAAAAAATAACCTAACCTAACATAACCTAACATAACCTAACATAACCTAACCTAACATAACCTAACTTAACATAACCTTGATTTTTAATGATATAAATTTAACTGCCCTTTATACACTTAAAGAAAATTAAATATGTGAAATCCCATCACGCACAGTTAGCAGCCTTTGACATATAGAGAAGAAGCAAATGAATTGTATAATTTTATGCATATCAATATGGGAGAAGACTTCTTAGATTAAAGTATGTTGCAAAATAAAGATAGATTAAAACGCCACAAATTAAAAGTGGCGATAGTAGGATGGAGAAAAAAAATAACCTAACCTAACATAACCTAACATAACCTAACATAACCTAACATAACCTAACATAACCTAACCTTACATAACCTAACTTAACATAACCTTGATTTTTAATGATATAAATTTAACTGCCCTTTATACACTTAAAGAAAATTAAATATGTGAAATCCCATCACGCACAGTTAGCAGCCTTTGACATATAGAGAAGAAGCAAATGAATTGTATAATTTTATGCATATCAATATGGGAGAAGACTTCTTAGATTAAAGTATGTTGCAAAATAAAGAAAGATTAAAACGCCACAAATTAAAAGTGGCGATAGTAGGATGGAGAAAAAAAATAACCTAACCTAACATAACCTAACATAACCTAACATAACCTAACCTAACCTAACCTAACATAACCTAACCAAATAAATGTAATTTGATTAAATGATAATAAGAGGAATAAACTGTATAGAAGGTAAAATGATATAAGATAATAAATTATACTATAATATGAAATTACACAAGTGTTAAGCATATGTCATTGATTGTTTAGAGAAAATGAAATATGATTTTTCATGAAATAAATTTCCCAGCCTTGAATAGACAAATGAAATTAAATATGTGAAATCCCATCACATAAAGTGAGCAGCCCCTGACATATAGAGAAGTAGCAAATGAATTATATAATTTTATGCATGTCAATATGGGAGTAGACTTCTTAGAATAAAGTATGTTGCAAAATAAAGATAGATTAAAACGCCACAAATTAAAAGTGGCGATAGTAGGATGGAGAAAAAAAATAACCTCACCTAACATAACCTAATTAAACCTTTTAATTTGTGGCGTTTTAATCTATCTTTATTTTGCAACATACTTTAATCTAAGAAGTCTTCTCCCATATTGATATGCATAAAATTATACAATTCATTTGCTTCTTCTCTATATGTCAAAGGCTGCTAACTGTGCGTGATGGGATTTCACATATTTAATTTTCTTTAAGTGTATAAAGGGCAGTTAAATTTATATCATTAAAAATCAAGGTTATGTTAAGTTAGGTTATGTAAGGTTAGGTTATGTTAGGTTATGTTAGGTTATGTTAGGTTATGTAAGGTTAGGTTATTTTTTTTCTCCATCCTACTATCGCCACTTTTAATTTGTGGCGTTTTAATCTATCTTTATTTTGCAACATACTTTAATCTAAGAAGTCTTCTCCCATATTGATATGCATAAAATTATACAATTCATTTGCTTCTTCTCTATATGTCAAAGGCTGCTAACTGTGCGTGATGGGATTTCACATATTTAATTTTCTTTAAGTGTATAAAGGGCAGTTAAATTTATATCATTAAAAATCAAGGTTATGTTAAGTTAGGTTATGTTAGGTTAGGTTATGTTAGGTTATGTTAGGTTATATTAGGTTAGGTTATTTTTTTTCTCCATCCTACTATCGCCACTTTTAATTTGTGGCGTTTTAATCTATCTTTATTTTGCAACATACTTTAATCTAAGAAGTCTTCTCCCATATTGATATGCATAAAATTATACAATTAATTTGCTTCTTCTCTATATGTCAAAGGCTGCTAACTGTGCTGATGGGATTTCACATATTTAATTTTCTTTAAGTGTATAAAGGGCAGTTAAATTTATATCATTAAAAATCAAGGTTATGTTAAGTTAGGTTATGTTAGGTTAGGCTATTTTTTTTCTCCATCCTACTATCGCCACTTTTAATTTGTGGCGTTTTAATCTATCTTTATTTTGCAACATACTTTAATCTAAGAAGTCTTCTCCCATATTGAAATGCATAAAATTATACAATTCATTTGCTTCTTCTCTATATGTCAAAGGCTGCTAACTGTGCGTGATGGGATTTCACATATTTATTTTTCTTTAAGTGTATAAAGGCCAGTTAAATTTATATCATTAAAAATCAAGGTTATGTTAAGTTAGGTTATGTTAGGTTAGGTTATGTAAGGTTATGTTAGGTTAGGTTATTTTTTTTCTCCATCCTACTATCGCCACTTTTAATTTGTGGCGTTTTAATCTATCTTTATTTTGCAACATACTTTAATCTAAGAAGTCTTCTCCCATATTGATATGCATAAAATTATACAATTCATTTGCTTCTTCTCTATATGTCAAAGGCTGCTAACTGTGCATGATGGGACTTCACATATTTAATTTTCTTTAAGTGTATAAAGGGCAGTTAAATTTATATCATTAAAAATCAAGGTTATGTTAAGTTAGGTTATGTTAGGTTAGGTTATGTTAGGTTATGTTAGGTTATGTTAGGTTATGTTAGGTTATGTTAGGTTAGGTTATTTTTTTTCTCCATCCTACTATCGCCACTTTTAATTTGTGGCGTTTTAATCTATCTTTATTTTGCAACATACTTTAATCTAAGAAGTCTTCTCCCATATTGATATGCATAAAATTATACAATTCATTTGCTTCTTCTCTATATGTCAAAGGCTGCTAACTGTGCGTGATGGGACTTCACATATTTAATTTTCTTTAAGTGTATAATGGGCAGTTAAATTTATATCATTAAAAATCAAGGTTATGTTAAGTTAGGTTATGTTAGGTTAGGTTATGTTAGGTTATGTTAGGTTATGTTAGGTTATGTTATGTTAGGTTATTTTTTTTCTCCATCCTACTATCGCCACTTTTAATTTGTGGCGTTTTAATCTATCTTTATTTTGCAACATACTTTAATCTAAGAAGTCTTCTCCCATATTGATATGCATAAAATTATACAATTCATTTGCTTCTTCTCTATATGTCAAAGGCTGCTAACTGTGCGTGATGGGATTTCACATATTTAATTTTCTTTAAGTGTATAAAGGCCAGTTAAATTTATATCATTAAAAATCAAGGTTATGTTAAGTTAGGTTATGTTATGTTAGGTTATGTTAGGTTATGTTAGGTCAGGTTATTTTTTTTCTCCATCCTACTATCGCCACTTTTAATTTGTGTCGTTTTAATCTATCATTATTTTGCAACATACTTTAATCTAAGAAGTCTTCTCCCATATTGATATGCATAAAATTATACAATTCATTTGCTTCTTCTCTATATGTCAAAGGCTGCTAACTGTGCGTGATGGGATTTCACATATTTAATTTTCTTTAAGTGTATAAAGGCCAGTTAAATTTATATCATTAAAAATCAAGGTTATGTTAAGTTAGGTTATGTTAGGTTAGGTTATGTTAGGTTATGTTAGGTAAGGTTATTTTTTTTCTCCATCCTACTATCGTCACTTTTAATTTGTGTCGTTTTAATCTATCTTTATTTTGCAACATACTTTATTCTAAGAAGTCTACTCCCATATTGACATGCATAAAATTATATAATTCATTTGCTCAAAAATAACCTTACCTAACATAACCTAACATAACCTAACCTAACCTAACCTAACATAACCTAACTTAACATAACCTTGATTTTTAATGATATAAATTTAACTGCCCTTTATACACTTAAAGAAAATTAAATATGTGAAATCCCATCACGCACAGTTAGCAGCCTTTGACATATAGAGAAGAAGCAAATGAATTGTATAATTTTATGCATATCAATATGGGAGAAGACTTCTTAGATTAAAGTATGTTGCAAAATAAAGATAGATTAAAACGCCACAAATTAAAAGGTTTAATTAGGTTATGTTAGGTGAGGTTATTTTTTTTCTCCATCCTACTATCGCCACTTTTAATTTGTGGCGTTTTAATCTATCTTTATTTTGCAACATACTTTATTCTAAGAAGTCTACTCCCATATTGACATGCATAAAATTATATAATTCATTTGCTACTTCTCTATATGTCAGGGGCTGCTCACTTTATGTGATGGGATTTCACATATTTAATTTCATTTGTCTATTCAAGGCTGGGAAATTTATTTCATGAAAAATCATATTTCATTTTCTCTAAACAATCAATGACATATGCTTAACACTTGTGTAATTTCATATTATAGTATAATTTATTATCTTATATCATTTTACCTTCTATACAGTTTATTCCTCTTATTATCATTTAATCAAATTACATTTATTTGGTTAGGTTATGTTAGGTTAGGTTAGGTTAGGTTATGTTAGGTTATGTTAGGTTATGTTAGGTTAGGTTATTTTTTTTCTCCATCCTACTATCGCCACTTTTAATTTGTGGCGTTTTAATCTTTCTTTATTTTGCAACATACTTTAATCTAAGAAGTCTTCTCCCATATTGATATGCATAAAATTATACAATTCATTTGCTTCTTCTCTATATGTCAAAGGCTGCTAACTGTGCGTGATGGGATTTCACATATTTAATTTTCTTTAAGTGTATAAAGGGCAGTTAAATTTATATCATTAAAAATCAAGGTTATGTTAAGTTAGGTTATGTAAGGTTAGGTTATGTTAGGTTATGTTAGGTTATGTTAGGTTATGTTAGGTTAGGTTATTTTTTTTCTCCATCCTACTATCGCCACTTTTAATTTGTGGCGTTTTAATCTATCTTTATTTTGCAACATACTTTAATCTAAGAAGTCTTCTCCCATATTGATATGCATAAAATTATACAATTCATTTGCTTCTTCTCTATATGTCAAAGGCTGCTAACTGTGCGTGATGGGATTTCACATATTTAATTTTCTTTAAGTGTATAAAGGGCAGTTAAATTTATATCATTAAAAATCAAGGTTATGTTAAGTTAGGTTATGTTAGGTTAGGTTATGTTAGGTTATGTTAGGTTATATTAGGTTAGGTTATTTTTTTTCTCCATCCTACTATCGCCACTTTTAATTTGTGGCGTTTTAATCTATCTTTATTTTGCAACATACTTTAATCTAAGAAGTCTTCTCCCATATTGATATGCATAAAATTATACAATTAATTTGCTTCTTCTCTATATGTCAAAGGCTGCTAACTGTGCTGATGGGATTTCACATATTTAATTTTCTTTAAGTGTATAAAGGGCAGTTAAATTTATATCATTAAAAATCAAGGTTATGTTAAGTTAGGTTATGTTAGGTTAGGCTATTTTTTTTCTCCATCCTACTATCGCCACTTTTAATTTGTGGCGTTTTAATCTATCTTTATTTTGCAACATACTTTAATCTAAGAAGTCTTCTCCCATATTGAAATGCATAAATTATACAATTCATTTGCTTCTTCTCTATATGTCAAAGGCTGCTAACTGTGCGTGATGGGATTTCACATATTTATTTTTCTTTAAGTGTATAAAGGCCAGTTAAATTTATATCATTAAAAATCAAGGTTATGTTAAGTTAGGTTATGTTAGGTTAGGTTATGTAAGGTTATGTTAGGTTAGGTTATTTTTTTTCTCCATCCTACTATCGCCACTTTTAATTTGTGGCGTTTTAATCTATCTTTATTTTGCAACATACTTTAATCTAAGAAGTCTTCTCCCATATTGATATGCATAAAATTATACAATTCATTTGCTTCTTCTCTATATGTCAAAGGCTGCTAACTGTGCATGATGGGACTTCACATATTTAATTTTCTTTAAGTGTATAAAGGGCAGTTAAATTTATATCATTAAAAATCAAGGTTATGTTAAGTTAGGTTATGTTAGGTTAGGTTATGTTAGGTTATGTTAGGTTATGTTAGGTTATGTTAGGTTATGTTAGGTTAGGTTATTTTTTTTCTCCATCCTACTATCGCCACTTTTAATTTGTGGCGTTTTAATCTATCTTTATTTTGCAACATACTTTAATCTAAGAAGTCTTCTCCCATATTGATATGCATAAAATTATACAATTCATTTGCTTCTTCTCTATATGTCAAAGGCTGCTAACTGTGCGTGATGGGACTTCACATATTTAATTTTCTTTAAGTGTATAATGGGCAGTTAAATTTATATCATTAAAAATCAAGGTTATGTTAAGTTAGGTTATGTTAGGTTAGGTTATGTTAGGTTATGTTAGGTTATGTTAGGTTATGTTATGTTAGGTTATTTTTTTTCTCCATCCTACTATCGCCACTTTTAATTTGTGGCGTTTTAATCTATCTTTATTTTGCAACATACTTTAATCTAAGAAGTCTTCTCCCATATTGATATGCATAAAATTATACAATTCATTTGCTTCTTCTCTATATGTCAAAGGCTGCTAACTGTGCGTGATGGGATTTCACATATTTAATTTTCTTTAAGTGTATAAAGGCCAGTTAAATTTATATCATTAAAAATCAAGGTTATGTTAAGTTAGGTTATGTTATGTTAGGTTATGTTAGGTTATGTTAGGTCAGGTTATTTTTTTTCTCCATCCTACTATCGCCACTTTTAATTTGTGTCGTTTTAATCTATCATTATTTTGCAACATACTTTAATCTAAGAAGTCTTCTCCCATATTGATATGCATAAAATTATACAATTCATTTGCTTCTTCTCTATATGTCAAAGGCTGCTAACTGTGCGTGATGGGATTTCACATATTTAATTTTCTTTAAGTGTATAAAGGCCAGTTAAATTTATATCATTAAAAATCAAGGTTATGTTAAGTTAGGTTATGTTAGGTTAGGTTATGTAAGGTTATGTTAGGTTATGTTAGGTTATGTTAGGTTAGGTTATTTTTTTTCTCCATCCTACTATCGCCACTTTTAATTTGTGGCGTTTTAATCTATCTTTATTTTGCAACATACTTTAATCTAAGAAGTCTTCTCCCATATTGATATGCATAAAATTATACAATTCATTTGCTTCTTTTCTATATGTCAAAGGCTGCTAACTGTGCGTGATGGGACTTCACATATTTAATTTTCTTTAAGTGTATAAAGGGCAGTTAAATTTATATCATTAAAAATCATGGTTATGTTAAGTTAGGTTATGTTAGGTTAGGTTATGTTAGGTTATGTTAGGTTATGTTAGGTTATGTTAGGTTAGGTTATTTTTTTTCTCCATCCTACTATCGCCACTTTTAATTTGTGGCGTTTTAATCTATCTTTATTTTGCAACATACTTTAATCTAAGAAGTCTTCTCCCATATTGATATGCATAAAATTATACAATTCATTTGCTTCTTCTCTATATGTCAAAGGCTGCTAACTGTGCGTGATGGGACTTCACATATTTAATTTTCTTTAAGTGTATAAAGGCCAGTTAAATTTATATCATTAAAAATCAAGGTTATGTTAAGTTAGGTTATGTTAAGTTAGGTTATGTTAGGTTAGGTTATGTTAGGTTATGTTAGGTTATGTTAGGTTATGTTAGGTTAGGTTATTTTTTTTCTCCATCCTACTATCGCCACTTTTAATTTGTGGCGTTTTAATCTATCTTTATTTTGCAACATACTTTAATCTAAGAAGTCTTCTCCCATATTGAAATGCATAAAATTATACAATTCATTTGCTTCTTCTCTATATGTCAAAGGCTGCTAACTGTGCGTGATGGGATTTCACATATTTATTTTTCTTTAAGTGTATAAAGGCCAGTTAAATTTATATCATTAAAAATCAAGGTTATGTTAAGTTAGGTTATGTTAGGTTAGGTTATGTTAGGTTATGTTAGGTTAGGTTATTTTTTTTCTCCATCCTACTATCGCCACTTTTAATTTGTGGCGTTTTAATCTATCTTTATTTTGCAACATACTTTAATCTAAGAAGTCTTCTCCCATATTGATATGCATAAAATTATACAATTCATTTGCTTCTTCTCTATATGTCAAAGGCTGCTAACTGTGCGTGATGGGACTTCACATATTTAATTTTCTTTAAGTGTATAAAGGGCAGTTAAATTTATATCATTAAAAATCAAGGTTATGTTAAGTTAGGTTATGTTAGGTTAGGTTATGTTAGGTTATGTTAGGTTATGTTAGGTTAGGTTATTTTTTTTCTCCATCCTACTATCGCCACTTTTAATTTGTGGCGTTTTAATCTATCTTTATTTTGCAACATACTTTAATCTAAGAAGTCTTCTCCCATGTTGATATGCATAAAATTATACAATTCATTTGCTTCTTCTCTATATGTCAAAGGCTGCTAACTGTGCGTGATGGGATTTCACATATTTAATTTTCTTTAAGTGTATAAAGGCCAGTTAAATTTATATCATTAAAAATCAAGGTTATGTTAAGTTAGGTTATGTTAGGTTAGGTTATGTTAGGTTATGTTAGGTTATGTTAGGTAAGGTTATTTTTTTTCTCCATCCTACTATCGTCACTTTTAATTTGTGTCGTTTTAATCTATCTTTATTTTGCAACATACTTTATTCTAAGAAGTCTACTCCCATATTGACATGCATAAAATTATATAATTCATTTGCTCAAAGATAACCTAACCTAACATAACCTAACATAACCTAACCTAACCTAACCTAACATAACCTAACTTAACATAACCTTGATTTTTAATGATATAAATTTAACTGCCCTTTATACACTTAAAAAAAATTAAATATGTGAAATCCCATCACGCACAGTTAGCAGCCTTTGACATATAGAGAAGAAGCAAATGAATTGTATAATTTTATGCATATCAATATGGGAGAAGACTTCTTAGATTAAAGTATGTTGCAAAATAAAGATAGATTAAAACGCCACAAATTAAAAGGTTTAATTAGGTTATGTTAGGTGAGGTTATTTTTTTTCTCCATCCTACTATCGCCACTTTTAATTTGTGGCGTTTTAATCTATCTTTATTTTGCAACATACTTTATTCTAAGAAGTCTACTCCCATATTGACATGCATAAAATTATATAATTCATTTGCTACTTCTCTATATGTCAGGGGCTGCTCACTTTATGTGATGGGATTTCACATATTTAATTTCATTTGTCTATTCAAGGCTGGGAAATTTATTTCATGAAAAATCATATTTCATTTTCTCTAAACAATCAATGACATATGCTTAACACTTGTGTAATTTCATATTATAGTATAATTTATTATCTTATATCATTTTACCTTCTATACAGTTTATTCCTCTTATTATCATTTAATCAAATTACATTTATTTGGTTAGGTTATGTTAGGTTAGGTTAGGTTAGGTTATGTTAGGTTATGTTAGGTTATGTTAGGTTAGGTTATTTTTTTTCTCCATCCTACTATCGCCACTTTTAATTTGTGGCGTTTTAATCTTTCTTTATTTTGCAACATACTTTAATCTAAGAAGTCTTCTCCCATATTGATATGCATAAAATTATACAATTCATTTGCTTCTTCTCTATATGTCAAAGGCTGCTAACTGTGCGTGATGGGATTTCACATATTTAATTTTCTTTAAGTGTATAAAGGGCAGTTAAATTTATATCATTAAAAATCAAGGTTATGTTAAGTTAGGTTATGTAAGGTTAGGTTATGTTAGGTTATGTTAGGTTATGTTAGGTTATGTTAGGTTATGTTAGGTTAGGTTATTTTTTTTCTCCATCCTACTATCGCCACTTTTAATTTGTGGCGTTTTAATCTATCTTTATTTTGCAACATACTTTAATCTAAGAAGTCTTCTCCCATATTGAAATGCATAAAATTATACAATTCATTTGCTTCTTCTCTATATGTCAAAGGCTGCTAACTGTGCGTGATGGGATTTCACATATTTAATTTTCTTTAAGTGTATAAAGGCCAGTTAAATTTATATCATTAAAAATCAAGGTTATGTTAAGTTAGGTTATGTTAGGTTAGGTTATGTAAGGTTATGTTAGGTTAGGTTATTTTTTTTCTCCATCCTACTATCGCCACTTTTAATTTGTGGCGTTTTAATCTATCTTTATTTTGCAACATACTTTAATCTAAGAAGTCTTCTCCCATATTGATATGCATAAAATTATACAATTCATTTGCTTCTTCTCTATATGTCAAAGGCTGCTAACTGTGCATGATGGGACTTCACATATTTAATTTTCTTTAAGTGTATAAAGGGCAGTTAAATTTATATCATTAAAAATCAAGGTTATGTTAAGTTAGGTTATGTTAGGTTAGGTTATGTTAGGTTATGTTAGGTTATGTTAGGTTATGTTAGGTTAGGTTATTTTTTTTCTCCATCCTACTATCGCCACTTTTAATTTGTGGCGTTTTAATCTATCTTTATTTTGCAACATACTTTAATCTAAGAAGTCTTCTCCCATATTGATATCCGCTAAAATCATCATGGTTCCTTTTGTCCTAGCGGCGCAAATGCGCAAAAACACCGTGGTTCCTAAAGTGCCCAAGCTTGAATTTCGCGGGCGCTTGGCATAAATCTTTCATCCTGCTTTTTCTCATTAAAATAACCGTAAGGAACGATTGCCATCCTTTTCGCACCTCCTCAACCTTCATTTACATGTATACCAACCTAACAAACAATTCATAGACACGATGGGAAAAAATCGAGAAATCAGTCGATTGTTCCGGACAGTTCGAATGAAGAGTTATTGACGGATTTCTGTATTTTAACCAAGATAAAACAATTGAGAAGCGTTTTTGTGTTTGTTGGAGTGTTAACATCGGAAGATAAACTCAGTTAGTACCTGTTTACGCTATAGGTTTGTGTTGACAGTGATTTATTTCGTCACATTGGACAAAATAATAAGCGATGTCCGATGGGTTTTCGGAAAGTCTGGAGTTTGAATGTTTCCCATATTTTGAAATATCTGTTTGTTTTAGGACAATCACAGTTACATTATTGCTTCAGAGCTGAAATAAGCTTTCAGAAAACACTAATATTTTATCTATCCATGTTTGATTTGGATAAAATAATAATTATGTTTCAGCGCGAAAAAACGTGATTCAAACCAATATTGTAAATAAAAGCTTGTAAATAAATATTTTTGTACAATGGAACGTTTTGTTTTGTTTTTTTCGGCTTAAAATTGAATATATTTACTCATATAAAACATCAGAAACATAGTCTATCCCTTCATTTTTAAATTAAAAAATATTATTAATTTATTTTTTTATTTTTTGAAGTTGTAAGTTCTGATAATTTCTTATTTCGTAATATACCATCACACCCATACAAATTATGTGCCATTCAAAGCACCCACTCAGCCTCAACTATAAACAATAACACATGTAGGGTCCAATTCCAATGAATAGAGTCGTAAATAACCTGTAAGTGCCAGATGACGCAACCCGAGCCGCGCCGGTCGTAAAGATAACGGTCGGGCCACTCAACGGCTCGGCGGCCGCGCGGTGAAGCGGGGCGGGTACCGCAAGCGGATATGCATAAAATTATACAATTCATTTGCTTCTTCTCTATATGTCAAAGGCTGCTAACTGTGCGTGATGGGACTTCACATATTTAATTTTCTTTAAGTGTATAATGGGCAGTTAAATTTATATCATTAAAAATCAAGGTTATGTTAAGTTAGGTTATGTTAGGTTAGGTTATGTTAGGTTATGTTAGGTTATGTTAGGTTATGTTATGTTAGGTTATTTTTTTTCTCCATCCTACTATCGCCACTTTTAATTTGTGGCGTTTTAATCTATCTTTATTTTGCAACATACTTTAATCTAAGAAGTCTTCTCCCATATTGATATGCATAAAATTATACAATTCATTTGCTTCTTCTCTATATGTCAAAGGCTGCTAACTGTGCGTGATGGGATTTCACATATTTAATTTTCTTTAAGTGTATAAAGGCCAGTTAAATTTATATCATTAAAAATCAAGGTTATGTTAAGTTAGGTTATGTTATGTTAGGTTATGTTAGGTTATGTTAGGTCAGGTTATTTTTTTTCTCCATCCTACTATCGCCACTTTTAATTTGTGTCGTTTTAATCTATCATTATTTTGCAACATACTTTAATCTAAGAAGTCTTCTCCCATATTGATATGCATAAAATTATACAATTCATTTGCTTCTTCTCTATATGTCAAAGGCTGCTAACTGTGCGTGATGGGATTTCACATATTTAATTTTCTTTAAGTGTATAAAGGGCAGTTAAATTTATATCATTAAAAATCATGGTTATGTTAAGTTAGGTTATGTTAGGTTAGGTTATGTTAGGTTATGTAAGGTTATGTTAGGTTATGTTAGGTTAGGTTATTTTTTTTCTCCATCCTACTATCGCCACTTTTAATTTGTGGCGTTTTAATCTATCTTTATTTTGCAACATACTTTAATCTAAGAAGTCTTCTCCCATATTGATATGCATAAAATTATACAATTCATTTGCTTCTTCTCTATATGTCAAAGGCTGCTAACTGTGCGTGATGGGACTTCACATATTTAATTTTCTTTAAGTGTATAAAGGCCAGTTAAATTTATATCATTAAAAATCAAGGTTATGTTAAGTTAGGTTATGTTAAGTTAGGTTATGTTAGGTTAGGTTATGTTAGGTTATGTTAGGTTATGTTAGGTTAGGTTATTTTTTTTCTCCATCCTACTATCGCCACTTTTAATTTGTGGCGTTTTAATCTATCTTTATTTTGCAACATACTTTAATCTAAGAAGTCTTCTCCCATATTGAAATGCATAAAATTATACAATTCATTTGCTTCTTCTCTATATGTCAAAGGCTGCTAACTGTGCGTGATGGGATTTCACATATTTATTTTTCTTTAAGTGTATAAAGGCCAGTTAAATTTATATCATTAAAAATCAAGGTTATGTTAAGTTAGGTTATGTTAGGTTAGGTTATGTTAGGTTATGTTAGGTTAGGTTATTTTTTTTCTCCATCCTACTATCGCCACTTTTAATTTGTGGCGTTTTAATCTATCTTTATTTTGCAACATACTTTAATCTAAGAAGTCTTCTCCCATATTGATATGCATAAAATTATACAATTCATTTGCTTCTTCTCTATATGTCAAAGGCTGCTAACTGTGCGTGATGGGACTTCACATATTTAATTTTCTTTAAGTGTATAAAGGGCAGTTAAATTTATATCATTAAAAATCAAGGTTATGTTAAGTTAGGTTATGTTAGGTTAGGTTATGTTAGGTTATGTTAGGTTATGTTAGGTTAGGTTATTTTTTTTCTCCATCCTACTATCGCCACTTTTAATTTGTGGCGTTTTAATCTATCTTTATTTTGCAACATACTTTAATCTAAGAAGTCTTCTCCCATGTTGATATGCATAAAATTATACAATTCATTTGCTTCTTCTCTATATGTCAAAGGCTGCTAACTGTGCGTGATGGGATTTCACATATTTAATTTTCTTTAAGTGTATAAAGGCCAGTTAAATTTATATCATTAAAAATCAAGGTTATGTTAAGTTAGGTTATGTTAGGTTAGGTTATGTTAGGTTATGTTAGGTTATGTTAGGTAAGGTTATTTTTTTTCTCCATCCTACTATCGTCACTTTTAATTTGTGTCGTTTTAATCTATCTTTATTTTGCAACATACTTTATTCTAAGAAGTCTACTCCCATATTGACATGCATAAAATTATATAATTCATTTGCTCAAAAATAACCTAACCTAACATAACCTAACATAACCTTACCTAACCTAACCTAACATAACCTAACTTAACATAACCTTGATTTTTAATGATATAAATTTAACTGCCCTTTATACACTTAAAAAAAATTAAATATGTGAAATCCCATCACGCACAGTTAGCAGCCTTTGACATATAGAGAAGAAGCAAATGAATTGTATAATTTTATGCATATCAATATGGGAGAAGACTTCTTAGATTAAAGTATGTTGCAAAATAAAGATAGATTAAAACGCCACAAATTAAAAGGTTTAATTAGGTTATGTTAGGTGAGGTTATTTTTTTTCTCCATCCTACTATCGCCACTTTTAATTTGTGGCGTTTTAATCTATCTTTATTTTGCAACATACTTTATTCTAAGAAGTCTACTCCCATATTGACATGCATAAAATTATATAATTCATTTGCTACTTCTCTATATGTCAGGGGCTGCTCACTTTATGTGATGGGATTTCACATATTTAATTTCATTTGTCTATTCAAGGCTGGGAAATTGATTTCATGAAAAATCATATTTCATTTTCTCTAAACAATCAATGACATATGCTTAACACTTGTGTAATTTCATATTATAGTATAATTTATTATCTTATATCATTTTACCTTCTATACAGTTTATTCCTCTTATTATCATTTAATCAAATTACATTTATTTGGTTAGGTTATGTTAGGTTAGGTTAGGTTAGGTTATGTTAGGTTATGTTAGGTTATGTTAGGTTAGGTTATTTTTTTTCTCCATCCTACTATCGCCACTTTTAATTTGTGGCGTTTTAATCTTTCTTTATTTTGCAACATACTTTAATCTAAGAAGTCTTCTCCCATATTGATATGCATAAAATTATACAATTCATTTGCTTCTTCTCTATATGTCAAAGGCTGCTAACTGTGCGTGATGGGATTTCACATATTTAATTTTCTTTAAGTGTATAAAGGGCAGTTAAATTTATATCATTAAAAATCAAGGTTATGTTAAGTTAGGTTATGTAAGGTTAGGTTATGTTAGGTTATGTTAGGTTATGTTAGGTTATGTTAGGTTATGTTAGGTTAGGTTATTTTTTTTCTCCATCCTACTATCGCCACTTTTAATTTGTGGCGTTTTAATCTATCTTTATTTTGCAACATACTTTAATCTAAGAAGTCTTCTCCCATATTGAAATGCATAAAATTATACAATTCATTTGCTTCTTCTCTATATGTCAAAGGCTGCTAACTGTGCGTGATGGGATTTCACATATTTATTTTTCTTTAAGTGTATAAAGGCCAGTTAAATTTATATCATTAAAAATCAAGGTTATGTTAAGTTAGGTTATGTTAGGTTAGGTTATGTAAGGTTATGTTAGGTTAGGTTATTTTTTTTCTCCATCCTACTATCGCCACTTTTAATTTGTGGCGTTTTAATCTATCTTTATTTTGCAACATACTTTAATCTAAGAAGTCTTCTCCCATATTGATATGCATAAAATTATACAATTCATTTGCTTCTTCTCTATATGTCAAAGGCTGCTAACTGTGCATGATGGGACTTCACATATTTAATTTTCTTTAAGTGTATAAAGGGCAGTTAAATTTATATCATTAAAAATCAAGGTTATGTTAAGTTAGGTTATGTTAGGTTAGGTTATGTTAGGTTATGTTAGGTTATGTTAGGTTATGTTAGGTTAGGTTATTTTTTTTCTCCATCCTACTATCGCCACTTTTAATTTGTGGCGTTTTAATCTATCTTTATTTTGCAACATACTTTAATCTAAGAAGTCTTCTCCCATATTGATATGCATAAAATTATACAATTCATTTGCTTCTTCTCTATATGTCAAAGGCTGCTAACTGTGCGTGATGGGACTTCACATATTTAATTTTCTTTAAGTGTATAATGGGCAGTTAAATTTATATCATTAAAAATCAAGGTTATGTTAAGTTAGGTTATGTTAGGTTAGGTTATGTTAGGTTATGTTAGGTTATGTTAGGTTATGTTATGTTAGGTTATTTTTTTTCTCCATCCTACTATCGCCACTTTTAATTTGTGGCGTTTTAATCTATCTTTATTTTGCAACATACTTTAATCTAAGAAGTCTTCTCCCATATTGATATGCATAAAATTATACAATTCATTTGCTTCTTCTCTATATGTCAAAGGCTGCTAACTGTGCGTGATGGGATTTCACATATTTAATTTTCTTTAAGTGTATAAAGGCCAGTTAAATTTATATCATTAAAAATCAAGGTTATGTTAAGTTAGGTTATGTTATGTTAGGTTATGTTAGGTTATGTTAGGTCAGGTTATTTTTTTTCTCCATCCAACTATCGCCACTTTTAATTTGTGTCGTTTTAATCTATCATTATTTTGCAACATACTTTAATCTAAGAAGTCTTCTCCCATATTGATATGCATAAAATTATACAATTCATTTGCTTCTTCTCTATATGTCAAAGGCTGCTAACTGTGCGTGATGGGATTTCACATATTTAATTTTCTTTAAGTGTATAAAGGCCAGTTAAATTTATATCATTAAAAATCAAGGTTATGTTAAGTTAGGTTATGTTAGGTTAGGTTATGTAAGGTTATGTTAGGTTATGTTAGGTTATGTTAGGTTAGGTTATTTTTTTTCTCCATCCTACTATCGCCACTTTTAATTTGTGGCGTTTTAATCTATCTTTATTTTGCAACATACTTTAATCTAAGAAGTCTTCTCCCATATTGATATGCATAAAATTATACAATTCATTTGCTTCTTTTCTATATGTCAAAGGCTGCTAACTGTGCGTGATGGGACTTCACATATTTAATTTTCTTTAAGTGTATAAAGGGCAGTTAAATTTATATCATTAAAAATCATGGTTATGTTAAGTTAGGTTATGTTAGGTTAGGTTATGTTAGGTTATGTTAGGTTATGTTAGGTTATGTTAGGTTAGGTTATTTTTTTTCTCCATCCTACTATCGCCACTTTTAATTTGTGGCGTTTTAATCTATCTTTATTTTGCAACATACTTTAATCTAAGAAGTCTTCTCCCATATTGATATGCATAAAATTATACAATTCATTTGCTTCTTCTCTATATGTCAAAGGCTGCTAACTGTGCGTGATGGGACTTCACATATTTAATTTTCTTTAAGTGTATAATGGGCAGTTAAATTTATATCATTAAAAATCAAGGTTATGTTAAGTTAGGTTATGTTAGGTTAGGTTATGTTAGGTTATGTTAGGTTATGTTAGGTTATGTTATGTTAGGTTATTTTTTTTCTCCATCCTACTATCGCCACTTTTAATTTGTGGCGTTTTAATCTATCTTTATTTTGCAACATACTTTAATCTAAGAAGTCTTCTCCCATATTGATATGCATAAAATTATACAATTCATTTGCTTCTTCTCTATATGTCAAAGGCTGCTAACTGTGCGTGATGGGATTTCACATATTTAATTTTCTTTAAGTGTATAAAGGCCAGTTAAATTTATATCATTAAAAATCAAGGTTATGTTAAGTTAGGTTATGTTATGTTAGGTTATGTTAGGTTATGTTAGGTCAGGTTATTTTTTTTCTCCATCCTACTATCGCCACTTTTAATTTGTGTCGTTTTAATCTATCATTATTTTGCAACATACTTTAATCTAAGAAGTCTTCTCCCATATTGATATGCATAAAATTATACAATTAATTTGCTTCTTCTCTATATGTCAAAGGCTGCTAACTGTGCTGATGGGATTTCACATATTTAATTTTCTTTAAGTGTATAAAGGGCAGTTAAATTTATATCATTAAAAATCAAGGTTATGTTAAGTTAGGTTATGTTAGGTTAGGCTATTTTTTTTCTCCATCCTACTATCGCCACTTTTAATTTGTGGCGTTTTAATCTATCTTTATTTTGCAACATACTTTAATCTAAGAAGTCTTCTCCCATATTGAAATGCATAAAATTATACAATTCATTTGCTTCTTCTCTATATGTCAAAGGCTGCTAACTGTGCGTGATGGGATTTCACATATTTATTTTTCTTTAAGTGTATAAAGGCCAGTTAAATTTATATCATTAAAAATCAAGGTTATGTTAAGTTTGGTTATGTTAGGTTAGGTTATGTAAGGTTATGTTAGGTTAGGTTATTTTTTTTCTCCATCCTTCTATCGCCACTTTTAATTTGTGGCGTTTTAATCTATCTTTATTTTGCAACATACTTTAATCTAAGAAGTCTTCTCCCATATTGATATGCATAAAATTATACAATTCATTTGCTTCTTCTCTATATGTCAAAGGCTGCTAACTGTGCATGATGGGACTTCACATATTTAATTTTCTTTAAGTGTATAAAGGGCAGTTAAATTTATATCATTAAAAATCAAGGTTATGTTAAGTTAGGTTATGTTAGGTTAGGTTATGTTAGGTTATGTTAGGTTATGTTAGGTTATGTTAGGTTAGGTTATTTTTTTTCTCCATCCTACTATCGCCACTTTTAATTTGTGGCGTTTTAATCTATCTTTATTTTGCAACATACTTTAATCTAAGAAGTCTTCTCCCATATTGATATGCATAAAATTATACAATTCATTTGCTTCTTCTCTATATGTCAAAGGCTGCTAACTGTGCGTGATGGGACTTCACATATTTAATTTTCTTTAAGTGTATAATGGGCAGTTAAATTTATATCATTAAAAATCAAGGTTATGTTAAGTTAGGTTATGTTAGGTTAGGTTATGTTAGGTTATGTTAGGTTATGTTAGGTTATGTTAGGTTAGGTTATTTTTTTTCTCCATCCTACTATCGCCACTTTTAATTTGTGGCGTTTTAATCTATCTTTATTTTGCAACATACTTTAATCTAAGAAGTCTTCTCCCATATTGATATGCATAAAATTATACAATTCATTTGCTTCTTTTCTATATGTCAAAGGCTGCTAACTGTGCGTGATGGGACTTCACATATTTAATTTTCTTTAAGTGTATAAAGGGCAGTTAAATTTATATCATTAAAAATCATGGTTATGTTAAGTTAGGTTATGTTAGGTTAGGTTATGTTAGGTTATGTTAGGTTATGTTAGGTTATGTTAGGTTAGGTTATTTTTTTTCTCCATCCTACTATCGCCACTTTTAATTTGTGGCGTTTTAATCTATCTTTATTTTGCAACATACTTTAATCTAAGAAGTCTTCTCCCATATTGATATGCATAAAATTATACAATTCATTTGCTTCTTCTCTATATGTCAAAGGCTGCTAACTGTGCGTGATGGGACTTCACATATTTAATTTTCTTTAAGTGTATAAAGGCCAGTTAAATTTATATCATTAAAAATCAAGGTTATGTTAAGTTAGGTTATGTTAGGTTAGGTTATGTTAGGTTATGTTAGGTTATGTTAGGTTAGGTTATTTTTTTTCTCCATCCTACTATCGCCACTTTTAATTTGTGGCGTTTTAATCTATCTTTATTTTGCAACATACTTTAATCTAAGAAGTCTTCTCCCATATTGAAATGCATAAAATTATACAATTCATTTGCTTCTTCTCTATATGTCAAAGGCTGCTAACTGTGCGTGATGGGACTTCACATATTTAATTTTCTTTAAGTGTATAATGGGCAGTTAAATTTATATCATTAAAAATCAAGGTTATGTTAAGTTAGGTTATGTTAGGTTAGGTTATGTTAGGTTATGTTAGGTTATGTTAGGTTATGTTATGTTAGGTTATTTTTTTTCTCCATCCTACTATCGCCACTTTTAATTTGTGGCGTTTTAATCTATCTTTATTTTGCAACATACTTTAATCTAAGAAGTCTTCTCCCATATTGATATGCATAAAATTATACAATTCATTTGCTTCTTCTCTATATGTCAAAGGCTGCTAACTGTGCGTGATGGGATTTCACATATTTAATTTTCTTTAAGTGTATAAAGGCCAGTTAAATTTATATCATTAAAAATCAAGGTTATGTTAAGTTAGGTTATGTTATGTTAGGTTATGTTAGGTTATGTTAGGTCAGGTTATTTTTTTTCTCCATCCTACTATCGCCACTTTTAATTTGTGTCGTTTTAATCTATCATTATTTTGCAACATACTTTAATCTAAGAAGTCTTCTCCCATATTGATATGCATAAAATTATACAATTCATTTGCTTCTTCTCTATATGTCAAAGGCTGCTAACTGTGCGTGATGGGATTTCACATATTTAATTTTCTTTAAGTGTATAAAGGCCAGTTAAATTTATATCATTAAAAATCAAGGTTATGTTAAGTTAGGTTATGTTAGGTTAGGTTATGTAAGGTTATGTTAGGTTATGTTAGGTTATGTTAGGTTAGGTTATTTTTTTTCTCCATCCTACTATCGCCACTTTTAATTTGTGGCGTTTTAATCTATCTTTATTTTGCAACATACTTTAATCTAAGAAGTCTTCTCCCATATTGATATGCATAAAATTATACAATTCATTTGCTTCTTTTCTATATGTCAAAGGCTGCTAACTGTGCGTGATGGGACTTCACATATTTAATTTTCTTTAAGTGTATAAAGGGCAGTTAAATTTATATCATTAAAAATCATGGTTATGTTAAGTTAGGTTATGTTAGGTTAGGTTATGTTAGGTTATGTTAGGTTATGTTAGGTTATGTTAGGTTAGGTTATTTTTTTTCTCCATCCTACTATCGCCACTTTTAATTTGTGGCGTTTTAATCTATCTTTATTTTGCAACATACTTTAATCTAAGAAGTCTTCTCCCATATTGATATGCATAAAATTATACAATTCATTTGCTTCTTCTCTATATGTCAAAGGCTGCTAACTGTGCGTGATGGGACTTCACATATTTAATTTTCTTTAAGTGTATAATGGGCAGTTAAATTTATATCATTAAAAATCAAGGTTATGTTAAGTTAGGTTATGTTAGGTTAGGTTATGTTAGGTTATGTTAGGTTATGTTAGGTTATGTTATGTTAGGTTATTTTTTTTCTCCATCCTACTATCGCCACTTTTAATTTGTGGCGTTTTAATCTATCTTTATTTTGCAACATACTTTAATCTAAGAAGTCTTCTCCCATATTGATATGCATAAAATTATACAATTCATTTGCTTCTTCTCTATATGTCAAAGGCTGCTAACTGTGCGTGATGGGATTTCACATATTTAATTTTCTTTAAGTGTATAAAGGCCAGTTAAATTTATATCATTAAAAATCAAGGTTATGTTAAGTTAGGTTATGTTATGTTAGGTTATGTTAGGTTATGTTAGGTCAGGTTATTTTTTTTCTCCATCCTACTATCGCCACTTTTAATTTGTGTCGTTTTAATCTATCATTATTTTGCAACATACTTTAATCTAAGAAGTCTTCTCCCATATTGATATGCATAAAATTATACAATTAATTTGCTTCTTCTCTATATGTCAAAGGCTGCTAACTGTGCTGATGGGATTTCACATATTTAATTTTCTTTAAGTGTATAAAGGGCAGTTAAATTTATATCATTAAAAATCAAGGTTATGTTAAGTTAGGTTATGTTAGGTTAGGCTATTTTTTTTCTCCATCCTACTATCGCCACTTTTAATTTGTGGCGTTTTAATCTATCTTTATTTTGCAACATACTTTAATCTAAGAAGTCTTCTCCCATATTGAAATGCATAAAATTATACAATTCATTTGCTTCTTCTCTATATGTCAAAGGCTGCTAACTGTGCGTGATGGGATTTCACATATTTATTTTTCTTTAAGTGTATAAAGGCCAGTTAAATTTATATCATTAAAAATCAAGGTTATGTTAAGTTTGGTTATGTTAGGTTAGGTTATGTAAGGTTATGTTAGGTTAGGTTATTTTTTTTCTCCATCCTACTATCGCCACTTTTAATTTGTGGCGTTTTAATCTATCTTTATTTTGCAACATACTTTAATCTAAGAAGTCTTCTCCCATATTGATATGCATAAAATTATACAATTCATTTGCTTCTTCTCTATATGTCAAAGGCTGCTAACTGTGCATGATGGGACTTCACATATTTAATTTTCTTTAAGTGTATAAAGGGCAGTTAAATTTATATCATTAAAAATCAAGGTTATGTTAAGTTAGGTTATGTTAGGTTAGGTTATGTTAGGTTATGTTAGGTTATGTTAGGTTATGTTAGGTTATGTTAGGTTAGGTTATTTTTTTTCTCCATCCTACTATCGCCACTTTTAATTTGTGGCGTTTTAATCTATCTTTATTTTGCAACATACTTTAATCTAAGAAGTCTTCTCCCATATTGATATGCATAAAATTATACAATTCATTTGCTTCTTCTCTATATGTCAAAGGCTGCTAACTGTGCGTGATGGGACTTCACATATTTAATTTTCTTTAAGTGTATAATGGGCAGTTAAATTTATATCATTAAAAATCAAGGTTATGTTAAGTTAGGTTATGTTAGGTTAGGTTATGTTAGGTTATGTTAGGTTATGTTAGGTTATGTTATGTTAGGTTATTTTTTTTCTCCATCCTACTATCGCCACTTTTAATTTGTGGCGTTTTAATCTATCTTTATTTTGCAACATACTTTAATCTAAGAAGTCTTCTCCCATATTGATATGCATAAAATTATACAATTCATTTGCTTCTTCTCTATATGTCAAAGGCTGCTAACTGTGCGTGATGGGACTTCACATATTTAATTTTCTTTAAGTGTATAAAGGCCAGTTAAATTTATATCATTAAAAATCAAGGTTATGTTAAGTTAGGTTATGTTAGGTTAGGTTATGTTAGGTTATGTTAGGTTATGTTAGGTTAGGTTATTTTTTTTCTCCATCCTACTATCGCCACTTTTAATTTGTGGCGTTTTAATCTATCTTTATTTTGCAACATACTTTAATCTAAGAAGTCTTCTCCCATATTGAAATGCATAAAATTATACAATTCATTTGCTTCTTCTCTATATGTCAAAGGCTGCTAACTGTGCGTGATGGGACTTCACATATTTAATTTTCTTTAAGTGTATAATGGGCAGTTAAATTTATATCATTAAAAATCAAGGTTATGTTAAGTTAGGTTATGTTAGGTTAGGTTATGTTAGGTTATGTTAGGTTATGTTAGGTTATGTTATGTTAGGTTATTTTTTTTCTCCATCCTACTATCGCCACTTTTAATTTGTGGCGTTTTAATCTATCTTTATTTTGCAACATACTTTAATCTAAGAAGTCTTCTCCCATATTGATATGCATAAAATTATACAATTCATTTGCTTCTTCTCTATATGTCAAAGGCTGCTAACTGTGCGTGATGGGATTTCACATATTTAATTTTCTTTAAGTGTATAAAGGCCAGTTAAATTTATATCATTAAAAATCAAGGTTATGTTAAGTTAGGTTATGTTATGTTAGGTTATGTTAGGTTATGTTAGGTCAGGTTATTTTTTTTCTCCATCCTACTATCGCCACTTTTAATTTGTGTCGTTTTAATCTATCATTATTTTGCAACATACTTTAATCTAAGAAGTCTTCTCCCATATTGATATGCATAAAATTATACAATTCATTTGCTTCTTCTCTATATGTCAAAGGCTGCTAACTGTGCGTGATGGGATTTCACATATTTAATTTTCTTTAAGTGTATAAAGGCCAGTTAAATTTATATCATTAAAAATCAAGGTTATGTTAAGTTAGGTTATGTTAGGTTAGGTTATGTAAGGTTATGTTAGGTTATGTTAGGTTATGTTAGGTTAGGTTATTTTTTTTCTCCATCCTACTATCGCCACTTTTAATTTGTGGCGTTTTAATCTATCTTTATTTTGCAACATACTTTAATCTAAGAAGTCTTCTCCCATATTGATATGCATAAAATTATACAATTCATTTGCTTCTTTTCTATATGTCAAAGGCTGCTAACTGTGCGTGATGGGACTTCACATATTTAATTTTCTTTAAGTGTATAAAGGGCAGTTAAATTTATATCATTAAAAATCATGGTTATGTTAAGTTAGGTTATGTTAGGTTAGGTTATGTTAGGTTATGTTAGGTTATGTTAGGTTATGTTAGGTTAGGTTATTTTTTTTCTCCATCCTACTATCGCCACTTTTAATTTGTGGCGTTTTAATCTATCTTTATTTTGCAACATACTTTAATCTAAGAAGTCTTCTCCCATATTGATATGCATAAAATTATACAATTCATTTGCTTCTTCTCTATATGTCAAAGGCTGCTAACTGTGCGTGATGGGACTTCACATATTTAATTTTCTTTAAGTGTATAATGGGCAGTTAAATTTATATCATTAAAAATCAAGGTTATGTTAAGTTAGGTTATGTTAGGTTAGGTTATGTTAGGTTATGTTAGGTTATGTTAGGTTATGTTATGTTAGGTTATTTTTTTTCTCCATCCTACTATCGCCACTTTTAATTTGTGGCGTTTTAATCTATCTTTATTTTGCAACATACTTTAATCTAAGAAGTCTTCTCCCATATTGATATGCATAAAATTATACAATTCATTTGCTTCTTCTCTATATGTCAAAGGCTGCTAACTGTGCGTGATGGGATTTCACATATTTAATTTTCTTTAAGTGTATAAAGGCCAGTTAAATTTATATCATTAAAAATCAAGGTTATGTTAAGTTAGGTTATGTTATGTTAGGTTATGTTAGGTTATGTTAGGTCAGGTTATTTTTTTTCTCCATCCTACTATCGCCACTTTTAATTTGTGTCGTTTTAATCTATCATTATTTTGCAACATACTTTAATCTAAGAAGTCTTCTCCCATATTGATATGCATAAAATTATACAATTAATTTGCTTCTTCTCTATATGTCAAAGGCTGCTAACTGTGCTGATGGGATTTCACATATTTAATTTTCTTTAAGTGTATAAAGGGCAGTTAAATTTATATCATTAAAAATCAAGGTTATGTTAAGTTAGGTTATGTTAGGTTAGGCTATTTTTTTTCTCCATCCTACTATCGCCACTTTTAATTTGTGGCGTTTTAATCTATCTTTATTTTGCAACATACTTTAATCTAAGAAGTCTTCTCCCATATTGAAATGCATAAAATTATACAATTCATTTGCTTCTTCTCTATATGTCAAAGGCTGCTAACTGTGCGTGATGGGATTTCACATATTTATTTTTCTTTAAGTGTATAAAGGCCAGTTAAATTTATATCATTAAAAATCAAGGTTATGTTAAGTTTGGTTATGTTAGGTTAGGTTATGTAAGGTTATGTTAGGTTAGGTTATTTTTTTTCTCCATCCTACTATCGCCACTTTTAATTTGTGGCGTTTTAATCTATCTTTATTTTGCAACATACTTTAATCTAAGAAGTCTTCTCCCATATTGATATGCATAAAATTATACAATTCATTTGCTTCTTCTCTATATGTCAAAGGCTGCTAACTGTGCATGATGGGACTTCACATATTTAATTTTCTTTAAGTGTATAAAGGGCAGTTAAATTTATATCATTAAAAATCAAGGTTATGTTAAGTTAGGTTATGTTAGGTTAGGTTATGTTAGGTTATGTTAGGTTATGTTAGGTTATGTTAGGTTATGTTAGGTTAGGTTATTTTTTTTCTCCATCCTACTATCGCCACTTTTAATTTGTGGCGTTTTAATCTATCTTTATTTTGCAACATACTTTAATCTAAGAAGTCTTCTCCCATATTGATATGCATAAAATTATACAATTCATTTGCTTCTTCTCTATATGTCAAAGGCTGCTAACTGTGCGTGATGGGACTTCACATATTTAATTTTCTTTAAGTGTATAATGGGCAGTTAAATTTATATCATTAAAAATCAAGGTTATGTTAAGTTAGGTTATGTTAGGTTAGGTTATGTTAGGTTATGTTAGGTTATGTTAGGTTATGTTATGTTAGGTTATTTTTTTTCTCCATCCTACTATCGCCACTTTTAATTTGTGGCGTTTTAATCTATCTTTATTTTGCAACATACTTTAATCTAAGAAGTCTTCTCCCATATTGATATGCATAAAATTATACAATTCATTTGCTTCTTCTCTATATGTCAAAGGCTGCTAACTGTGCGTGATGGGATTTCACATATTTAATTTTCTTTAAGTGTATAAAGGCCAGTTAAATTTATATCATTAAAAATCAAGGTTATGTTAAGTTAGGTTATGTTATGTTAGGTTATGTTAGGTTATGTTAGGTCAGGTTATTTTTTTTCTCCATCCTACTATCGCCACTTTTAATTTGTGTCGTTTTAATCTATCATTATTTTGCAACATACTTTAATCTAAGAAGTCTTCTCCCATATTGATATGCATAAAATTATACAATTCATTTGCTTCTTCTCTATATGTCAAAGGCTGCTAACTGTGCGTGATGGGATTTCACATATTTAATTTTCTTTAAGTGTATAAAGGCCAGTTAAATTTATATCATTAAAAATCAAGGTTATGTTAAGTTAGGTTATGTTAGGTTAGGTTATGTAAGGTTATGTTAGGTTATGTTAGGTTATGTTAGGTTAGGTTATTTTTTTTCTCCATCCTACTATCGCCACTTTTAATTTGTGGCGTTTTAATCTATCTTTATTTTGCAACATACTTTAATCTAAGAAGTCTTCTCCCATATTGATATGCATAAAATTATACAATTCATTTGCTTCTTTTCTATATGTCAAAGGCTGCTAACTGTGCGTGATGGGACTTCACATATTTAATTTTCTTTAAGTGTATAAAGGGCAGTTAAATTTATATCATTAAAAATCATGGTTATGTTAAGTTAGGTTATGTTAGGTTAGGTTATGTTAGGTTATGTTAGGTTATGTTAGGTTATGTTAGGTTAGGTTATTTTTTTTCTCCATCCTACTATCGCCACTTTTAATTTGTGGCGTTTTAATCTATCTTTATTTTGCAACATACTTTAATCTAAGAAGTCTTCTCCCATATTGATATGCATAAAATTATACAATTCATTTGCTTCTTCTCTATATGTCAAAGGCTGCTAACTGTGCGTGATGGGACTTCACATATTTAATTTTCTTTAAGTGTATAAAGGCCAGTTAAATTTATATCATTAAAAATCAAGGTTATGTTAAGTTAGGTTATGTTAGGTTAGGTTATGTTAGGTTATGTTAGGTTATGTTAGGTTAGGTTATTTTTTTTCTCCATCCTACTATCGCCACTTTTAATTTGTGGCGTTTTAATCTATCTTTATTTTGCAACATACTTTAATCTAAGAAGTCTTCTCCCATATTGAAATGCATAAAATTATACAATTCATTTGCTTCTTCTCTATATGTCAAAGGCTGCTAACTGTGCGTGATGGGATTTCACATATTTATTTTTCTTTAAGTGTATAAAGGCCAGTTAAATTTATATCATTAAAAATCAAGGTTATGTTAAGTTAGGTTATGTTAGGTTAGGTTATGTTAGGTTATGTTAGGTTAGGTTATTTTTTTTCTCCATCCTACTATCGCCACTTTTAATTTGTGGCGTTTTAATCTATCTTTATTTTGCAACATACTTTAATCTAAGAAGTCTTCTCCCATATTGATATGCATAAAATTATACAATTCATTTGCTTCTTCTCTATATGTCAAAGGCTGCTAACTGTGCGTGATGGGACTTCACATATTTAATTTTCTTTAAGTGTATAAAGGGCAGTTAAATTTATATCATTAAAAATCAAGGTTATGTTAAGTTAGGTTATGTTAGGTTAGGTTATGTTAGGTTATGTTAGGTTATGTTAGGTTAGGTTATTTTTTTTCTCCATCCTACTATCGCCACTTTTAATTTGTGGCGTTTTAATCTATCTTTATTTTGCAACATACTTTAATCTAAGAAGTCTTCTCCCATGTTGATATGCATAAAATTATACAATTCATTTGCTTCTTCTCTATATGTCAAAGGCTGCTAACTGTGCGTGATGGGATTTCACATATTTAATTTTCTTTAAGTGTATAAAGGCCAGTTAAATTTATATCATTAAAAATCAAGGTTATGTTAAGTTAGGTTATGTTAGGTTAGGTTATGTTAGGTTATGTTAGGTTATGTTAGGTAAGGTTATTTTTTTTCTCCATCCTACTATCGTCACTTTTAATTTGTGTCGTTTTAATCTATCTTTATTTTGCAACATACTTTATTCTAAGAAGTCTACTCCCATATTGACATGCATAAAATTATATAATTCATTTGCTCAAAAATAACCTAACCTAACATAACCTAACATAACCTAACCTAACCTAACCTAACATAACCTAACTTAACATAACCTTGATTTTTAATGATATAAATTTAACTGCCCTTTATACACTTAAAAAAAATTAAATATGTGAAATCCCATCACGCACAGTTAGCAGCCTTTGACATATAGAGAAGAAGCAAATGAATTGTATAATTTTATGCATATCAATATGGGAGAAGACTTCTTAGATTAAAGTATGTTGCAAAATAAAGATAGATTAAAACGCCACAAATTAAAAGGTTTAATTAGGTTATGTTAGGTGAGGTTATTTTTTTTCTCCATCCTACTATCGCCACTTTTAATTTGTGGCGTTTTAATCTATCTTTATTTTGCAACATACTTTATTCTAAGAAGTCTACTCCCATATTGACATGCATAAAATTATATAATTCATTTGCTACTTCTCTATATGTCAGGGGCTGCTCACTTTATGTGATGGGATTTCACATATTTAATTTCATTTGTCTATTCAAGGCTGGGAAATTTATTTCATGAAAAATCATATTTCATTTTCTCTAAACAATCAATGACATATGCTTAACACTTGTGTAATTTCATATTATAGTATAATTTATTATCTTATATCATTTTACCTTCTATACAGTTTATTCCTCTTATTATCATTTAATCAAATTACATTTATTTGGTTAGGTTATGTTAGGTTAGGTTAGGTTAGGTTATGTTAGGTTATGTTAGGTTATGTTAGGTTAGGTTATTTTTTTTCTCCATCCTACTATCGCCACTTTTAATTTGTGGCGTTTTAATCTTTCTTTATTTTGCAACATACTTTAATCTAAGAAGTCTTCTCCCATATTGATATGCATAAAATTATACAATTCATTTGCTTCTTCTCTATATGTCAAAGGCTGCTAACTGTGCGTGATGGGATTTCACATATTTAATTTTCTTTAAGTGTATAAAGGGCAGTTAAATTTATATCATTAAAAATCAAGGTTATGTTAAGTTAGGTTATGTAAGGTTAGGTTATGTTAGGTTATGTTAGGTTATGTTAGGTTATGTTAGGTTATGTTAGGTTAGGTTATTTTTTTTCTCCATCCTACTATCGCCACTTTTAATTTGTGGCGTTTTAATCTATCTTTATTTTGCAACATACTTTAATCTAAGAAGTCTTCTCCCATATTGATATGCATAAAATTATACAATTCATTTGCTTCTTCTCTATATGTCAAAGGCTGCTAACTGTGCGTGATGGGATTTCACATATTTAATTTTCTTTAAGTGTATAAAGGGCAGTTAAATTTATATCATTAAAAATCAAGGTTATGTTAAGTTAGGTTATGTTAGGTTAGGTTATGTTAGGTTATGTTAGGTTATGTTAGGTTAGGTTATTTTTTTTCTCCATCCTACTATCGCCACTTTTAATTTGTGGCGTTTTAATCTATCTTTATTTTGCAACATACTTTAATCTAAGAAGTCTTCTCCCATATTGATATGCATAAAATTATACAATTAA
Organism: Eupithecia tripunctaria; assembly: GCA_955876795.1. Taxonomy (NCBI): domain Eukaryota; kingdom Metazoa; phylum Arthropoda; class Insecta; order Lepidoptera; family Geometridae; genus Eupithecia; species Eupithecia tripunctaria. The sequence goes on along the minus strand of OY041598.1, from coordinate 2,961,035 downwards.
TTTGCTTCTTCTCTATATGTCAAAGGCTGCTAACTGTGCTGATGGGATTTCACATATTTAATTTTCTTTAAGTGTATAAAGGGCAGTTAAATTTATATCATTAAAAATCAAGGTTATGTTAAGTTAGGTTATGTTAGGTTAGGCTATTTTTTTTCTCCATCCTACTATCGCCACTTTTAATTTGTGGCGTTTTAATCTATCTTTATTTTGCAACATACTTTAATCTAAGATGTCTTCTCCCATATTGATATGCATAAAATTATACAATTCATTTGCTTCTTCTCTATATGTCAAAGGCTGCTAACTGTGCGTGATGGGATTTCACATATTTAATTTTCTTTAAGTGTATAAAGGGCAGTTAAATTTTTTTTTCTCCATCCTACTATCGCCACTTTTAATTTGTGGCGTTTTAATCTATCTTTATTTTGCAACATACTTTAATCTAAGAAGTCTTCTCCCATATTGATATGCATAAAATTATACAATTAATTTGCTTCTTCTCTATATGTCAAAGGCTGCTAACTGTGCTGATGGGATTTCACATATTTAATTTTCTTTAAGTGTATAAAGGGCAGTTAAATTTATATCATTAAAAATCAAGGTTATGTTAAGTTAGGTTATGTTAGGTTAGGTTATTTTTTTTCTCCATCCTACTATCGCCACTTTTAATTTGTGGCGTTTTAATCTATCTTTATTTTGCAACATACTTTAATCTAAGAAGTCTTCTCCCATATTGATATGCATAAAATTATACAATTCATTTGCTTCTTCTCTATATGTCAAAGGCTGCTAACTGTGCGTGATGGGATTTCACATATTTAATTTTCTTTAAGTGTATAAAGGGCAGTTAAATTAATATCATTAAAAAACAAGGTTATGTTAAGTTAGGTTATGTTAGGTTAGGTTATGTTAGGTTATGTTAGGTTATGTTAGGTTAGTTTATTTTTTTTCTCCATCCTACTATCGCCACTTTTAATTTGTGGCGTTTTAATCTATCCTTATTTTGCAACATACTTTATTCTAAGAAGTCTACTCCCATATTGACATGCATAAAATTATATAATTCATTTGCTACTTCTCTATATGTCAGGGGCTGCTCACTGTATGTGATGGGATTTCACATATTTAATTTCATTTGTCTATTCAAGGCTGGGAAATTTATTTCATGAAAAATCATATTTCATTTTCTCTAAACAATCAATGACATATGCTTAACACTTGTGTAATTTCATATTATAGTATAATTTATTATCTTATATCATTTTACCTTCTATACAGTTTATTCCTCTTATTATCATTTAATCAAATTACATTTATTTGGTTAGGTTATGTTAGGTTAGGTTAGGTTAGGTTATGTTAGGTTATGTTAGGTAAGGTTATTTTTTTTCTCCATCCTACTATCGCCACTTTTAATTTGTGGCGTTTTAATCTATCTTTATTTTCAACATACTTTAATCTAAGAAGTCTTCTCCCATATTGATATGCATAAAATTATACAATTCATTTGCTTCGTCTCTATATGTCAAAGGCTGCTAACTGTGCGTGATGGGATTTCACATATTTAATTTTCTTTAAGTTTATAAAGGGCAGTTAAATTTATATCATTAAAAATCAAGGTTATGTTAAGTTAGGTTATGTTAGGTTAGGTTATGTTAGGTTATGTTAGGTTATGTTAGGTTATGTTAGGTTCGGTTATTTTTTTTCTCCATCCTACTATCGCCACTTTTAATTTGTGGCGTTTTAATCTATCTTTATTTTGCAACATACTTTATTCTAAGAAGTCTACTCCCATATTGACATGCATAAAATTATATAATTCATTTGCTCAAAAATAACCTAACCTAACATAACCTAACATAACCTAACCTAACCTAACATAACCTAACTTAACATAACCTTTATTTTTAATGATATAAATTTAACTGCCCTTTATACACTTAAAGAAAATTAAATATGTGAAATCCCATCACGCACAGTTAGCAGCCTTTGACATATAGAGAAGAAGCAAATGAATTGTATAATTTTATGCATATCAATATGGGAGAAGACTTCTTAGATTAAAGTATGTTGCAAAATAAAGATAGATTACAACGCCACAAATTAAAAGTGGCGATAGTAGGATGGAGAAAAAAAATAACCTAACCTAACCTAACATAACCTAACATAACCTAACCTAACCTAACCTAACATAACCTAACCAAATAAATGTAATTTGATTAAATGATAATAAGAGGAATAAACTGTATAGAAGGTAAAATGATATAAGATAATAAATTATACTATAATATGAAATTACACAAGTGTTAAGCATATGTCATTGATTGTTTAGAGAAAATGAAATATGATTTTTCATGAAATAAATTTCCCAGCCTTGAATAGACAAATGAAATTAAATATGTGAAATCCCATCACATACAGTGAGCAGCCCCTGACATATAGAGAAGTAGCAAATGAATTATATAATTTTATGCATGTCAATATGGGAGTAGACTTCTTAGAATAAAGTATGTTGCAAAATAAAGATAGATTAAAACGCCAAAAATTAAAAGTCGCGATAGTAGGATGGAGAAAAAAAATAACCTAACCTAACATAACCTAACATAACCTAACATAACCTAACCTAACATAACCTAACTTAACATAACCTTGATTTTTAATGATATAAATTTAACTGCCCTTTATACACTTAAAGAAAATTAAATATGTGAAATCCCATCACGCACAGTTAGCAGCCTTTGACATATAGAGAAGAAGCAAATGAATTGTATAATTTTATGCATATCAATATGGGAGAAGACTTCTTAGATTAAAGTATGTTGCAAAATAAAGATAGATTAAAACGCCACAAATTAAAAGTGGCGATAGTAGGATGGAGAAAAAAAATAACCTAACCTAACATAACCTAACATAACCTAACTTAACATAACCTTGATTTTTAATGATATAAATTTAACTGCCCTTTATACACTTAAAGAAAATTAAATATGTGAAATCCCATCACGCACAGTTAGCAGCCTTTGACATATAGAGAAGAAGCAAATGAATTGTATAATTTTATGCATATCAATATGGGAGAAGACTTCTTAGATTAAAGTATGTTGCAAAATAAAGATAGATTAAAACGCCACAAATTAAAAGGTTTAATTAGGTTATGTTAGGTGAGGTTATTTTTTTTCTCCATCCTACTATCGCCACTTTTAATTTGTGGCGTTTTAATCTATCTTTATTTTGCAACATACTTTATTCTAAGAAGTCTACTCCCATATTGACATGCATAAAATTATATAATTCATTTGCTACTTTTCTATATGTCAGGGGCTGCTCACTGTATGTGATGGGATTTCACATATTTAATTTCATTTGTCTATTCAAGGCTGGGAAATTTATTTCATGAAAAATCATATTTCATTTTCTCTAAACAATCAATGACATATGCTTAACACTTGTGTAATTTCATATTATAGTATAATTTATTATCTTATATCATTTTACCTTCTATACAGTTTATTCCTCTTATTATCATTTAATCAAATTACATTTATTTGGTTAGGTTATGTTAGGTTAGGTTAGGTTAGGTTAGGTTATGTTAGGTTATGTTAGGTTATGTTAGGTTAGGTTATTTTTTTTCTCCATCCTACTATCGCCACTTTTAATTTGTGGCGTTTTAATCTATCTTTATTTTGCAACATACTTTAATCTAAGAAGTCTTCTCCCATATTGATATGCATAAAATTATACAATTCATTTGCTTCTTCTCTATATGTCAAAGGCTGCTAACTGTGCGTGATGGGATTTCACATATTTAATTTTCTTTAAGTGTATAAAGGGCAGTTAAATTTATATCATTAAAAATCAAGGTTATGTTAAGTTAGGTTATGTAAGGTTAGGTTATGTTAGGTTATGTTAGGTTATGTTAGGTTATGTTAGGTTATGTTAGGTTAGGTTATTTTTTTTCTCCATCCTACTATCGCCACTTTTAATTTGTGGCGTTTTAATCTATCTTTATTTTGCAACATACTTTAATCTAAGAAGTCTTCTCCCATATTGATATGCATAAAATTATACAATTCATTTGCTTCTTCTCTATATGTCAAAGGCTGCTAACTGTGCGTGATGGGATTTCACATATTTAATTTTCTTTAAGTGTATAAAGGGCAGTTAAATTTATATCATTAAAAATCAAGGTTATGTTAAGTTAGGTTATGTTAGGTTAGGTTATGTTAGGTTATGTTAGGTTATGTTAGGTTAGGTTATTTTTTTTCTCCATCCTACTATCGCGACTTTTAATTTGTGGCGTTTTAATCTATCTTTATTTTGCAACATACTTTAATCTAAGAAGTCTTCTCCCATATTGATATGCATAAAATTATACAATTCATTTGCTTTTTCTCTATATGTCAAAGGCTGCTAACTGTGCGTGATGGGATTTCACATATTTAATTTTCTTTAAGTGTATAAAGGGCAGTTAAATTTATATCATTAAAAATCAAGGTTATGTTAAGTTAGGTTATGTTAGGTTAGGTTATGTTAGGTTATGTTAGGTTATGTTAGGTTATGTTAGGTTATGTTAGGTTAGGTTATTTTTTTTCTCCATCCTACTATCGCCACTTTTAATTTGTGGCGTTTTAATCTATCTTTATTTTGCAACATACTTTAATCTAAGAAGTCTTCTCCCATATTGATATGCATAAAATTATACAATTCATTTGCTTCTTCTCTATATGTCAAAGGCTGCTAACTGTGCGTGATGGGATTTCACATATTTAATTTTCTTTAAGTGTATAAAGGGCAGTTAAATTTATATCATTAAAAATCAAGGTTATGTTAAGTTAGGTTATGTAAGGTTAGGTTATATTAGGTTATGTTAGGTTATGTTAGGTTAGGTTATTTTTTTTCTCCATCCTACTATCGCCACTTTTAATTTGTGGCGTTTTAATCTATCTTTATTTTGCAACATACTTTATTCTAAGAAGTCTACTCCCATATTGATATGCATAAAATTATACAATTCATTTGCTTCTTCTCTATATGTCAAAGGCTGCTAACTGTGCGTGATGGGATTTCACATATTTAATTTTCTTTAAGTGTATAAAGGGCAGTTAAATTTATATCATTAAAAAACAAGGTTATGTTAAGTTAGGTTATGTTAGGTTAGGTTATGTTAGGTTATGTTAGGTTATGTTAGGTTAGTTTATTTTTTATCTCCATCCTACTATCGCCACTTTTAATTTGTGGCGTTTTAATCTATCCTTATTTTGCAACATACTTTATTCTAAGAAGTCTACTCCCATATTGACATGCATAAAATTATATAATTCATTTGCTACTTCTCTATATGTCAGGGGCTGCTCACTGTATGTGATGGGATATCACATATTTAATTTCATTTTTCTATTCAAGGCTGGGAAATTTATTTCATGAAAAATCATATTTCATTTTCTCTAAACAATCAATGACATATGCTTAACACTTGTGTAATTTCATATTATAGTATAATTTATTATCTTATATCATTTTACCTTCTATACAGTTTATTCCTCTTATTATCATTTAATCAAATTACATTTATTTGGTTAGGTTATGTTAGGTTAGGTTAGGTTAGGTTATGTTAGGTTATGTTAGGTTAGGTTATTTTTTTTCTCCATCATAATATCGCCACTTTTAATTTGTGGCGTTTTAATCTATCTTAATTTTGCAACATACTTTAATCTAAGAAGTCTTCTCCCATATTGATATGCATAAAATTATACAATTCATTTGCTTCTTCTCTATATGTCAAAGGCTGCTAACTGTGCGTGATGGGATTTCACATATTTAATTTTCTTTAAGTGTATAAAGGGCAGTTAAATTTATATCATTAAAAATCAAGGTTATGTTAAGTTAGGTTATGTTAGGTTAGGTTATGTTTGGTTATGTTAGGTTATGTTAGGTTATGTTAGGTTATGTTAGGTTAGGTTATTTTTTTTCTCCATCCTACTATCGCCACTTTTAATTTGTGGCGTTTTAATCTATCTTTATTTTGCAACATACTTTAATCTAAGAAGTCTTCTCCCATATTGATATGCATAAAATTATACAATTCATTTGCTTCTTCTCTATATGTCAAAGGCTGCTAACTGTGCGTGATGGGATTTCACATATTTAATTTTCTTTAAGTGTATAAAGGGCAGTTAAATTTATATCATTAAAAATCAAGGTTATGTTAAGTTAGGTTATGTAAGGTTAGGTTATATTAGGTTATGTTAGGTTATGTTAGGTTAGGTTATTTTTTTTCTCCATCCTACTATCGCCACTTTTAATTTGTGGCGTTTTAATCTATCTTTATTTTGCAACATACTTTATTCTAAGAAGTCTACTCCCATATTGATATGCATAAAATTATACAATTCATTTGCTTCTTCTCTATATGTCAAAGGCTGCTAACTGTGCGTGATGGGATTTCACATATTTAATTTTCTTTAAGTGTATAAAGGGCAGTTAAATTTATATCATTAAAAAACAAGGTTATGTTAAGTTAGGTTATGTTAGGTTAGGTTATGTTAGGTTATGTTAGGTTATGTTAGGTTAGTTTATTTTTTATCTCCATCCTACTATCGCCACTTTTAATTTGTGGCGTTTTAATCTATCCTTATTTTGCAACATACTTTATTCTAAGAAGTCTACTCCCATATTGACATGCATAAAATTATATAATTCATTTGCTACTTCTCTATATGTCAGGGGCTGCTCACTGTATGTGATGGGATTTCACATATTTAATTTCATTTGTCTATTCAAGGCTGGGAAATTTATTTCATGAAAAATCATATTTCATTTTCTCTAAACAATCAATGACATATGCTTAACACTTGTGTAATTTCATATTATAGTATTATTTATTATCTTATATCATTTTACCTTCTATACAGTTTATTCCTCTTATTATCATTTAATCAAATTACATTTATTTGGTTAGGTTATGTTAGGTTAGGTTAGGTTAGGTTATGTTAGGTTATGTTAGGTTAGGTTATTTTTTTTCTCCATCCTACTATCGCCACTTTTAATTTGTGGCGTTTTAATCTATCTTTATTTTGCAACATACTTTAATCTAAGAAGTCTTCTCCCATATTGATATGCATAAAATTATACAATTCATTTGCTTCTTCTCTATATGTCAAAGGCTGCTAACTGTGCGTGATGGGATTTCACATATTTAATTTTCTTTAAGTGTATAAAGGGCAGTTAAATTTATATCATTAAAAATCAAGGTTATGTTAAGTTAGGTTATGTAAGGTTAGGTTATGTTAGGTTATGTTAGGTTATGTTAGGTTATGTTAGGTTATGTTAGGTTAGGTTATTTTTTTTCTCCATCCTACTATCGCCACTTTTAATTTGTGGCGTTTTAATCTATCTTTATTTTGCAACATACTTTAATCTAAGAAGTCTTCTCCCATATTGATATGCATAAAATTATACAATTCATTTGCTTCTTCTCTATATGTCAAAGGCTGCTAACTGTGCGTGATGGGATTTCACATATTTAATTTTCTTTAAGTGTATAAAGGGCAGTTAAATTTATATCATTAAAAATCAAGGTTATGTTAAGTTAGGTTATGTTAGGTTAGGTTATGTTAGGTTATGTTAGGTTATGTTAGGTTAGGTTATTTTTTTTCTCCATCCTACTATCGCGACTTTTAATTTGTGGCGTTTTAATCTATCTTTATTTTGCAACATACTTTAATCTAAGAAGTCTTCTCCCATATTGATATGCATAAAATTATACAATTCATTTGCTTTTTCTCTATATGTCAAAGGCTGCTAACTGTGCGTGATGGGATTTCACATATTTAATTTTCTTTAAGTGTATAAAGGGCAGTTAAATTTATATCATTAAAAATCAAGGTTATGTTAAGTTAGGTTATGTTAGGTTAGGTTATGTTAGGTTATGTTAGGTTATGTTAGGTTATGTTAGGTTATGTTAGGTTAGGTTATTTTTTTTCTCCATCCTACTATCGCCACTTTTAATTTGTGGCGTTTTAATCTATCTTTATTTTGCAACATACTTTAATCTAAGAAGTCTTCTCCCATATTGATATGCATAAAATTATACAATTCATTTGCTTCTTCTCTATATGTCAAAGGCTGCTAACTGTGCGTGATGGGATTTCACATATTTAATTTTCTTTAAGTGTATAAAGGGCAGTTAAATTTATATCATTAAAAATCAAGGTTATGTTAAGTTAGGTTATGTAAGGTTAGGTTATATTAGGTTATGTTAGGTTATGTTAGGTTAGGTTATTTTTTTTCTCCATCCTACTATCGCCACTTTTAATTTGTGGCGTTTTAATCTATCTTTATTTTGCAACATACTTTATTCTAAGAAGTCTACTCCCATATTGATATGCATAAAATTATACAATTCATTTGCTTCTTCTCTATATGTCAAAGGCTGCTAACTGTGCGTGATGGGATTTCACATATTTAATTTTCTTTAAGTGTATAAAGGGCAGTTAAATTTATATCATTAAAAAACAAGGTTATGTTAAGTTAGGTTATGTTAGGTTAGGTTATGTTAGGTTATGTTAGGTTATGTTAGGTTAGTTTATTTTTTATCTCCATCCTACTATCGCCACTTTTAATTTGTGGCGTTTTAATCTATCCTTATTTTGCAACATACTTTATTCTAAGAAGTCTACTCCCATATTGACATGCATAAAATTATATAATTCATTTGCTACTTCTCTATATGTCAGGGGCTGCTCACTGTATGTGATGGGATATCACATATTTAATTTCATTTTTCTATTCAAGGCTGGGAAATTTATTTCATGAAAAATCATATTTCATTTTCTCTAAACAATCAATGACATATGCTTAACACTTGTGTAATTTCATATTATAGTATAATTTATTATCTTATATCATTTTACCTTCTATACAGTTTATTCCTCTTATTATCATTTAATCAAATTACATTTATTTGGTTAGGTTATGTTAGGTTAGGTTAGGTTAGGTTATGTTAGGTTATGTTAGGTTAGGTTATTTTTTTTCTCCATCATAATATCGCCACTTTTAATTTGTGGCGTTTTAATCTATCTTAATTTTGCAACATACTTTAATCTAAGAAGTCTTCTCCCATATTGATATGCATAAAATTATACAATTCATTTGCTTCTTCTCTATATGTCAAAGGCTGCTAACTGTGCGTGATGGGATTTCACATATTTAATTTTCTTTAAGTGTATAAAGGGCAGTTAAATTTATATCATTAAAAATCAAGGTTATGTTAAGTTAGGTTATGTTAGGTTAGGTTATGTTTGGTTATGTTAGGTTATGTTAGGTTATGTTAGGTTATGTTAGGTTAGGTTATTTTTTTTCTCCATCCTACTATCGCCACTTTTAATTTGTGGCGTTTTAATCTATCTTTATTTTGCAACATACTTTAATCTAAGAAGTCTTCTCCCATATTGATATGCATAAAATTATACAATTCATTTGCTTCTTCTCTATATGTCAAAGGCTGCTAACTGTGCGTGATGGGATTTCACATATTTAATTTTCTTTAAGTGTATAAAGGGCAGTTAAATTTATATCATTAAAAATCAAGGTTATGTTAAGTTAGGTTATGTAAGGTTAGGTTATATTAGGTTATGTTAGGTTATGTTAGGTTAGGTTATTTTTTTTCTCCATCCTACTATCGCCACTTTTAATTTGTGGCGTTTTAATCTATCTTTATTTTGCAACATACTTTATTCTAAGAAGTCTACTCCCATATTGATATGCATAAAATTATACAATTCATTTGCTTCTTCTCTATATGTCAAAGGCTGCTAACTGTGCGTGATGGGATTTCACATATTTAATTTTCTTTAAGTGTATAAAGGGCAGTTAAATTTATATCATTAAAAAACAAGGTTATGTTAAGTTAGGTTATGTTAGGTTAGGTTATGTTAGGTTATGTTAGGTTATGTTAGGTTATGTTAGGTTATGTTAGGTTATGTTAGGTTAGGTTATTTTTTTTCTCCATCCTACTATCGCCACTTTTAATTTGTGGCGTTTTAATCTATCTTTATTTTGCAACATACTTTAATCTAAGAAGTCTTCTCCCATATTGATATGCATAAAATTATACAATTCATTTGCTTCTTCTCTATATGTCAAAGGCTGCTAACTGTGCGTGATGGGATTTCACATATTTAATTTTCTTTAAGTGTATAAAGGGCAGTTAAATTTATATCATTAAAAAACAAGGTTATGTTAAGTTAGGTTATGTTAGGTTAGGTTATGTTAGGTTATGTTAGGTTATGTTAGGTTATGTTAGGTTATGTTAGGTTAGTTTATTTTTTATCTCCATCCTACTATCGCCACTTTTAATTTGTGGCGTTTTAATCTATCCTTATTTTGCAACATACTTTATTCTAAGAAGTCTACTCCCATATTGACATGCATAAAATTATATAATTCATTTGCTACTTCTCTATATGTCAGGGGCTGCTCACTGTATGTGATGGGATTTCACATATTTAATTTCATTTGTCTATTCAAGGCTGGGAAATTTATTTCATGAAAAATCATATTTCATTTTCTCTAAACAATCAATGACATATGCTTAACACTTGTGTAATTTCATATTATAGTATAATTTATTATCTTATATCATTTTACCTTCTATACAGTTTATTCCTCTTATTATCATTTAATCAAATTACATTTATTTGGTTAGGTTATGTTAGGTTAGGTTAGGTTAGGTTATGTTAGGTTATGTTAGGTTAGGTTATTTTTTTTCTCCATCCTACTATCGCCACTTTTAATTTGTGGCGTTTTAATCTATCTTTATTTTGCAACATACTTTAATCTAAGAAGTCTTCTCCCATATTGATATGCATAAAATTATACAATTCATTTGCTTCTTCTCTATATGTCAAAGGCTGCTAACTGTGCGTGATGGGATTTCACATATTTAATTTTCTTTAAGTGTATAAAGGGCAGTTAAATTTATATCATTAAAAATCAAGGTTATGTTAAGTTAGGTTATGTTAGGTTAGGTTATGTTAGGTTATGTTAGGTTAGGTTATTTTTTTTCTCCATCCTACTATCGCGACTTTTAATTTTTGGCGTTTTAATCTATCTTTATTTTGCAACATACTTTATTCTAAGAAGTCTACTCCCATATTGACATGCATAAAATTATATAATTCATTTGCTACTTCTCTATATGTCAGGGGCTGCTCACTGTATGTGATGGGATTTCACATATTTAATTTCATTTGTCTATTCAAGGCTGGGAAATTTATTTCATGAAAAATAATATTTCATTTTCTCTAAACAATCAATGACATATGCTTAACACTTGTGTAATTTCATATTATAGTATAATTTATTATCTTATATCATTTTACCTTCTATACAGTTTATTCCTCTTATTATCATTTAATCAAATTACATTTATTTGGTTAGGTTATGTTGAGTTAGGTTAGGTTAGGTTATGTTAGGTTATGTTAGGTTAGGTTATTTTTTTTCTCCATCCTACTATCGCGACTTTTAATTTGTGGCGTTTTAATCTATCTTTATTTTGCAAAATACTTTAATCTAAGAAGTCTTCTCCCATATTGATATGCATAAAATTATACAATTCATTTGCTTCTTCTCTATATGTCAAAGGCTGCTAACTGTGCGTGATGGGATTTCACATATTTAATTTTCTTTAAGTGTATAAAGGGCAGTTAAATTTATATCATTAAAAATCAAGGTTATGTTAGGTTAGGTTATGTTAGGTTAGGTTATGTTAGGTTATGTTAGGTAATGTTAGGTTAGGTTATTTTTTTTTTTTTTCTCCATCCTACTATCGCCACTTTTAATTTGTGGCGTTTTAATCTATCTTTATTTTGCAACATACTTTAATCTAAGAAGTCTTCTCCCATATTGATATGCATAAAATTATACAATTCATTTGCTTCTTCTCTATATGTCAAAGGCTGCTAACTGTGCGTGATGGGATTTCACATATTTAATTTTCTTTAAGTGTATAAAGGGCAGTTAAATTTATATCATTAAAAATCAAGGTTATGTTAAGTTAGGTTATGTTAGGTTATGTTAGGTAATGTTAGGTTAGGTTATTTTTTTTCTCCATCCTACTATCGCCACTTTTAATTTGTGGCGTTTTAATCTATCTTTATTTTGCAACATACTTTAATCTAAGAAGTCTTCTCCCATATTGATATGCATAAAATTATACAATTCATTTGCTTCTTCTCTATATGTCAAAGGCTGCTAACTGTGCGTGATGGGATTTCACATATTTAATTTTCTTTAAGTGTATAAAGGGCAGTTAAATTTATATCATTAAAAATCAAGGTTATGTTAAGTTAGGTTATGTTAGGTTAGGTTTTGTTAGGTTAGGTTATTTTTTTTCTCCATCCTACTATCGCCACTTTTAATTTGTGGCGTTTTAATCTATCTTTATTTTGCAACATACTTTATTCTAAGAAGTCTACTCCCATATTGACATGCATAAAATTATATAATTCATTTGCTACTTCTCTATATGTCAGGGGCTGCTCACTGTATGTGATGGGATTTCACATATTTAATTTTATTTGTCTATTCAAGGCTGGGAAATTTATTTCATGAAAAATAATATTTCATTTTCTCTAAACAATCAATGACATATGCTTAACACTTGTGTAATTTCATATTATAGTATAATTTATTATCTTATATCATTTTACCTTCTATACAGTTTATTCCTCTTATTATCATTTAATCAAATTACATTTATTTGGTTAGGTTATGTTAGGTTAGGTTAGGTTAGGTTATGTTAGGTTATGTTAGGTTAGGTTATTTTTTTTCTCCATCCTACTATCGCCACTTTTAATTTGTGGCGTTTTAATCTATCTTTAATTTTCAAACATACTTTAATCTAAGAAGTCTTCTCCCATATTGATATGCATAAAATTATACAATTCATTTGCTTCTTCTCTATATGTCAAAGGCTGCTAACTGTGCGTGATGGGATTTCACATATTTAATTTTCTTTAAGTGTATAAAGGCCAGTTAAATTTATATCATTAAAAATCAAGGTTATGTTAAGTTAGGTTATGTTAGGTTAGGTTATGTTAGGTTATGTTAGGTTATGTTAGGTTATGTTAGGTTAGGTTATTTTTTTTCTCCATCCTACTATCGCCACTTTTAATTTGTGGCGTTTTAATCTATCTTTATTTTGCAACATACTTTAATCTAAGAAGTCTTCTCCCATATTGATATGCATAAAATTATACAATTCATTTGCTTCTTCTCTATATGTCAAAGGCTGCTAACTGTGCGTGATGGGATTTCACATATTTAATTTTCTTTAAGTGTATAAAGGGCAGTTAAATTTATATCATTAAAAATCAAGGTTATGTTAAGTTAGGTTATGTTAGGTTAGGTTAGGTTAGGTTATGTTAGGTTATGTTAGGTTAGGTTATTTTTGAGCAAATGAATTATATAATTTTATGCATGTCAATATGGGAGTAGACTTCTTAGAATAAAGTATGTTGCAAAATAAAGATAGATTAAAACGCCACAAATTAAAAGTGGCGATAGTAGGATGGAGAAAAAAAATAACCTAACCTAACATAACCTAACATAACCTTACATAACCTAACATAACCTAACCTAACATAACCTAACTTAACATAACCTTGATTTTTAATGATATAAATTTAACTGCCCTTTATACACTTAAAGAAAATTAAATATGTGAAATCCCATCACGCACAGTTAGCAGCCTTTGACATATAGAGACGAAGCAAATGAATTGTATAATTTTATGCATATCAATATGGGAGAAGACTTCTTAGATTAAAGTATGTTGCAAAATAAAGATAGATTAAAACGCCACAAATTAAAAGTGGCGATAGTAGGATGGAGAAAAAAAATAACCTTACCTAACATAACCTAACATAACCTAACCTAACCTAACCTAACATAACCTAACCAAATAAATGTAATTTGATTAAATGATAATAAGAGGAATAAACTGTATAGAAGGTAAAATGATATAAGATAATAAATTATACTATAATATGAAATTACACAAGTGTTAAGCATATGTCATTGATTGTTTAGAGAAAATGAAATATGATTTTTCATGAAATAAATTTCCCAGCCTTGAATAGACAAATGAAATTAAATATGTGAAATCCCATCACATACAGTGAGCAGCCCCTGACATATAGAGAAGTAGCAAATGAATTATATAATTTTATGCATGTCAATATGGGAGTAGACTTCTTAGAATAAAGTATGTTGCAAAATAAGGATAGATTAAAACGCCACAAATTAAAAGTGGCGATAGTAGGATGGAGATAAAAAATAAACTAACCTAACATAACCTAACATAACCTAACCTAACATAACCTAACTTAACATAACCTTGTTTTTTAATGATATAAATTTAACTGCCCTTTATACACTTAAAGAAAATTAAATATGTGAAATCCCATCACGCACAGTTAGCAGCCTTTGACATATAGAGAAGAAGCAAATGAATTGTATAATTTTATGCATATCAATATGGGAGTAGACTTCTTAGAATAAAGTATGTTGCAAAATAAAGATAGATTAAAACGCCACAAATTAAAAGTGGCGATAGTAGGATGGAGAAAAAAAATAACCTAACCTAACATAACCTAACATAACCTAACCTAACCTAACCTAACATAACCTAACCAAATAAATGTAATTTGATTAAATGATAATAAGAGGAATAAACTGTATAGAAGGTAAAATGATATAAGATAATAAATTATACTATAATATGAAATTACACAAGTGTTAAGCATATGTCATTGATTGTTTAGAGAAAATGAAATATGATTTTTCATGAAATAAATTTCCCAGCCTTGAATAGACAAATGAAATTAAATATGTGAAATCCCATCACATACAGTGAGCAGCCCCTGACATATAGAGAAGTAGCAAATGAATTATATAATTTTATGCATGTCAATATGGGAGTAGACTTCTTAGAATAAAGTATGTTGCAAAATAATGATAGATTAAAACGCCAAAAATTAAAAGTCGCGATAGTAGGATGGAGAAAAAAAATAACCTAACCTAACATAACCTAACATAACCTAACATAACCTAACCTAACATAACCTAACTTAACATAACCTTGATTTTTAATGATATAAATTTAACTGCCCTTTATACACTTAAAGAAAATTAAATATGTGAAATCCCATCACGCACAGTTAGCAGCCTTTGACATATAGAGAAGAAGCAAATGAATTGTATAATTTTATGCATATCAATATGGGAGAAGACTTCTTAGATTAAAGTATGTTGCAAAATAAAGATAGATTAAAACGCCACAAATTAAAAGTGGCGATAGTAGGATGGAGAAAAAAAATAACCTAACCTAACATAACCTAACATAACCTAACATAACCTAACTTAACATAACCTTGATTTTTAATGATATAAATTTAACTGCCCTTTATACACTTAAAGAAAATTAAATATGTGAAATCCCATCACGCACAGTTAGCAGCCTTTGACATATAGAGAAGAAGCAAATGAATTGTATAATTTTATGCATATCAATATGGGAGAAGACTTCTTAGATTAAAGTATGTTGCAAAATAAAGATAGATTAAAACGCCACAAATTAAAAGGTTTAATTAGGTTATGTTAGGTGAGGTTATTTTTTTTCTCCATCCTACTATCGCCACTTTTAATTTGTGGCGTTTTAATCTATCTTTATTTTGCAACATACTTTATTCTAAGAAGTCTACTCCCATATTGACATGCATAAAATTATATAATTCATTTGCTACTTTTCTATATGTCAGGGGCTGCTCACTGTATGTGATGGGATTTCACATATTTAATTTCATTTGTCTATTCAAGGCTGGGAAATTTATTTCATGAAAAATCATATTTCATTTTCTCTAAACAATCAATGACATATGCTTAACACTTGTGTAATTTCATATTATAGTATAATTTATTATCTTATATCATTTTACCTTCTATACAGTTTATTCCTCTTATTATCATTTAATCAAATTACATTTATTTGGTTAGGTTATGTTAGGTTAGGTTAGGTTAGGTTAGGTTATGTTAGGTTATGTTAGGTTATGTTAGGTTAGGTTATTTTTTTTCTCCATCCTACTATCGCCACTTTTAATTTGTGGCGTTTTAATCTATCTTTATTTTGCAACATACTTTAATCTAAGAAGTCTTCTCCCATATTGATATGCATAAAATTATACAATTCATTTGCTTCTTCTCTATATGTCAAAGGCTGCTAACTGTGCGTGATGGGATTTCACATATTTAATTTTCTTTAAGTGTATAAAGGGCAGTTAAATTTATATCATTAAAAATCAAGGTTATGTTAAGTTAGGTTATGTTAGGTTAGGTTATGTTCCACGGACCTGCTGGGTTGTCCCAGTGGGCGGAGAGGTGCACTCCGACGTGGCGCGTCCCCAGGTTGCGGATAGGGGGTTCTGGTCTGCCGATAGCTTCTATAAAGGAGTTATCGGCAGGCCAGCGCGGACAAAACACCAAGGGTGGGCCAAAGGGTTTTGGAGCCCCTTCACGCGACTCTCTGACTCAGCAGACAGCGCAGTGAAAGGGGCTCGGCAGAGGAAAGAAGCTTCCAACTCTGTCAAGAGAGATGACGGAAATCCATGTGTGGATTATATAGGGAGAAGGTACCAAGTCCCAATATATGGCTCCGGCGCCCGCCGAGGGGAGTACTGCGTGTGTGAGTCGGGGCCCGCGGGCTGTTCGGGGTCGGTCTGTGCGCCTACACTTTGTGTAAATGTACGGAGCGACTACGGACGTGCTCGCTGGTCATGATTCACACGCGGAGTATGGTCGGGGGGAACCCGGCCGCTAGGGCGCCAAACACGGGGACCTCACCCCAAAAAGGAAACAATGGAAAACGACAGGAATGAAAACAGTCCACGTGTGGGTCCCGGAAACGGGGAATCCCATGGCACCGCGGAATCCGCGGTGTACCGTCCCATCGTATACGTGGGGGACAAAAACTGTCATGAAGAAAGGGGGCCTTCGGGTGATTCATCGCAGAAAGTAGTGGATTTTGACTGCGCGCCTGCGTCCGGTTTGGGCGTGGACGCGCAGCCGATGTTAGAAGACAATGGAGATGGCAGTGCCTGCGTGCCTGCGTCCGGACCGGGCGCGGACGCGCAGTCATTGTCAGGAAAAAGGGAAGTCCGCTTTTTTGCGAAACCGCTCGCGGCTCCGCAGAGAGGTACACTAGAGGTAGCGGTGAGTGGGCCGGATGAGGAATCAGATAGCTCTGCCATGTCTGCATCCTCATTGGCGTCCAGCACGTCGATCCGAACGCGCGGACGCAAGAGAGAGCGGAAGGAGCAGGCTGGGAACCCTAAGGGGATTAAGGGCCTCGCTCTATACCTCAGGACGGAGAAGGAGGGAGTGGAAGACGAGGTCTTTGACCCGTTAGTGCCACCCACAAAGACAAAGGCCAAAGAAAAACTGCCCAAACCAGAAGAGCTGGGAGTGGAAATGCAGGCGCAACCAACCGATGAGTTGGTAGCCTGTATTAACACTCAGCTGGAGACTGTGGAGAAGATCGCAGACAGGTCTAGGAACCTGAAGGGCGACTATATCCGCGGTCTCCGAATGGCAGTCAGGAAGGTCCAGGCGGCCTCCTTGGCGTTGGTAAAGAGAGTCTCTACTGACGCCAACGTGGAGCGCCTGGAACAAGAAAACGCGGACCTGCGTTGCCAGATGGAGATTCTCTCTACTAAGGTGGAGAAGTTGACTGAGGCAATCCAACAGCAGGCCCGGGCCAGCCAGGAGTCTGCGGCCATACCAGCGGCGGAGTCAGCACCTGCAGCTGGTAATGGAGATGACTGGGAACGCCGGCTGATGGAACGAATAGGGGCTCTGATGGACCATAAACTGGCAGCGGTTCAGTTACCTCGGCCGCCGCCCACGAGTGGCACTGTCTTGGCGACTCCTGGAGAAGACAAGGGGAAGGGAAAGGCCTCTCTTAAAAGGCGTCCCCCCGTAAAAGCTGCTACCTCCCTGCCTGTGGTGCGGAATGAACTGCCTGAGGTAGTAGCACAACCATCAAACACTCCCTGGACAACTGTGGTTGGCAGGAGGGCCAAAAAGTCTAAAAGAAAGGCGGTTGAAGTAACTTCTGGTGCCTCAATAAGCCCCGCGATTGGCTCCACGGTCGGGACTAGAGCTGGACCTGGTGCCGGCCTTGGAACTGACCCGGCTAAGCCCAATCCACCGGCTGCGTCCAGGGGCGGCCGCAAAAAGACACCTGGTCCCCCTAAGCCGTCACGACTGCCCAAATCCGCGGCGATAACTGTGACCATTCCTGAAGGCTCGCAATATACATACGCTGAGATCATGGCAGCTGCTAAAGCCCGCATCAAGCTGGAGGAAGTGGGGGTGGACATGGTTCGCTCAAAACGAGCTATAACAGGAGGGCTCATAATGGAGGTGTCTGGGCCTGAATGTGCCTCCAAGGCCGACACACTGGCAGGACGCATGCGCGCCGCTCTCGAAGATTTCGGCGTCCGCATCACTCGTCCCGTTAAGACAGGGGAAATGAGGCTTAAGGACCTCGATGACAGCGTCACACCAGGGGAGGTAGCGGCTGCAGTTGCCCGCGATGGAGGCTGCTCCGCTGACGAAGTTCGGGTGGGTGTAATCAGGCGCCCGCCCAACGCCCTCGGCACGGTGTGGGTGCGCTGCCCGCTGGTAAGCGTGCGTAAGATAGCAGGTGCAGGACGACTGGTCGTTGGGTGGGCCTCGGCTCGCGTCGACTACCTGACAACACGGCCACTTCAATGCTTCAGGTGCTTGGAGTATGGACATGTACGTAGCCTGTGTCAGAACCCAGTGGATCGTAGTGCGCTGTGCTATGCGTGTGGCGAGCCCGGTCACCGGGCTAGCGACTGCTCGCGTCCACCAAAGTGTCCACTGTGCTCGGATATGGGCTCCAAGGCTGACCACAGGATGGGTAGCAAGAAGTGCTCTCCTCCGAAGAAGGCGAAAGGCGGAAGGAGACCTCCTCGATCGGTCCCAGCACCGGAAGGCATAGCGGCCCCAACAGAGGGAGCCGCTCAGTCGGGTCAAAACCCGCTGCCTCAGGAGGCCATGGAGGATTCTTAATGGATCACACCATAAGAGTCCTCCAGTGCAATCTGAACCACTGCCGTGGCGCGCAGGATTTGCTCCTGCAAACCCTCGCGCAGTGGTCTGTTGCATTAGCCGTGGTCGCGGAGCCCTACCGTGTCCCGGATCATCCACGGTGGTTCGGCGACGACTTGGATTCCGTTGCTATATACTGGGGAGGCGGGCAAGGCGATCCACACTGTGCCCTTATTGAGAAGGGACAGGGTTTCGTGGCCACGGAATGGGGTCGCCTAGCCGTTGTGGGTTGCTACATCTCTCCCAACTGTACACTCGTCGAGTATGAGGTGTACCTGGATGCGGTCGGCGGTTGCATACGCAAGTGCCTGCCGCGTCCCGTGCTTGTCTTGGGCGACTTCAACGCTCACTCTCGTGAGTGGGGGAGTCCCCGAGATAACCTAAGGGGAGAGACGATTGTCGATTGGGCGGCGGGTATGGACCTCAGGTTGCTAAATCGGGGTTCCGTAAGCACCTGTGTGCGATGGCAGGGGGAGTCGATCGTGGACCTTTCATGGGCGACTCCCTCGGCCACACGCCTAGTTTCAGGATGGAGAGTTGCGGAGGAGGTGGTTACTTTATCCGACCACCGCCACATCTTTCTGGATGTGGCCCTCCGCCCCCCCGAACGCGCGGCCCGCCGCAGTGGTGGTGGTGGTCCGCCGCGACGATGGACCCTTAAGCGGCTTGACAGAGATCTGCTTGAAGCCGCTGCCACCGTTGCGGCTTGGCCGGAAACTGGAGAGGATCTGCCCGATCCTGGCGCCGAGGCGGCATGGTTCCGGGATACGATGACGTCGATCTGCGACGTGTCGATGCCCCGAGCCGGGCCTTCAAAGCGCGGATCGGTATATTGGTGGTCGGAGGAGATAGCGGGGTTACGTGAGGCGTGCCTGCGCTCCCGACGCCTTTACCAACGAGCCCGGAGAAGACGGCGAGCCCCTGCTGAAGAGGCGGATGGAGCCTACGAGGTATACCGAGGCGCTACAGTCTCACTCCAGGTCGCCATTGCCGACGCAAAGGCTCGGTCCTGGAGTAAACTCTTGGAGGGATTGGATAGAGATCCATGGGGGCGCCCGTACAAGATGGTACTGGGCAAGCTCAGACCGTGGGTCCTTCCGCTGACGGAAACCCTGGACCCTGCGTTCGTGGAAACTGTCGTAGACACGCTCTTTCCGAGGGTTCAGGATGATCTCTCATCACCCCTAGTCTTTCCATCGAGCTCGACTGTCTGGGACGATGGACTGGGGGTGACAAAACAAGAGTTGGACCGAGCTGTGAAGCGCCTTAGGGCTCGAAATACGGCACCCGGCCCGGACGGGATTCCCGGAAGGGTCTGGGTGTTGAGTCTATCCGCCGGTTTGGCAGACCGCCTGAGGCGGCTGTTTGATAGCTGCCTCCGTAACGGCGTTTTCCCAAAGGAGTGGAAGGAGGCGAAATTGGTCCTCTTGAAGAAGGACGGCAGGCCCGCAGATTCCCCCTCTGCGTTCCGTCCCATATGCTTGCTAGACGAGGCCGGCAAATTGTTTGAAAGAATAATTGCCGGTCGTGTCTGCACACATTTGTGGCGAGTAGGTCCCGATCTGTCGGAAGACCAGTTTGGTTTCCGGCAGGCGCGTTCGACGGTAGACGCGATTCAACGAGTCCGTTCGCTGTCGGATCAGGTTGTGTCCCGGGGTGGGAAAATGTTGGCGGTGTCACTAGACATCGTCAACGCTTTCAATTCTTTGCCTTGGAGGGCGATCAGGGAGGCACTCGTGTTTCACGGGGTCCCCCCCTACCTGCAGCGCATAATCGGCGCCTACCTGCGCGACAGATGTGTGCAGTATGTGGGCAGGGATGGTACTCGCTATCAGAGGGAAGTGTACTGCGGGATTCCACAGGGGTCCGTCTTGGGCCCGCTACTGTGGAACCTTGCATACGATGCGGTCTTGCGAGTCGATCTCCCAGCTGGCCTACACGTCGTCTGCTATGCGGATGACACCTTAGTGTTGGCTGGCGGTGACAACTTCGAGAGGGCCAAGGGGCTCGCCGAGCTTGGGGTGGCATGTGTCGTGGACAGAGTCCACGAGCTGGGTCTGCGGACAGCACCTCAGAAGACCGAGGCGATGTGGTTCCATAAATTTCCGAGAGGAAGGGATCCACCCAGCTTGTCGGTTCGCGTAGGCGACGTAGACGTCCGGGTGGGGCCGTACCTAAGGTACTTGGGCCTCACCTTGGACAGTCGATGGGACTTCGGAGAGCACTTTAGCCGTACCGTCCCCCGGATCCCGAAGGTAGTGGGTGCTTTACACAGACTGCTGCCCAATCTTGGGGGACCCAGGGAAAGCGTTCGCCGCCTCTACGGAGGGGTGGTGCGATCGATGGCCCTCTACGGAGCACCCGTCTGGTCTGCAAGACTGGCGGGTGTTAGGCGCTACAGGCTGCTATATAATAGCCTACAGCGTACTATGGCCATCCGTATCGCACGAGGATACCGCACCATATCTTTTGAGGCGGCGACGATCTTGGCGCGTTTTCCGCCCCTTGACATCCTGGCGAGGATGGATGCCCGTGTATACGGTCGTCTCCGGACCGATGACGGGAGTGGAACCACGCCCGCGGAAGTGCGGGTGCAGGAGCGCCGGCGTGCGCTCGTGGAGTGGCGCGAGCGGTTCGATGAACCGCAAAGTTCGCGCCAGCGCATTGTCGGCGCCATTGCGCCACACTTCGAAGCCTGGCTGGGAAGGGAGTTTGGGCACGTCACCTATCGACTTGCTCAGGTGCTCACCGGGCATGGGTGCTTCGGTGAGTACCTGAGTAGGATCGGACGTGAACCGACACCACATTGCCACCATTGTGGGTGGGGCCGGGATTCCGCGCAGCACACGTTGGAGCAATGCTCAGCTTGGTGCGGGGAGCGCGAAATTCTGGTCAACAGGATCGGGCAGGATCTCTCTCTGCCAAGAGTGGTCGAAGCTATGCTGGAGGAGGAGACGGCTTGGGTGGCAGTGGCTTCTTTCTGCGAGACGGTCTTAGTCCGGAAAGAGGCCGCAGAGCGCGATCGGGAGAGAGCCGATCCCGCTCGGAGGAGGCGGCGGCGGGGTGGAGGCAACGGCCGCCCCACACTGCCTGCCCCGTGAGGGGGCGATTGGTACTTCCTGCCGAACAGGGAGTCTTCCGAGTCCGTGGACAGCCAGAGTGAGGGCTCCGGCTGGCCATAGCGGTCTTTGGGCGGGCGGCTGGCACCTTGTGGCGGGTGCCGCAGCTGTATTGAGGTGGGGATTGAGTTTGGGGTTAATGTTACCGAAGGGGGGGTCATTTTTTTTATGGCGATATGCGATGAAGACTCCGGCGCTGTTCGATTGAGGACCCGGAGTCTTTTGTCAAGCATCGAGGCCGGCCACCGGGGTGGTTTTAGTGAGTCGACGAGTCCGTCAACCTCACACTATCTTATCGCATTCCCTTAAATGCGGTAAGGTGTCTGTGTGCAGATTTCCCCTCGAAACAAAAAAAAAAAGGTTAGGTTATGTTAGGTTATGTTAGGTTATGTTAGGTTAGGTTATTTTTTTTCTCCATCCTACTATCGCGACTTTTAATTTGTGGCGTTTTAATCTATCTTTATTTTGCAACATACTTTAATCTAAGAAGTCTTCTCCCATATTGATATGCATAAAATTATACAATTCATTTGCTTCTTCTCTATATGTCAAAGGCTGCTAACTGTGCGTGATGGGATTTCACATATTTAATTTTCTTTAAGTGTATAAAGGGCAGTTAAATTTATATCATTAAAAATCAAGGTTATGTTAAGTTAGGTTATGTTAGGTTAGGTTATGTTAGGTTATGTTAGGTTATGTTAGGTTATGTTAGGTTAGGTTATTTTTTTTCTCCATCCTACTATCGCCACTTTTAATTTGTGGCGTTTTAATCTATCTTTATTTTGCAACATACTTTAATCTAAGAAGTCTTCTCCCATATTGATATGCATAAAATTATACAATTCATTTGCTTCTTCTCTATATGTCAAAGGCTGCTAACTGTGCGTGATGGGACTTCACATATTTAATTTTCTTTAAGTGTATAAAGGGCAGTTAAATTTATATCATTAAAAATCAAGGTTATGTTAAGTTAGGTTATGTTAGGTTAGGTTATGTTAGGTTATGTTAGGTAAGGTTATTTTTTTTCTCCATCCTACTATCGCCACTTTTAATTTGTGGCGTTTTAATCTATCTTTATTTTGCAACATACTTTAATCTAAGAAGTCTTCTCCCATATTGAAATGCATAAAATTATACAATTCATTTGCTTCTTCTCTATATGTCAAAGGCTGCTAACTGTGCGTGATGGGATTTCACATATTTATTTTTCTTTAAGTGTATAAAGGCCAGTTAAATTTATATCATTAAAAATCAAGGTTATGTTAAGTTAGGTTATGTTAGGTTAGGTTATGTTAGGTTATGTTAGGTTATGTTAGGTTAGGTTATTTTTTTTCTCCATCCTACTATCGCCACTTTTAATATGTGGCGTTTTAATCTATCTTTATTTTGCAACATACTTTAATCTAAGAAGTCTTCTCCCATATTGATATGCATAAAATTATACAATTCATTTGCTTCTTCTCTATATGTCAAAGGCTGCTAACTGTGCGTGATGGGACTTCACATATTTAATTTTCTTTAAGTGTATAAAGGGCAGTTAAATTTATATCATTAAAAATCAAGGTTATGTTAAGTTAGGTTATGTTAGGTTAGGTTATGTTAGGTTATGTTAGGTTATATTAGGTTATGTTAGGTTAGGTTATTTTTTTTCTCCATTCTACTATCGCCACTTTTAATTTGTGGCGTTTTAATCTATCTTTATTTTGCAACATACTTTAATCTAAGAAGTCTTCTCCCATATTGATATGCATAAAATTATACAATTCATTTGCTTCTTCTCTATATGTCAAAGGCTGCTAACTGTGCGTGATGGGATTTCACATATTTAATTTTCTTTAAGTGTATAAAGGCCAGTTAAATTTATATCATTAAAAATCAAGGTTATGTTAAGTTAGGTTATGTTAGGTTAGGTTATGTTAGGTTATGTTAGGTTATGTTAGGTAAGGATATTTTTTTTCTCCATCCTACTATCGTCACTTTTAATTTGTGTCGTTTTAATCTATCATTATTTTGCAACATACTTTAATCTAAGAAGTCTTCTCCCATATTGATATGCATAAAATTATACAATTCATTTGCTTCTTCTCTATATGTCAAAGGCTGCTAACTGTGCGTGATGGGACTTCACATATTTAATTTTCTTTAAGTGTATAAAGGCCAGTTAAATTTATATCATTAAAAATCAAGGTTATGTTAAGTTAGGTTATGTTAGGTTAGGTTATGTTAGGTTATGTTAGGTTATGTTAGGTTATGTTAGGTTATGTTAGGTTAGGTTATTTTTTTTCTCCATCCTACTATCGCCACTTTTAATTTGTGGCGTTTTAATCTATCTTTATTTTGCAACATACTTTAATCTAAGAAGTCTTCTCCCATATTGATATGCATAAAATTATACAATTCATTTGCTTCTTCTCTATATGTCAAAGGCTGCTAACTGTGCGTGATGGGACTTCACATATTTAATTTTCTTTAAGTGTATAAAGGGCAGTTAAATTTATATCATTAAAAATCAAGGTTATGTTAAGTTAGGTTATGTTAGGTTAGGTTATGTTAGGTTATGTTAGGTTATGTTAGGTTAGGTTATTTTTTTTCTCCATCCTACTATCGCCACTTTTAATTTGTGGCGTTTTAATCTATCTTTATTTTGCAACATACTTTAATCTAAGAAGTCTTCTCCCATATTGATATGCATAAAATTATACAATTCATTTGCTTCTTCTCTATATGTCAAAGGCTGCTAACTGTGCGTGATGGGATTTCACATATTTAATTTTCTTTGTGTATAAAGGCCAGTTAAATTTATATCATTAAAAATCAAGGTTATGTTAAGTTAGGTTATGTTATGTTAGGTTATGTTAGGTTATGTTAGGTTATGTTAGGTTAGGTTATTTTTTTTCTCCATCCTACTATCGCCACTTTTAATTTGTGTCGTTTTAATCTATCTTTATTTTGCAACATACTTTAATCTAAGAAGTCTTCTCCCATATTGATATGCATAAAATTATACAATTCATTTGCTTCTTCTCTATATGTCAAAGGCTGCTAACTGTGCGTGATGGGATTTCACATATTTAATTTTCTTTAAGTGTATAAAGGCCAGTTAAATTGATATCATTAAAAATCAAGGTTATGTCAAGTTAGGTTATGTTAGGTTAGGTTATGTTAGGTTATGTTAGGTTATGTAAGGTTATGTTAGGTTAGGTTATTTTTTTTCTCCATCCTACTATCGCCACTTTTAATTTGTGGCGTTTTAATCTATCTTTATTTTGCAACATACTTTAATCTAAGAAGTCTTCTCCCATATTGATATGCATAAAATTATACAATTCATTTGCTTCTTCTCTATATGTCAAAGGCTGCTAACTGTGCGTGATGGGATTTCACATATTTAATTTTCTTTAAGTGTATAAAGGGCAGTTAAATTTATATCATTAAAAATCAAGGTTATGTTAAGTTAGGTTATGTTAGGTTAGGTTATGTTAGGTTATGTTAGGTTATGTTAGGTTAGGTTATTTTTTTTCTCCATCCTACTATCGCCACTTTTAATTTGTGGCGTTTTAATCTATCCTTATTTTGCAACAAACTTTAATCTAAGAAGTCTTCTCCCATATTGATATGCATAAAATTATACAATTCATTTGCTTCTTCTCTATATGTCAAAGGCTGCTAACTGTGCGTGATGGGATTTCACATATTTAATTTTCTTTAAGTGTATAAAGGGCAGTTAAATTTATATCATTAAAAATCAAGGTTATGTTAAGTTAGGTTATGTTAGGTTAGGTTATGTTAGGTTATGTTAGGTTATGTTAGGTTATGTTAGGTTAGGTTATTTTTTTTCTCCATCCTACTATCGCCACTTTTAATTTGTGGCGTTTTAATCTATCTTTATTTTGCAACATACTTTAATCTAAGTAGTCTTCTCCCATATTGATATGCATAAAATTATACAATTCATTTGCTTCTTCTCTATATGTCAAAGGCTGCTAACTGTGCGTGATGGGACTTCACATATTTAATTTTCTTTAAGTGTATAAAGGGCAGTTAAATTTATATCATTAAAAATCAAGGTTATGTTAAGTTAGGTTATGTTAGGTTAGGTTATGTTAGGTTATGTTAGGTTATGTTAGGTTATGTTAGGTTAGGTTATTTTTTTTCTCCATCCTACTATCGCCACTTTTAATTTGTGGCGTTTTAATCTATCTTTATTTTGCAACATACTTTAATCTAAGAAGTCTTCTCCCATATTGATATGCATAAAATTATACAATTCATTTGCTTCTTCTCTATATGTCAAAGGCTGCTAACTGTGCGTGATGGGATTTCACATATTTAATTTTCTTTAAGTGTATAAAGGCCAGTTAAATTTATATCATTAAAAATCAAGGTTATGTTAAGTTAGGTTATGTTAGGTTAGGTTATGTTAGGTTATGTTAGGTAAGGATATTTTTTTTCTCCATCCTACTATCGTCACTTTTAATTTGTGTCGTTTTAATCTATCATTATTTTGCAACATACTTTAATCTAAGAAGTCTTCTCCCATATTGATATGCATAAAATTATACAATTCATTTGCTTCTTCTCTATATGTCAAAGGCTGCTAACTGTGCGTGATGGGACTTCACATATTTAATTTTCTTTAAGTGTATAAAGGCCAGTTAAATTTATATCATTAAAAATCAAGGTTATGTTAAGTTAGGTTATGTTAGGTTAGGTTATGTTAGGTTATGTTAGGTTATGTTAGGTTATGTTAGGTTAGGTTATTTTTTTTCTCCATCCTACTATCGCCACTTTTAATTTGTGGCGTTTTAATCTATCTTTATTTTGCAACATACTTTAATCTAAGAAGTCTTCTCCCATATTGATATGCATAAAATTATACAATTCATTTGCTTCTTCTCTATATGTCAAAGGCTGCTAACTGTGCGTGATGGGACTTCACATATTTAATTTTCTTTAAGTGTATAAAGGGCAGTTAAATTTATATCATTAAAAATCAAGGTTATGTTAAGTTAGGTTATGTTAGGTTAGGTTATGTTAGGTTATGTTAGGTAAGGTTATTTTTTTTCTCCATCCTACTATCGCCACTTTTAATTTGTGGCGTTTTAATCTATCTTTATTTTGCAACATACTTTAATCTAAGAAGTCTTCTCCCATATTGATATGCATAAAATTATACAATTCATTTGCTTCTTCTCTATATGTCAAAGGCTGCTAACTGTGCGTGATGGGATTTCACATATTTAATTTTCTTTAAGTGTATAAAGGGCAGTTAAATTTATATCATTAAAAATCAAGGTTATGTTAAGTTAGGTTATGTTAGGTTAGGTTATGTTAGGTTATGTTAGGTTATGTTAGGTTAGGTTATTTTTTTTCTCCATCCTACTATCGCCACTTTTAATTTGTGGCGTTTTAATCTATCCTTATTTTGCAACAAACTTTAATCTAAGAAGTCTTCTCCCATATTGATATGCATAAAATTATACAATTCATTTGCTTCTTCTCTATATGTCAAAGGCTGCTAACTGTGCGTGATGGGATTTCACATATTTAATTTTCTTGAAGTGTATAAAGGGCAGTTAAATTTATATCATTAAAAATCAAGGTTATGTTAAGTTAGGTTATGTTAGGTTAGGTTATGTTAGGTTATGTTAGGTTATGTTAGGTTATGTTAGGTAAGGTTATTTTTTTTCTCCATCCTACTATCGCCACTTTTAATTTGTGGCGTTTTAATCTATCTTTATTTTGCAACATACTTTAATCTAAGAAGTCTTCTCCCATATTGAAATGCATAAAATTATACAATTCATTTGCTTCTTCTCTATATGTCAAAGGCTGCTAACTGTGCGTGATGGGATTTCACATATTTATTTTTCTTTAAGTGTATAAAGGGCAGTTAAATTTATATCATTAAAAATCAAGGTTATGTTAAGTTAGGTTATGTTAGGTTAGGTTATGTTAGGTTATGTTAGGTTATGTTAGGTTAGGTTATTTTTTTTCTCCATCCTACTATCGCCACTTTTAATTTGTGGCGTTTTAATCTATCCTTATTTTGCAACATACTTTAATCTAAGAAGTCTTCTCCCATATTGATATGCATAAAATTATACAATTCATTTGCTTCTTCTCTATATGTCAAAGGCTGCTAACTGTGCGTGATGGGATTTCACATATTTATTTTTCTTTAAGTGTATAAAGGCCAGTTAAATTTATATCATTAAAAATCAAGGTTATGTTAAGTTAGGTTATGTTAGGTTAGGTTATGTTAGGTTATGTAAGGTTATGTTAGGTTATGTTAGGTTAGGTTATTTTTTTTCTCCATCCTACTATCGCCACTTTTAATTTGTGGCGTTTTAATCTATCTTTATTTTGCAACATACTTTAATCTAAGAAGTCTTCTCCCATATTGATATGCATAAAATTATACAATTCATTTGCTTCTTCTCTATATGTCAAAGGCTGCTAACTGTGCGTGATGGGACTTCACATATTTAATTTTCTTTAAGTGTATAAAGGGCAGTTAAATTTATATCATTAAAAATCAAGGTTATGTTAAGTTAGGTTATGTTAGGTTAGGTTATGTTAGGTTATGTTAGGTTATATTAGGTTATGTTAGGTTAGGTTATTTTTTTTCTCCATCCTACTATCGCCACTTTTAATTTGTGGCGTTTTAATCTATCTTTATTTTGCAACATACTTTAATCTAAGAAGTCTTCTCCCATATTGATATGCATAAAATTATACAATTCATTTGCTTCTTCTCTATATGTCAAAGGCTGCTAACTGTGCGTGATGGGATTTCACATATTTAATTTTCTTTAAGTGTATAAAGGCCAGTTAAATTTATATCATTAAAAATCAAGGTTATGTTAAGTTAGGTTATGTTAGGTTAGGTTATGTTAGGTTATGTTAGGTTATGTTAGGTAAGGATATTTTTTTTCTCCATCCTACTATCGTCACTTTTAATTTGTGTCGTTTTAATCTATCATTATTTTGCAACATACTTTAATCTAAGAAGTCTTCTCCCATATTGATATGCATAAAATTATACAATTCATTTGCTTCTTCTCTATATGTCAAAGGCTGCTAACTGTGCGTGATGGGACTTCACATATTTAATTTTCTTTAAGTGTATAAAGGCCAGTTAAATTTATATCATTAAAAATCAAGGTTATGTTAAGTTAGGTTATGTTAGGTTAGGTTATGTTAGGTTATGTTAGGTTATGTTAGGTTATGTTAGGTTATGTTAGGTTATGTTAGGTTAGGTTATTTTTTTTCTCCATCCTACTATCGCCACTTTTAATTTGTGGCGTTTTAATCTATCTTTATTTTGCAACATACTTTAATCTAAGAAGTCTTCTCCCATATTGATATGCATAAAATTATACAATTCATTTGCTTCTTCTCTATATGTCAAAGGCTGCTAACTGTGCGTGATGGGACTTCACATATTTAATTTTCTTTAAGTGTATAAAGGGCAGTTAAATTTATATCATTAAAAATCAAGGTTATGTTAAGTTAGGTTATGTTAGGTTAGGTTATGTTAGGTTATGTTAGGTAAGGTTATTTTTTTTCTCCATCCTACTATCGCCACTTTTAATTTGTGGCGTTTTAATCTATCTTTATTTTGCAACATACTTTAATCTAAGAAGTCTTCTCCCATATTGATATGCATAAAATTATACAATTCATTTGCTTCTTCTCTATATGTCAAAGGCTGCTAACTGTGCGTGATGGGATTTCACATATTTAATTTTCTTTAAGTGTATAAAGGCCAGTTAAATTTATATCATTAAAAATCAAGGTTATGTTAAGTTAGGTTATGTTATGTTAGGTTATGTTAGGTTATGTTAGGTTAGGTTATTTTTTTTCTCCATCCTACTATCGCCACTTTTAATTTGTGTCGTTTTACTCTATCTTTATTTTGCAACATACTTTAATCTAAGAAGTCTTCTCCCATATTGATATGCATAAAATTATACAATTCATTTGCTTCTTCTCTATATGTCAAAGGCTGCTAACTGTGCGTGATGGGATTTCACATATTTAATTTTCTTTAAGTGTATAAAGGCCAGTTAAATTTATATCATTAAAAATCAAGGTTATGTCAAGTTAGGTTATGTTAGGTTAGGTTATGTTAGGTTATGTTAGGTTATGTTAGGTTATGTTAGGTTAGGTTATTTTTTTTCTCCATCCTACTATCGCCACTTTTAATTTGTGGCGTTTTAATCTATCTTTATTTTGCAACATACTTTAATCTAAGAAGTCTTCTCCCATATTGATATTTATAAAATTATACAATTCATTTGCTTCTTCTCTATATGTCAAAGGCTGCTAACTGTGCGTGATGGGACTTCACATATTTAATTTTCTTTAAGTGTATAAAGGGCAGTTAAATTTATATCATTAAAAATCAAGGTTATGTTAAGTTAGGTTATGTTAGGTTAGGTTATGTTAGGTTATGTTAGGTTAGGTTATTTTTTTTCTCCATCCTACTATCGCCACTTTTAATTTGTGGCGTTTTAATCTATCTTTATTTTGCAACATACTTTAATCTAAGAAGTCTTCTCCCATATTGATATGCATAAAATTATACAATTCATTTGCTTCTTCTCTATATGTCAAAGGCTGCTAACTGTGCGTGATGGGACTTCACATATTTAATTTTCTTTAAGTGTATAAAGGGCAGTTAAATTTATATCATTAAAAATCAAGGTTATGTTAAGTTAGGTTATGTTAGGTTAGGTTATGTTAGGTTATGTTAGGTTATGTTAGGTAAGGTTATTTTTTTTCTCCATCCTACTATCGCCACTTTTAATTTGTGGCGTTTTAATCTATCTTTATTTTGCAACATACTTTAATCTAAGAAGTCTTCTCCCATATTGATATGCATAAAATTATACAATTCATTTGCTTCTTCTCTATATGTCAAAGGCTGCTAACTGTGCGTGATGGGATTTCACATATTTAATTTTCTTTAAGTGTATAAAGGGCAGTTAAATTTATATCATTAAAAATCAAGGTTATGTTAAGTTAGGTTATGTTAGGTAAGGTTATGTTAGGTTATGTTAGGTTATGTTAGGTTATGTTAGGTTATGTTAGGTTATGTTAGGTTAGGTTATTTTTTTTCTCCATCCTACTATCGCCACTTTTAATTTGTGGCGTTTTAATCTATCTTTATTTTGCAACATACTTTAATCTAAGAAGTCTTCTCCCATATTGAAATGCATAAAATTATACAATTCATTTGCTTCTTCTCTATATGTCAAAGGCTGCTAACTGTGCGTGATGGGATTTCACATATTTATTTTTCTTTAAGTGTATAAAGGCCAGTTAAATTTATATCATTAAAAATCAAGGTTATGTTAAGTTAGGTTATGTTAGGTTAGGTTATGTTAGGTTATGTTAGGTTAGGTTATTTTTTTTCTCCATCCTACTATCGCCACTTTTAATTTGTGGCGTTTTAATCTATCTTTATTTTGCAACATACTTTAATCTAAGAAGTCTTCTCCCATATTGATATGCATAAAATTATACAATTCATTTGCTTCTTCTCTATATGTCAAAGGCTGCTAACTGTGCGTGATGGGACTTCACATATTTAATTTTCTTTAAGTGTATAAAGGGCAGTTAAATTTATATCATTAAAAATCAAGGTTATGTTAAGTTAGGTTATGTTAGGTTAGGTTATGTTAGGTTATGTTAGGTTATGTTAGGTTATGTTAGGTTAGGTTATTTTTTTTCTCCATCCTACTATCGCCACTTTTAATTTGTGGCGTTTTAATCTATCTTTATTTTGCAACATACTTTAATCTAAGAAGTCTTCTCCCATATTGATATGCATAAAATTATACAATTCATTTGCTTCTTCTCTATATGTCAAAGGCTGCTAACTGTGCGTGATGGGACTTCACACATTTAATTTTCTTTAAGTGTATAAAGGCCAGTTAAATTTATATCATTAAAAATCAAGGTTATGTTAAGTTAGGTTATGTTAGGTTAGGTTATGTTAGGTTATGTTAGGTTATGTTAGGTTATGTTAGGTTAGGTTATTTTTTTTCTCCATCCTACTATCGCCACTTTTAATTTGTGGCGTTTTAATCTATCTTTATTTTGCAACATACTTTAATCTAAGAAGTCTTCTCCCATATTGATATGCATAAAATTATACAATTCATTTGCTTCTTCTCTATATGTCAAAGGCTGCTAACTGTGCGTGATTGGACTTCACATATTTAATTTTCTTTAAGTGTATAAAGGGCAGTTAAATTTATATCATTAAAAATCAAGGTTATGTTAAGTTAGGTTATGTTAGGTTAGGTTATGTTAGGTTATGTTAGGTTATGTTAGGTTAGGTTATTTTTTTTCTCCATCCTACTATCGCCACTTTTAATTTGTGGCGTTTTAATCTATCTTTATTTTGCAACATACTTTAATCTAAGAAGTCTTCTCCCATATTGATATGCATAAAATTATACAATTCATTTGCTTCTTCTCTATATGTCAAAGGCTGCTAACCTTTCGTCAGTGCGGCATTTACAAAGGGATTTAAAACTCAAAATGGCCGCCCGTGCGGCCTAACTAAGGCTGATCCACAGACAGAGTTCAAAAATCAAAAAAATCATGATTTCTCTAAATTTTTGTATGCGAAGCCCTAGGTTTTATTAATATCCTTTGAACCTGATAAATCATCCTACTAAACTGCATTAATTGCATGAAAAAATATTAAAAAGATAAGCTTATTTTGATAAATCAAACTTTTTGCCACGAAACCAACGGTTGCTGCAACGCTGAAGTTTAAATGCATTATCTTCTACATTAAACCACGCCGAATGGTATCAAGTGTGTAAATTATTGAAGAACATACCTTTGGCTATCCCGATCTCTTAGATTTATCGACACAAACACAAAACACGACCAAAAACCGACGACTCAAAAAGACCGTTAAAATTTGTTCGAAAACTAAGTTTTTGATGATGAACAGGGACTAAACAGTCCGATCACAGAGCAAACTGACCATTTTTATGAAGAATTCTATACCTTAACTAATGAAAGAATACCAAAATCCCACTAAAAAGTTTTTGTAGGATTTTTTACGGCAGATCTGTGAAGCAGCCTTGTGAAGGCTGTCCACACAGGTACGTCATGTTGTTTTTATTTATTTTAGGCCTTGCCAAGCTCGTGCACAGTCGAAAGGATAACTGTGCGTGATGGGATTTCACATATTTAATTTTCTTTAAGTGTATAAAGGGCAGTTAAATTTATATCATTAAAAATCAAGGTTATGTTAAGTTAGGTTATGTTAGGTTAGGTTATGTTAGGTTATGTTAGGTTATGTTAGGTTAGGTTATTTTTTTTCTCCATCCTACTATCGCCACTTTTAATTTGTGGCGTTTTAATCTATCTTTATTTTGCAACATACTTTAATCTAAGAAGTCTTCTCCCATATTGATATGCATAAAATTATACAATTCATTTGCTTCTTCTCTATATGTCAAAGGCTGCTAACTGTGCAAGATGGGATTTCACATATTTAATTTTCTTTAAGTGTATAAAGGCCAGTTAAATTTATATCATTAAAAATCAAGGTTATGTTAAGTTAGGTTATGTTATGTTAGGTTATGTTAGGTTATGTTAGGTAAGGTTATTTTTTTTCTCCATCCTACTATCGCCACTTTTAATTTGTGTCATTTTACTCTATCTTTATTTTGCAACATACTTTAATCTAAGAAGTCTTCTCCCATATTGATATGCATAAAATTATACAATTCATTTGCTTCTTCTCTATATGTCAAAGGCTGCTAACTGTGCGTGATGGGATTTCACATATTTAATTTTCTTTAAGTGTATAAAGGCCAGTTAAATTTATATCATTAAAAATCAAGGTTATGTCAAGTTAGGTTATGTTAGGTGAGGTTATGTTAGGTTATGTTAGGTTATGTTAGGTTATGTTAGGTTAGGTTATTTTTTTTCTCCATCCTACTATCGCCACTTTTAATTTGTGGCGTTTTAATCTATCTTTATTTTGCAACATACTTTAATCTAAGAAGTCTTCTCCCATATTGATATGCATAAAATTATACAATTCATTTGCTTCTTCTCTATATGTCAAAGGCTGCTAACTGTGCGTGATGGGACTTCACATATTTAATTTTCTTTAAGTGTATAAAGGGCAGTTAAATTTATATCATTAAAAATCAAGGTTATGTTAAGTTAGGTTATGTTAGGTTAGGTTATGTTAGGTTATGTTAGGTTATGTTAGGTAAGGTTATTTTTTTTCTCCATCCTACTATCGCCACTTTTAATTTGTGGCGTTTTAATCTATCTTTATTTTGCAACATACTTTAATCTAAGAAGTCTTCTCCCATATTGATATGCATAAAATTATACAATTCATTTGCTTCTTCTCTATATGTCAAAGGCTGCTAACTGTGCGTGATGGGATTTCACATATTTAATTTTCTTTAAGTGTATAAAGGGCAGTTAAATTTATATCATTAAAAATCAAGGTTATGTTAAGTTAGGTTATGTTAGGTAAGGTTATGTTAGGTTATGTTAGGTTATGTTAGGTTATGTTAGGTTATGTTAGGTTATGTTAGGTTAGGTTATTTTTTTTCTCCATCCTACTATCGCCACTTTTAATTTGTGGCGTTTTAATCTATCTTTATTTTGCAACATACTTTAATCTAAGAAGTCTTCTCCCATATTGAAATGCATAAAATTATACAATTCATTTGCTTCTTCTCTATATGTCAAAGGCTGCTAACTGTGCGTGATGGGATTTCACATATTTATTTTTCTTTAAGTGTATAAAGGCCAGTTAAATTTATATCATTAAAAATCAAGGTTATGTTAAGTTAGGTTATGTTAGGTTAGGTTATGTTAGGTTATGTTAGGTTAGGTTATTTTTTTTCTCCATCCTACTATCGCCACTTTTAATTTGTGGCGTTTTAATCTATCTTTATTTTGCAACATACTTTAATCTAAGAAGTCTTCTCCCATATTGATAT
This sequence comes from Eupithecia tripunctaria, assembly GCA_955876795.1. Taxonomy (NCBI): domain Eukaryota; kingdom Metazoa; phylum Arthropoda; class Insecta; order Lepidoptera; family Geometridae; genus Eupithecia; species Eupithecia tripunctaria. The sequence goes on along the minus strand of OY041598.1, from coordinate 2,925,718 downwards.
GCATAAAATTATACAATTCATTTGCTTCTTCTCTATATGTCAAAGGCTGCTAACTGTGCGTGATGGGACTTCACATATTTAATTTTCTTTAAGTGTATAAAGGGCAGTTAAATTTATATCATTAAAAATCAAGGTTATGTTAAGTTAGGTTATGTTAGGTTAGGTTATGTTAGGTTATGTTAGGTTATGTTAGGTTATGTTAGGTTAGGTTATTTTTTTTCTCCATCCTACTATCGCCACTTTTAATTTGTGGCGTTTTAATCTATCTTTATTTTGCAACATACTTTAATCTAAGAAGTCTTCTCCCATATTGATATGCATAAAATTATACAATTCATTTGCTTCTTCTCTATATGTCAAAGGCTGCTAACTGTGCGTGATGGGACTTCACACATTTAATTTTCTTTAAGTGTATAAAGGCCAGTTAAATTTATATCATTAAAAATCAAGGTTATGTTAAGTTAGGTTATGTTAGGTTAGGTTATGTTAGGTTATGTTAGGTTATGTTAGGTTATGTTAGGTTATGTTAGGTTAGGTTATTTTTTTTCTCCATCCTACTATCGCCACTTTTAATTTGTGGCGTTTTAATCTATCTTTATTTTGCAACATACTTTAATCTAAGAAGTCTTCTCCCATATTGATATGCATAAAATTATACAATTCATTTGCTTCTTCTCTATATGTCAAAGGCTGCTAACTGTGCGTGATTGGACTTCACATATTTAATTTTCTTTAAGTGTATAAAGGGCAGTTAAATTTATATCATTAAAAATCAAGGTTATGTTAAGTTAGGTTATGTTAGGTTAGGTTATGTTAGGTTATGTTAGGTTATGTTAGGTTAGGTTATTTTTTTTCTCCATCCTACTATCGCCACTTTTAATTTGTGGCGTTTTAATCTATCTTTATTTTGCAACATACTTTAATCTAAGAAGTCTTCTCCCATATTGATATGCATAAAATTATACAATTCATTTGCTTCTTCTCTATATGTCAAAGGCTGCTAACCTTTCGTCAGTGCGGCATTTACAAAGGGATTTAAAACTCAAAATGGCCGCCCGTGCGGCCTAACTAAGGCTGATCCACAGACAGAGTTCAAAAATCAAAAAAATCATGATTTCTCTAAATTTTTGTATGCGAAGCCCTAGGTTTTATTAATATCCTTTGAACCTGATAAATCATCCTACTAAACTGCATTAATTGCATGAAAAAATATTAAAAAGATAAGCTTATTTTGATAAATCAAACTTTTTGCCACGAAACCAACGGTTGCTGCAACGCTGAAGTTTAAATGCATTATCTTCTACATTAAACCACGCCGAATGGTATCAAGTGTGTAAATTATTGAAGAACATACCTTTGGCTATCCCGATCTCTTAGATTTATCGACACAAACACAAAACACGACCAAAAACCGACGACTCAAAAAGACCGTTAAAATTTGTTCGAAAACTAAGTTTTTGATGATGAACAGGGACTAAACAGTCCGATCACAGAGCAAACTGACCATTTTTATGAAGAATTCTATACCTTAACTAATGAAAGAATACCAAAATCCCACTAAAAAGTTTTTGTAGGATTTTTTACGGCAGATCTGTGAAGCAGCCTTGTGAAGGCTGTCCACACAGGTACGTCATGTTGTTTTTATTTATTTTAGGCCTTGCCAAGCTCGTGCACAGTCGAAAGGATAACTGTGCGTGATGGGATTTCACATATTTAATTTTCTTTAAGTGTATAAAGGGCAGTTAAATTTATATCATTAAAAATCAAGGTTATGTTAAGTTAGGTTATGTTAGGTTAGGTTATGTTAGGTTATGTTAGGTTATGTTAGGTTAGGTTATTTTTTTTCTCCATCCTACTATCGCCACTTTTAATTTGTGGCGTTTTAATCTATCTTTATTTTGCAACATACTTTAATCTAAGAAGTCTTCTCCCATATTGATATGCATAAAATTATACAATTCATTTGCTTCTTCTCTATATGTCAAAGGCTGCTAACTGTGCAAGATGGGATTTCACATATTTAATTTTCTTTAAGTGTATAAAGGCCAGTTAAATTTATATCATTAAAAATCAAGGTTATGTTAAGTTAGGTTATGTTATGTTAGGTTATGTTAGGTTATGTTAGGTAAGGTTATTTTTTTTCTCCATCCTACTATCGCCACTTTTAATTTGTGTCATTTTACTCTATCTTTATTTTGCAACATACTTTAATCTAAGAAGTCTTCTCCCATATTGATATGCATAAAATTATACAATTCATTTGCTTCTTCTCTATATGTCAAAGGCTGCTAACTGTGCGTGATGGGATTTCACATATTTAATTTTCTTTAAGTGTATAAAGGCCAGTTAAATTTATATCATTAAAAATCAAGGTTATGTCAAGTTAGGTTATGTTAGGTGAGGTTATGTTAGGTTATGTTAGGTTATGTTAGGTTAGGTTATTTTTTTTCTCCATCCTACTATCGCCACTTTTAATTTGTGGCGTTTTAATCTATCTTTATTTTGCAACATACTTTAATCTAAGAAGTCTTCTCCCATATTGATATGCATAAAATTATACAATTCATTTGCTTCTTCTCTATATGTCAAAGGCTGCTAACTGTGCGTGATGGGACTTCACATATTTAATTTTCTTTAAGTGTATAAAGGGCAGTTAAATTTATATCATTAAAAATCAAGGTTATGTTAAGTTAGGTTATGTTAGGTTAGGTTATGTTAGGTTATGTTAGGTTATGTTAGGTAAGGTTATTTTTTTTCTCCATCCTACTATCGCCACTTTTAATTTGTGGCGTTTTAATCTATCTTTATTTTGCAACATACTTTAATCTAAGAAGTCTTCTCCCATATTGATATGCATAAAATTATACAATTCATTTGCTTCTTCTCTATATGTCAAAGGCTGCTAACTGTGCGTGATGGGATTTCACATATTTAATTTTCTTTAAGTGTATAAAGGGCAGTTAAATTTATATCATTAAAAATCAAGGTTATGTTAAGTTAGGTTATGTTAGGTAAGGTTATGTTAGGTTATGTTAGGTTATGTTAGGTTATGTTAGGTTATGTTAGGTTATGTTAGGTTAGGTTATTTTTTTTCTCCATCCTACTATCGCCACTTTTAATTTGTGGCGTTTTAATCTATCTTTATTTTGCAACATACTTTAATCTAAGAAGTCTTCTCCCATATTGAAATGCATAAAATTATACAATTCATTTGCTTCTTCTCTATATGTCAAAGGCTGCTAACTGTGCGTGATGGGATTTCACATATTTATTTTTCTTTAAGTGTATAAAGGCCAGTTAAATTTATATCATTAAAAATCAAGGTTATGTTAAGTTAGGTTATGTTAGGTTAGGTTATGTTAGGTTATGTTAGGTTAGGTTATTTTTTTTCTCCATCCTACTATCGCCACTTTTAATTTGTGGCGTTTTAATCTATCTTTATTTTGCAACATACTTTAATCTAAGAAGTCTTCTCCCATATTGATATGCATAAAATTATACAATTCATTTGCTTCTTCTCTATATGTCAAAGGCTGCTAACTGTGCGTGATGGGACTTCACATATTTAATTTTCTTTAAGTGTATAAAGGGCAGTTAAATTTATATCATTAAAAATCAAGGTTATGTTAAGTTAGGTTATGTTAGGTTAGGTTATGTTAGGTTATGTTAGGTTATGTTAGGTTATGTTAGGTTAGGTTATTTTTTTTCTCCATCCTACTATCGCCACTTTTAATTTGTGGCGTTTTAATCTATCTTTATTTTGCAACATACTTTAATCTAAGAAGTCTTCTCCCATATTGATATGCATAAAATTATACAATTCATTTGCTTCTTCTCTATATGTCAAAGGCTGCTAACTGTGCGTGATGGGACTTCACACATTTAATTTTCTTTAAGTGTATAAAGGCCAGTTAAATTTATATCATTAAAAATCAAGGTTATGTTAAGTTAGGTTATGTTAGGTTAGGTTATGTTAGGTTATGTTAGGTTATGTTAGGTTATGTTAGGTTAGGTTATTTTTTTTCTCCATCCTACTATCGCCACTTTTAATTTGTGGCGTTTTAATCTATCTTTATTTTGCAACATACTTTAATCTAAGAAGTCTTCTCCCATATTGATATGCATAAAATTATACAATTCATTTGCTTCTTCTCTATATGTCAAAGGCTGCTAACTGTGCGTGATTGGACTTCACATATTTAATTTTCTTTAAGTGTATAAAGGGCAGTTAAATTTATATCATTAAAAATCAAGGTTATGTTAAGTTAGGTTATGTTAGGTTAGGTTATGTTAGGTTATGTTAGGTTATGTTAGGTTAGGTTATTTTTTTTCTCCATCCTACTATCGCCACTTTTAATTTGTGGCGTTTTAATCTATCTTTATTTTGCAACATACTTTAATCTAAGAAGTCTTCTCCCATATTGATATGCATAAAATTATACAATTCATTTGCTTCTTCTCTATATGTCAAAGGCTGCTAACTGTGCGTGATGGGATTTCACATATTTAATTTTCTTTAAGTGTATAAAGGGCAGTTAAATTTATATCATTAAAAATCAAGGTTATGTTAAGTTAGGTTATGTTAGGTTAGGTTATGTTAGGTTATGTTTGGTTATGTTAGGTTATGTTAGGTTAGGTTATTTTTTTTCTCCATCCTACTATCGCCACTTTTAATTTGTGGCGTTTTAATCTTTCTTTATTTTGCAACATACTTTAATCTAAGAAGTCTTCTCCCATATTGAAATGCATAAAATTATACAATTCATTTGCTTCTTCTCTATATGTCAAAGGCTGCTAACTGTGCGTGATGGGATTTCACATATTTATTTATCTTTAAGTGTATAAAGGCCAGTTAAATTTATATCATTAAAAATCAAGGTTATGTTAAGTTAGGTTATGTTAGGTTAGGTTATGTTAGGTTATGTTAGGTTAGGTTATTTTTTTTCTCCATCCTACTATCGCCACTTTTAATTTGTGGCGTTTTAATCTATGTTTATTTTGCAACATACTTTAATCTAAGAAGTCTTCTCCCATATTGATATGCATAAAATTATACAATTCATTTGCTTCTTCTCTATATGTCAAAGGCTGCTAACTGTGCGTGATGGGACTTCACATATTTAATTTTCTTTAAGTGTATAAAGGGCAGTTAAATTTATATCATTAAAAATCAAGGTTATGTTAGGTTAGGTTATGTTAGGTTATGTTAGGTTATGTTAGGTTATGTTAGGTTAGGTTATTTTTTTTCTCCATCCTACTATCGCCACTTTTAATTTGTGGCGTTTTAATCTATCTTTATTTTGCAACATACTTTAATCTAAGAAGTCTTCTCCCATATTGATATGCATAAAATTATACAATTCATTTGCTTCTTCTCTATATGTCAAAGGCTGCTAACTGTGCGTGATGGGACTTCACATATTTAATTTTCTTTAAGTGTATAAAGGCCAGTTAAATTTATATCATTAAAAATCATGGTTATGTTAAGTTAGGTTATGTTAGGTTAGGTTATGTTAGGTTATGTTAGGTTATGTTAGGTTATGTTAGGTTAGGTTATTTTTTTTCTCCATCCTACTATCGCCACTTTTAATTTGTGGCGTTTTAATCTATCTTTATTTTGCAACATACTTTAATCTAAGAAGTCTTCTCCCATATTGATATGCATAAAATTATACAATTCATTTGCTTCTTCTCTATATGTCAAAGGCTGCTAACTGTGCGTGATTGGACTTCACATATTTAATTTTCTTTAAGTGTATAAAGGGCAGTTAAATTTATATCATTAAAAATCAAGGTTATGTTAAGTTAGGTTATGTTAGGTTAGGTTATGTTAGGTTATGTTAGGTTATGTTAGGTTAGGTTATTTTTTTTCTCCATCCTACTATCGCCACTTTTAATTTGTGGCGTTTTAATCTATCTTTATTTTGCAACATACTTTAATCTAAGAAGTCTTCTCCCATATTGATATGCATAAAATTATACAATTCATTTGCTTCTTCTCTATATGTCAAAGGCTGCTAACTGTGCGTGATGGGATTTCACATATTTAATTTTCTTTAAGTGTATAAAGGGCAGTTAAATTTATATCATTAAAAATCAAGGTTATGTTAAGTTAGGTTATGTTAGGTTAGGTTATGTTAGGTTATGTTAGGTTATGTTAGGTTATGTTAGGTTAGGTTATTTTTTTTCTCCATCCTACTATCGCCACTTTTAATTTGTGGCGTTTTAATCTATCTTTATTTTGCAACATACTTTAATCTAAGAAGTCTTCTCCCATATTGAAATGCATAAAATTATACAATTCATTTGCTTCTTCTCTATATGTCAAAGGCTGCTAACTGTGCGTGATGGGATTTCACATATTTATTTTTCTTTAAGTGTATAAAGGCCAGTTAAATTTATATCATTAAAAATCAAGGTTATGTTAAGTTAGGTTATGTTAGGTTAGGTTATGTTAGGTTATGTTAGGTTATGTTAGGTTAGGTTATTTTTTTTCTCCATCCTACTATCGCCACTTTTAATTTGTGGCGTTTTAATCTATCTTTATTTTGCAACATACTTTAATCTAAGAAGTCTTCTCCCATATTGATATGCATAAAATTATACAATTAATTTGCTTCTTCTCTATATGTCAAAGGCTGCTAACTGTGCTGATGGGATTTCACATATTTAATTTTCTTTAAGTGTATAAAGGGCAGTTAAATTTATATCATTAAAAATCAAGGTTATGTTCAGTTAGGTTATGTTAGGTTAGGCTATTTTTTTTCTCCATCCTACTATCGCCACTTTTAATTTGTGGCGTTTTAATCTATCTTTATTTTGCAACATACTTTAATCTAAGAAGTCTTCTCCCATATTGATATGCATAAAATTATACAATTCATTTGCTTCTTCTCTATATGTCAAAGGCTGCTAACTGTGCGTGATGGGACTTCACATATTTAATTTTCTTTAAGTGTATAAAGGGCAGTTAAATTTATATCATTAAAAATCAAGGTTATGTTAAGTTAGGTTATGTTAGGTTAGGTTATGTTAGGTTATGTTAGGTTATGTTAGGTTATGTTAGGTTATGTTAGGTTATGTTAGGTTAGGTTATTTTTTTTCTCCATCCTACTATCGCCACTTTTAATTTGTGGCGTTTTAATCTATCTTTATTTTGCAACATACTTTAATCTAAGAAGTCTTCTCCCATATTGATATGCATAAAATTATACAATTCATTTGCTTCTTCTCTATATGTCAAAGGCTGCTAACTGTGCGTGATGGGACTTCACATATTTAATTTTCTTTAAGTGTATAATGGGCAGTTAAATTTATATCATTAAAAATCAAGGTTATGTTAAGTTAGGTTATGTTAGGTTAGGTTATGTTAGGTTATGTTAGGTTATGTTAGGTTATGTTATGTTAGGTTATTTTTTTTCTCCATCCTACTATCGCCACTTATAATTTGTGGCGTTTTAATCTATCTTTATTTTGCAACATACTTTAATCTAAGAAGTCTTCTCCCATATTGATATGCATAAAATTATACAATTCATTTGCTTCTTCTCTATATGTCAAAGGCTGCTAACTGTGCGTGATGGGATTTCACATATTTAATTTTCTTTAAGTGTATAAAGGCCAGTTAAATTTATATCATTAAAAATCAAGGTTATGTTAAGTTAGGTTATGTTATGTTAGGTTATGTTAGGTTATGTTAGGTCAGGTTATTTTTTTTCTCCATCCTACTATCGCCACTTTTAATTTGTGTCGTTTTAATCTATCATTATTTTGCAACATACTTTAATCTAAGAAGTCTTCTCCCATATTGATATGCATAAAATTATACAATTCATTTGCTTCTTCTCTATATGTCAAAGGCTGCTAACTGTGCGTGATGGGATTTCACATATTTAATTTTCTTTAAGTGTATAAAGGCCAGTTAAATTTATATCATTAAAAATCAAGGTTATGTTAAATTAGGTTATGTTAGGTTAGGTTATGTTAGGTTATGTTAGGTTATGTTAGGTTAGGTTATTTTTTTTCTCCATCCTACTATCGCCACTTTTAATTTGTGGCGTTTTAATCTTTCTTTATTTTGCAACATACTTTAATCTAAGAAGTCTTCTCCCATATTGATATGCATAAAATTATACAATTCATTTGCTTCTTCTCTATATGTCAAAGGCTGCTAACTGTGCGTGATGGGATTTCACATATTTAATTTTCTTTAAGTGTATAAAGGGCAGTTAAATTTATATCATTAAAAATCAAGGTTATGTTAAGTTAGGTTATGTAAGGTTAGGTTATGTTAGGTTATGTTAGGTTATGTTAGGTTATGTTAGGTTAGGTTATTTTTTTTCTCCATCCTACTATCGCCACTTTTAATTTGTGGCGTTTTAATCTATCTTTATTTTGCAACATACTTTAATCTAAGAAGTCTTCTCCCATATTGATATGCATAAAATTATACAATTCATTTGCTTCTTCTCTATATGTCAAAGGCTGCTAACTGTGCGTGATGGGATTTCACATATTTAATTTTCTTTAAGTGTATAAAGGGCAGTTAAATTTATATCATTAAAAATCAAGGTTATGTTAAGTTAGGTTATGTTAGGTTATGTTAGGTTATGTTAGATTAGGTTATTTTTTTTCTCCATCCTACTATCGCCACTTTTAATTTGTGGCGTTTTAATCTATCTTTATTTTGCAACATACTTTAATCTAAGAAGTCTTCTCCCATATTGATATGCATAAAATTATACAATTCATTTGCTTCTTCTCTATATGTCAAAGGCTGCTAACTGTGCGTGATGGGATTTCACATATTTAATTTTCTTTAAGTGTATAAAGGGCAGTTAAATTTATATCATTAAAAATCAAGGTTATGTTAAGTTAGGTTATGTTAGGTTAGGTTATGTTAGGTTATGTTAGGTTATGTTAGGTTATGTTAGGTTAGGTTATTTTTTTTCTCCATCCTACTATCGCGACTTTTAATTTTTGGCGTTTTAATCTATCTTTATTTTGCAACATACTTTATTCTAAGAAGTCTACTCCCATATTGACATGCATAAAATTATATAATTCATTTGCTACTTCTCTATATGTCAGGGGCTGCTCACTGTATGTGATGGGATTTCACATATTTAATTTCATTTGTCTATTCAAGGCTGGGAAATTTATTTCATGAAAAATCATATTTCATTTTCTCTAAACAATCAATGACATATGCTTAACACTTGTGTAATTTCATATTATAGTATAATTTATTATCTTATATCATTTTACCTTCTATACAGTTTATTCCTCTTATTATCATTTAATCAAATTACATTTATTTGGTTAGGTTATGTTAGGTTAGGTTATTTTTTTTCTCCATCCTACTATCGCCACTTTTAATTTGTGGCGTTTTAATCTATCTTTATTTTGCAACATACTTTAATCTAAGAAGTCTTCTCCCATATTGATATGCATAAAATTATACAATTAATTTGCTTCTTCTCTATATGTCAAAGGCTGCTAACTGTGCTGATGGGATTTCACATATTTAATTTTCTTTAAGTGTATAAAGGGCAGTTAAATTTATATCATTAAAAATCAAGGTTATGTTAAGTTAGGTTATGTTAGGTTAGGCTATTTTTTTTCTCCATCCTACTATCGCCACTTTTAATTTGTGGCGTTTTAATCTATCTTTATTTTGCAACATACTTTAATCTAAGAAGTCTTCTCCCATATTGATATGCATAAAATTATACAATTCATTTGCTTCTTCTCTATATGTCAAAGGCTGCTAACTGTGCGTGATGGGACTTCACATATTTAATTTTCTTTAAGTGTATAAAGGGCAGTTAAATTTATATCATTAAAAATCAAGGTTATGTTAAGTTAGGTTATGTTAGGTTAGGTTATGTTAGGTTATGTTAGGTTATGTTAGGTTATGTTAGGTTATGTTAGGTTAGGTTATTTTTTTTCTCCATCCTACTATCGCCACTTTTAATTTGTGGCGTTTTAATCTATCTTTATTTTGCAACATACTTTAATCTAAGAAGTCTTCTCCCATATTGATATGCATAAAATTATACAATTCATTTGCTTCTTCTCTATATGTCAAAGGCTGCTAACTGTGCGTGATGGGACTTCACATATTTAATTTTCTTTGAGTGTATAATGGGCAGTTAAATTTATATCATTAAAAATCAAGGTTATGTTACGTTAGGTTATGTTAGGTTAGGTTATGTTAGGTTATGTTAGGTTATGTTAGGTTATGTTATGTTAGGTTATTTTTTTTCTCCATCCTACTATCGCCACTTATAATTTGTGGCGTTTTAATCTATCTTTATTTTGCAACATACTTTAATCTAAGAAGTCTTCTCCCATATTGATATGCATAAAATTATACAATTCATTTGCTTCTTCTCTATATGTCAAAGGCTGCTAACTGTGCGTGATGGGATTTCACATATTTAATTTTCTTTAAGTGTATAAAGGCCAGTTAAATTTATATCATTAAAAATCAAGGTTATGTTAAGTTAGGTTATGTTAGGTTAGGTTATGTTAGGTTATGTTAGGTTATGTTAGGTTAGGTTATTTTTTTTCTCCATCCTACTATCGCCACTTTTAATTTGTGGCGTTTTAATCTATCTTTATTTTGCAACATACTTTAATCTAAGAAGTCTTCTCCCATATTGATATGCATAAAATTATACAATTCATTTGCTTCTTCTCTATATGTCAAAGGCTGCTAACTGTGCAAGATGGGATTTCACATATTTAATTTTCTTTAAGTGTATAAAGGCCAGTTAAATTTATATCATTAAAAATCAAGGTTATGTTAAGTTAGGTTATGTTATGTTAGGTTATGTTAGGTTATGTTAGGTAAGGTTATTTTTTTTCTCCATCCTACTATCGCCACTTTTAATTTGTGTCGTTTTACTCTATCTTTATTTTGCAACATACTTTAATCTAAGAAGTCTTCTCCCATATTGATATGCATAAAATTATACAATTCATTTGCTTCTTCTCTATATGTCAAAGGCTGCTAACTGTGCGTGATGGGATTTCACATATTTAATTTTCTTTAAGTGTATAAAGGCCAGTTAAATTTATATCATTAAAAATCAAGGTTATGTCAAGTTAGGTTATGTTAGGTGAGGTTATGTTAGGTTATGTTAGGTTATGTTAGGTTATGTTAGGTTAGGTTATTTTTTATCTCCATCCTACTATCGCCACTTTTAATTTGTGGCGTTTTAATCTATCTTTATTTTGCAACATACTTTAATCTAAGAAGTCTTCTCCCATATTGATATGCATAAAATTATACAATTCATTTGCTTCTTCTCTATATGTCAAAGGCTGCTAACTGTGCGTGATGGGACTTCACATATTTAATTTTCTTTAAGTGTATAAAGGGCAGTTAAATTTATATCATTAAAAATCAAGGTTATGTTAAGTTAGGTTATGTTAGGTTAGGTTATGTTAGGTTATGTTAGGTTATGTTAGGTTATGTTAGGTTAGGTTATTTTTTTTCTCCATCCTACTATCGCCACTTTTAATTTGTGGCGTTTTAATCTATCTTTATTTTGCAACATACTTTAATCTAAGAAGTCTTCTCCCATATTGATATGCATAAAATTAAACAATTCATTTGCTTCTTCTCTATATGTCAAAGGCTGCTAACTGTGCGTGATGGGACTTCACATATTTAATTTTCTTTAAGTGTATAAAGGGCAGTTAAATTTATATCATTAAAAATCAAGGTTATGTTAAGTTAGGTTATGTTAGGTTAGGTTATGTTAGGTTATGTTAGGTTATGTTAGGTTATGTTAGGTTAGGTTATTTTTTTTCTCCATCCTACTATCGCCACTTTTAATTTGTGGCGTTTTAATCTATCTTTATTTTGCAACATACTTTAATCTAAGAAGTCTTCTCCCATATTGATATGCATAAAATTATACAATTCATTTGCTTCTTCTCTATATGTCAAAGGCTGCTAACTGTGCGTGATGGGACTTCACATATTTAATTTTCTTTAAGTGTATAAAGGGCAGTTAAATTTATATCATTAAAAATCAAGGTTATGTTAAGTTAGGTTATGTTAGGTTAGGTTATGTTAGGTTATGTTAGGTTATGTTAGGTTAGGTTATTTTTTTTCTCCATCCTACTATCGCCACTTATAATTTGTGGCGTTTTAATCTATCTTTATTTTGCAACATACTTTAATCTAAGAAGTCTTCTCCCATATTGATATGCATAAAATTATACAATTCATTTGCTTCTTCTCTATATGTCAAAGGCTGCTAACTGTGCGTGATGGGATTTCACATATTTAATTTTCTTTAAGTGTATAAAGGGCAGTTAAATTTATATCATTAAAAATCAAGGTTATGTTAAGTTAGGTTATGTTAGGTTAGGTTATGTTAGGTTATGTTTGGTTATGTTAGGTTATGTTAGGTTAGGTTATTTTTTTTCTCCATCCTACTATCGCCACTTTTAATTTGTGGCGTTTTAATCTATCTTTATTTTGCAACATACTTTAATCTAAGAAGTCTTCTCCCATATTGAAATGCATAAAATTATACAATTCATTTGCTTCTTCTCTATATGTCAAAGGCTGCTAACTGTGCGTGATGGGATTTCACATATTTATTTTTCTTTAAGTGTATAAAGGCCAGTTAAATTTATATCATTAAAAATCAAGGTTATGTTAAGTTAGGTTATGTTAGGTTAGGTTATGTTAGGTTATGTTAGGTTAGGTTATTTTTTTTCTCCATCCTACTATCGCCACTTTTAATTTGTGGCGTTTTAATCTATGTTTATTTTGCAACATACTTTAATCTAAGAAGTCTTCTCCCATATTGATATGCATAAAATTATACAATTCATTTGCTTCTTCTCTATATGTCAAAGGCTGCTAACTGTGCGTGATGGGACTTCACATATTTAATTTTCTTTAAGTGTATAAAGGGCAGTTAAATTTATATCATTAAAAATCAAGGTTATGTTAAGTTAGGTTATGTTAGGTTAGGTTATGTTAGGTTATGTTAGGTTATGTTAGGTTATGTTAGGTTAGGTTATTTTTTTTCTCCATCCTACTATCGCCACTTTTAATTTGTGGCGTTTTAATCTATCTTTATTTTGCAACATACTTTAATCTAAGAAGTCTTCTCCCATATTGATATGCATAAAATTATACAATTCATTTGCTTCTTCTCTATATGTCAAAGGCTGCTAACTGTGCGTGATGGGACTTCACATATTTAATTTTCTTTAAGTGTATAAAGGCCAGTTAAATTTATATCATTAAAAATCATGGTTATGTTAAGTTAGGTTATGTTAGGTTAGGTTATGTTAGGTTATGTTAGGTTATGTTAGGTTATGTTAGGTTAGGTTATTTTTTTTCTCCATCCTACTATCGCCACTTTTAATTTGTGGCGTTTTAATCTATCTTTATTTTGCAACATACTTTAATCTAAGAAGTCTTCTCCCATATTGATATGCATAAAATTATACAATTCATTTGCTTCTTCTCTATATGTCAAAGGCTGCTAACTGTGCGTGATTGGACTTCACATATTTAATTTTCTTTAAGTGTATAAAGGGCAGTTAAATTTATATCATTAAAAATCAAGGTTATGTTAAGTTAGGTTATGTTAGGTTAGGTTATGTTAGGTTATGTTAGGTTATGTTAGGTTAGGTTATTTTTTTTCTCCATCCTACTATCGCCACTTTTAATTTGTGGCGTTTTAATCTATCTTTATTTTGCAACATACTTTAATCTAAGAAGTCTTCTCCCATATTGATATGCATAAAATTATACAATTCATTTGCTTCTTCTCTATATGTCAAAGGCTGCTAACTGTGCGTGATGGGATTTCACATATTTAATTTTCTTTAAGTGTATAAAGGGCAGTTAAATTTATATCATTAAAAATCAAGGTTATGTTAAGTTAGGTTATGTTAGGTTAGGTTATGTTAGGTTATGTTAGGTTATGTTAGGTTAGGTTATTTTTTTTCTCCATCCTACTATCGCCACTTTTAATTTGTGGCGTTTTAATCTATCTTTATTTTGCAACATACTTTAATCTAAGAAGTCTTCTCCCATATTGAAATGCATAAAATTATACAATTCATTTGCTTCTTCTCTATATGTCAAAGGCTGCTAACTGTGCGTGATGGGATTTCACATATTTATTTTTCTTTAAGTGTATAAAGGCCAGTTAAATTTATATCATTAAAAATCAAGGTTATGTTAAGTTAGGTTATGTTAGGTTAGGTTATGTTAGGTTATGTTAGGTTATGTTAGGTTAGGTTATTTTTTTTCTCCATCCTACTATCGCCACTTTTAATTTGTGGCGTTTTAATCTATCTTTATTTTGCAACATACTTTAATCTAAGAAGTCTTCTCCCATATTGATATGCATAAAATTATACAATTAATTTGCTTCTTCTCTATATGTCAAAGGCTGCTAACTGTGCTGATGGGATTTCACATATTTAATTTTCTTTAAGTGTATAAAGGGCAGTTAAATTTATATCATTAAAAATCAAGGTTATGTTAAGTTAGGTTATGTTAGGTTAGGCTATTTTTTTTCTCCATCCTACTATCGCCACTTTTATTTTGTGGCGTTTTAATCTATCTTTATTTTGCAACATACTTTAATCTAAGAAGTCTTCTCCCATATTGATATGCATAAAATTATACAATTCATTTGCTTCTTCTCTATATGTCAAAGGCTGCTAACTGTGCGTGATGGGACTTCACATATTTAATTTTCTTTAAGTGTATAAAGGGCAGTTAAATTTATATCATTAAAAATCAAGGTTATGTTAAGTTAGGTTATGTTAGGTTAGGTTATGTTAGGTTATGTTAGGTTATGTTAGGTTATGTTAGGTTATGTTAGGTTAGGTTATTTTTTTTCTCCATCCTACTATCGCCACTTTTAATTTGTGGCGTTTTAATCTATCTTTATTTTGCAACATACTTTAATCTAAGAAGTCTTCTCCCATATTGATATGCATAAAATTATACAATTCATTTGCTTCTTCTCTATATGTCAAAGGCTGCTAACTGTGCGTGATGGGACTTCACATATTTAATTTTCTTTAAGTGTATAATGGGCAGTTAAATTTATATCATTAAAAATCAAGGTTATGTTAAGTTAGGTTATGTTAGGTTAGGTTATGTTAGGTTATGTTAGGTTATGTTAGGTTATGTTATGTTAGGTTATTTTTTTTCTCCATCCTACTATCGCCACTTATAATTTGTGGCGTTTTAATCTATCTTTATTTTGCAACATACTTTAATCTAAGAAGTCTTCTCCCATATTGATATGCATAAAATTATACAATTCATTTGCTTCTTCTCTATATGTCAAAGGCTGCTAACTGTGCGTGATGGGATTTCACATATTTAATTTTCTTTAAGTGTATAAAGGCCAGTTAAATTTATATCATTAAAAATCAAGGTTATGTTAAGTTAGGTTATGTTATGTTAGGTTATGTTAGGTTATGTTAGGTCAGGTTATTTTTTTTCTCCATCCTACTATCGCCACTTTTAATTTGTGTCGTTTTAATCTATCATTATTTTGCAACATACTTTAATCTAAGAAGTCTTCTCCCATATTGATATGCATAAAATTATACAATTCATTTGCTTCTTCTCTATATGTCAAAGGCTGCTAACTGTGCGTGATGGGATTTCACATATTTAATTTTCTTTAAGTGTATAAAGGCCAGTTAAATTTATATCATTAAAAATCAAGGTTATGTTAAGTTAGGTTATGTTAGGTTAGGTTATGTTAGGTTATGTTAGGTTATGTTAGGTTAGGTTATTTTTTTTCTCCATCCTACTATCGCCACTTTTAATTTGTGGCGTTTTAATCTTTCTTTATTTTGCAACATACTAAGAAGTCTAAGAAGTCTTCTCCCATATTGATATGCATAAAATTATACAATTCATTTGCTTCTTCTCTATATGTCAAAGGCTGCTAACTGTGCGTGATGGGATTTCACATATTTAATTTTCTTTAAGTGTATAAAGGGCAGTTAAATTTATATCATTAAAAATCAAGGTTATGTTAAGTTAGGTTATGTAAGGTTAGGTTATGTTAGGTTATGTTAGGTTATGTTAGGTTATGTTAGGTTAGGTTATTTTTTTTCTCCATCCTACTATCGCCACTTTTAATTTGTGGCGTTTTAATCTATCTTTATTTTGCAACATACTTTAATCTAAGAAGTCTTCTCCCATATTGATATGCATAAAATTATACAATTCATTTGCTTCTTCTCTATATGTCAAAGGCTGCTAACTGTGCGTGATGGGATTTCACATATTTAATTTTCTTTAAGTGTATAAAGGGCAGTTAAATTTATATCATTAAAAATCAAGGTTATGTTAAGTTAGGTTATGTTAGGTTATGTTAGGTTATGTTAGGTTATGTTAGATTAGGTTATTTTTTTTCTCCATCCTACTATCGCCACTTTTAATTTGTGGCGTTTTAATCTATCTTTATTTTGCAACATACTTTAATCTAAGAAGTCTTCTCCCATATTGATATGCATAAAATTATACAATTCATTTGCTTCTTCTCTATATGTCAAAGGCTGCTAACTGTGCGTGATGGGATTTCACATATTTAATTTTCTTTAAGTGTATAAAGGGCAGTTAAATTTATATCATTAAAAATCAAGGTTATGTTAAGTTAGGTTATGTTAGGTTAGGTTATGTTAGGTTATGTTAGGTTATGTTAGGTTATGTTAGGTTAGGTTATTTTTTTTCTCCATCCTACTATCGCGACTTTTAATTTTTGCGTTTTAATCTATCTTTATTTTGCAACATACTTTATTCTAAGAAGTCTACTCCCATATTGACATGCATAAAATTATATAATTCATTTGCTACTTCTCTATATGTCAGGGGCTGCTCACTGTATGTGATGGGATTTCACATATTTAATTTCATTTGTCTATTCAAGGCTGGGAAATTTATTTCATGAAAAATCATATTTCATTTTCTCTAAACAATCAATGACATATGCTTAACACTTGTGTAATTTCATATTATAGTATAATTTATTATCTTATATCATTTTACCTTCTATACAGTTTATTCCTCTTATTATCATTTAATCAAATTACATTTATTTGGTTAGGTTATGTTAGGTTAGGTTAGGTTAGGTTATGTTAGGTTATGTTAGGTTAGGTTAGGTTATTTTTTTTCTCCATCCTACTATCGCCACTTTTAATT
This sequence comes from Eupithecia tripunctaria, assembly GCA_955876795.1. Classification (NCBI taxonomy): domain Eukaryota; kingdom Metazoa; phylum Arthropoda; class Insecta; order Lepidoptera; family Geometridae; genus Eupithecia; species Eupithecia tripunctaria. The sequence continues at coordinate 2,908,494 of OY041598.1, read as the reverse complement.
TGTGGCGTTGTAATCTATCTTTATTTTGCAACATACTTTAATCTAAGAAGTCTTCTCCCATATTGATATGCATAAAATTATACAATTCATTTGCTTCTTCTCTATATGTCAAAGGCTGCTAACTGTGCGTGATGGGACTTCACATATTTAATTTTCTTTAAGTGTATAAAGGGCAGTTAAATTTATATCATTAAAAATCAAGGTTATGTTAAGTTAGGTTATGTTAGGTTAGGTTATGTTAGGTTATGTTAGGTTATGTTAGGTTATGTTAGGTTAGGTTATTTTTTTTCTCCATCCTACTATCGCCACTTTTAATTTGTGGCGTTTTAATCTATCTTTATTTTGCAACATACTTTAATCTAAGAAGTCTTCTCCCATATTGATATGCATAAAATTATACAATTCATTTGCTTCTTCTCTATATGTCAAAGGCTGCTAACTGTGCGTGATGGGACTTCACATATTTAATTTTCTTTAAGTGTATAAAGGCCAGTTAAATTTATATCATTAAAAATCATGGTTATGTTAAGTTAGGTTATGTTAGGTTAGGTTATGTTAGGTTATGTTAGGTTATGTTAGGTTATGTTAGGTTAGGTTATTTTTTTTCTCCATCCTACTATCGCCACTTTTAATTTGTGGCGTTTTAATCTATCTTTATTTTGCAACATACTTTAATCTAAGAAGTCTTCTCCCATATTGATATGCATAAAATTATACAATTCATTTGCTTCTTCTCTATATGTCAAAGGCTGCTAACTGTGCGTGATGGGATTTCACATATTTAATTTTCTTTAAGTGTATAAAGGGCAGTTAAATTTATATCATTAAAAATCAAGGTTATGTTAAGTTAGGTTATGTTAGGTTAGGTTATGTTAGGTTATGTTAGGTTATGTTAGGTAAGGTTATTTTTTTTCTCCATCCTACTATCGCCACTTTTAATTTGTGGCGTTTTAATCTATCTTTATTTTGCAACATACTTTAATCTAAGAAGTCTTCTCCCATATTGAAATGCATAAAATTATACAATTCATTTGCTTCTTCTCTATATGTCAAAGGCTGCTAACTGTGCGTGATGGGATTTCACATATTTATTTTTCTTTAAGTGTATAAAGGCCAGTTAAATTTATATCATTAAAAATCAAGGTTATGTTAAGTTAGGTTATGTTAGGTTAGGTTATGTTAGGTTATGTTAGGTTATGTTAGGTAAGGTTATTTTTTTTCTCCATCCTACTATCGCCACTTTTAATTTGTGGCGTTTTAATCTATCTTTATTTTGCAACATACTTTAATCTAAGAAGTCTTCTCCCATATTGATATGCATAAAATTATACAATTAATTTGCTTCTTCTCTATATGTCAAAGGCTGCTAACTGTGCTGATGGGATTTCACATATTTAATTTTCTTTAAGTGTATAAAGGGCAGTTAAATTTATATCATTAAAAATCAAGGTTATGTTAAGTTAGGTTATGTTAGGTTAGGCTATTTTTTTTCTCCATCCTACTATCGCCACTTTTATTTTGTGGCGTTTTAATCTATCTTTATTTTGCAACATACTTTAATCTAAGAAGTCTTCTCCCATATTGATATGCATAAAATTATACAATTCATTTGCTTCTTCTCTATATGTCAAAGGCTGCTAACTGTGCGTGATGGGACTTCACATATTTAATTTTCTTTAAGTGTATAAAGGGCAGTTAAATTTATATCATTAAAAATCAAGGTTATGTTAAGTTAGGTTATGTTAGGTTAGGTTATGTTAGGTTATGTTAGGTTATGTTAGGTTATGTTAGGTTATGTTAGGTTAGGTTATTTTTTTTCTCCATCCTACTATCGCCACTTTTAATTTGTGGCGTTTTAATCTATCTTTATTTTGCAACATACTTTAATCTAAGAAGTCTTCTCCCATATTGATATGCATAAAATTATACAATTCATTTGCTTCTTCTCTATATGTCAAAGGCTGCTAACTGTGCGTGATGGGACTTCACATATTTAATTTTCTTTAAGTGTATAATGGGCAGTTAAATTTATATCATTAAAAATCAAGGTTATGTTAAGTTAGGTTATGTTAGGTTAGGTTATGTTAGGTTATGTTAGGTTATGTTAGGTTATGTTATGTTAGGTTATTTTTTTTCTCCATCCTACTATCGCCACTTATAATTTGTGGCGTTTTAATCTATCTTTATTTTGCAACATACTTTAATCTAAGAAGTCTTCTCCCATATTGATATGCATAAAATTATACAATTCATTTGCTTCTTCTCTATATGTCAAAGGCTGCTAACTGTGCGTGATGGGATTTCACATATTTAATTTTCTTTAAGTGTATAAAGGCCAGTTAAATTTATATCATTAAAAATCAAGGTTATGTTAAGTTAGGTTATGTTATGTTAGGTTATGTTAGGTTATGTTAGGTCAGGTTATTTTTTTTCTCCATCCTACTATCGCCACTTTTAATTTGTGTCGTTTTAATCTATCATTATTTTGCAACATACTTTAATCTAAGAAGTCTTCTCCCATATTGATATGCATAAAATTATACAATTCATTTGCTTCTTCTCTATATGTCAAAGGCTGCTAACTGTGCGTGATGGGATTTCACATATTTAATTTTCTTTAAGTGTATAAAGGCCAGTTAAATTTATATCATTAAAAATCAAGGTTATGTTAAGTTAGGTTATGTTAGGTTAGGTTATGTTAGGTTATGTTAGGTTATGTTAGGTTAGGTTATTTTTTTTCTCCATCCTACTATCGCCACTTTTAATTTGTGGCGTTTTAATCTTTCTTTATTTTGCAACATACTTTAATCTAAGAAGTCTTCTCCCATATTGATATGCATAAAATTATACAATTCATTTGCTTCTTCTCTATATGTCAAAGGCTGCTAACTGTGCGTGATGGGATTTCACATATTTAATTTTCTTTAAGTGTATAAAGGGCAGTTAAATTTATATCATTAAAAATCAAGGTTATGTTAAGTTAGGTTATGTAAGGTTAGGTTATGTTAGGTTATGTTAGGTTATGTTAGGTTATGTTAGGTTAGGTTATTTTTTTTCTCCATCCTACTATCGCCACTTTTAATTTGTGGCGTTTTAATCTATCTTTATTTTGCAACATACTTTAATCTAAGAAGTCTTCTCCCATATTGATATGCATAAAATTATACAATTCATTTGCTTCTTCTCTATATGTCAAAGGCTGCTAACTGTGCGTGATGGGATTTCACATATTTAATTTTCTTTAAGTGTATAAAGGGCAGTTAAATTTATATCATTAAAAATCAAGGTTATGTTAAGTTAGGTTATGTTAGGTTATGTTAGGTTATGTTAGGTTATGTTAGATTAGGTTATTTTTTTTCTCCATCCTACTATCGCCACTTTTAATTTGTGGCGTTTTAATCTATCTTTATTTTGCAACATACTTTAATCTAAGAAGTCTTCTCCCATATTGATATGCATAAAATTATACAATTCATTTGCTTCTTCTCTATATGTCAAAGGCTGCTAACTGTGCGTGATGGGATTTCACATATTTAATTTTCTTTAAGTGTATAAAGGGCAGTTAAATTTATATCATTAAAAATCAAGGTTATGTTAAGTTAGGTTATGTTAGGTTAGGTTATGTTAGGTTATGTTAGGTTATGTTAGGTTATGTTAGGTTAGGTTATTTTTTTTCTCCATCCTACTATCGCGACTTTTAATTTTTGCGTTTTAATCTATCTTTATTTTGCAACATACTTTATTCTAAGAAGTCTACTCCCATATTGACATGCATAAAATTATATAATTCATTTGCTACTTCTCTATATGTCAGGGGCTGCTCACTGTATGTGATGGGATTTCACATATTTAATTTCATTTGTCTATTCAAGGCTGGGAAATTTATTTCATGAAAAATCATATTTCATTTTCTCTAAACAATCAATGACATATGCTTAACACTTGTGTAATTTCATATTATAGTATAATTTATTATCTTATATCATTTTACCTTCTATACAGTTTATTCCTCTTATTATCATTTAATCAAATTACATTTATTTGGTTAGGTTATGTTAGGTTAGGTTAGGTTAGGTTATGTTAGGTTATGTTAGGTTAGGTTAGGTTATTTTTTTTCTCCATCCTACTATCGCCACTTTTAATTTGTGGCGTTGTAATCTATCTTTATTTTGCAACATACTTTAATCTAAGAAGTCTTCTCCCATATTGATATGCATAAAATTATACAATTCATTTGCTTCTTCTCTATATGTCAAAGGCTGCTAACTGTGCGTGATGGGATTTCACATATTTAATTTTCTTTAAGTGTATAAAGGGCAGTTAAATTTATATCATTAAAAATCAAGGTTATGTTAAGTTAGGTTATGTTAGGTTAGGTTATGTTAGGTTATGTTAGGTTATGTTAGGTTAGGTTATTTTTTTTCTCCATCCTACTATCGCCACTTTTAATTTGTGGCGTTTTAATCTATCTTTATTTTGCAACATACTTTAATCTAAGAAGTCTTCTCCCATATTGATATGCATAAAATTATACAATTAATTTGCTTCTTCTCTATATGTCAAAGGCTGCTAACTGTGCTGATGGGATTTCACATATTTAATTTTCTTTAAGTGTATAAAGGGCAGTTAAATTTATATCATTAAAAATCAAGGTTATGTTAAGTTAGGTTATGTTAGGTTAGGCTATTTTTTTTCTCCATCCTACTATCGCCACTTTTAATTTGTGGCGTTTTAATCTATCTTTATTTTGCAACATACTTTAATCTAAGAAGTCTTCTCCCATATTGATATGCATAAAATTATACAATTCATTTGCTTCTTCTCTATATGTCAAAGGCTGCTAACTGTGCGTGATGGGACTTCACATATTTAATTTTCTTTAAGTGTATAAAGGGCAGTTAAATTTATATCATTAAAAATCAAGGTTATGTTAAGTTAGGTTATGTTAGGTTAGGTTATGTTAGGTTATGTTAGGTTATGTTAGGTTATGTTAGGTTATGTTAGGTTAGGTTATTTTTTTTCTCCATCCTACTATCGCCACTTTTAATTTGTGGCGTTTTAATCTATCTTTATTTTGCAACATACTTTAATCTAAGAAGTCTTCTCCCATATTGATATGCATAAAATTATACAATTCATTTGCTTCTTCTCTATATGTCAAAGGCTGCTAACTGTGCGTGATGGGACTTCACATATTTAATTTTCTTTAAGTGTATAAAGGCCAGTTAAATTTATATCATTAAAAATCATGGTTATGTTAAGTTAGGTTATGTTAGGTTAGGTTATGTTAGGTTATGTTAGGTTATGTTAGGTTATGTTAGGTTAGGTTATTTTTTTTCTCGATCCTACTATCGCCACTTTTAATTTGTGGCGTTTTAATCTATCTTTATTTTGCAACATACTTTAATCTAAGAAGTCTTCTCCCATATTGATATGCATAAAATTATACAATTCATTTGCTTCTTCTCTATATGTCAAAGGCTGCTAACTGTGCGTGATTGGACTTCACATATTTAATTTTCTTTAAGTGTATAAAGGGCAGTTAAATTTATATCATTAAAAATCAAGGTTATGTTAAGTTAGGTTATGTTAGGTTAGGTTATGTTAGGTTATGTTAGGTTATGTTAGGTTATGTTAGGTTAGGTTATTTTTTTTCTCCATCCTACTATCGCCACTTTTAATTTGTGGCGTTTTAATCTATCTTTATTTTGCAACATACTTTAATCTAAGAAGTCTTCTCCCATATTGATATGCATAAAATTATACAATTCATTTGCTTCTTCTCTATATGTCAAAGGCTGCTAACTGTGCGTGATGGGATTTCACATATTTAATTTTCTTTAAGTGTATAAAGGGCAGTTAAATTTATATCATTAAAAATCAAGGTTATGTTAAGTTAGGTTATGTTAGGTTAGGTTATGTTAGGTTATGTTAGGTTATGTTAGGTAAGGTTATTTTTTTTCTCCATCCTACTATCGCCACTTTTAATTTGTGGCGTTTTAATCTATCTTTATTTTGCAACATACTTTAATCTAAGAAGTCTTCTCCCATATTGAAATGCATAAAATTATACAATTCATTTGCTTCTTCTCTATATGTCAAAGGCTGCTAACTGTGCGTGATGGGATTTCACATATTTATTTTTCTTTAAGTGTATAAAGGCCAGTTAAATTTATATCATTAAAAATCAAGGTTATGTTAGGTTAGGTTATGTTAGGTTATGTTAGGTTATGTTAGGTTATGTTAGGTTAGGTTATTTTTTTTCTCCATCCTACTATCGCGACTTTTAATTTTTGCGTTTTAATCTATCTTTATTTTGCAACATACTTTATTCTAAGAAGTCTACTCCCATATTGACATGCATAAAATTATATAATTCATTTGCTACTTCTCTATATGTCAGGGGCTGCTCACTGTATGTGATGGGATTTCACATATTTAATTTCATTTGTCTATTCAAGGCTGGGAAATTTATTTCATGAAAAATCATATTTCATTTTCTCTAAACAATCAATGACATATGCTTAACACTTGTGTAATTTCATATTATAGTATAATTTATTATCTTATATCATTTTACCTTCTATACAGTTTATTCCTCTTATTATCATTTAATCAAATTACATTTATTTGGTTAGGTTATGTTAGGTTAGGTTAGGTTAGGTTATGTTAGGTTATGTTAGGTTAGGTTAGGTTATTTTTTTTCTCCATCCTACTATCGCCACTTTTAATTTGTGGCGTTGTAATCTATCTTTATTTTGCAACATACTTTAATCTAAGAAGTCTTCTCCCATATTGATATGCATAAAATTATACAATTCATTTGCTTCTTCTCTATATGTCAAAGGCTGCTAACTGTGCGTGATGGGACTTCACATATTTAATTTTCTTTAAGTGTATAAAGGGCAGTTAAATTTATATCATTAAAAATCAAGGTTATGTTAAGTTAGGTTATGTTAGGTTAGGTTATGTTAGGTTATGTTAGGTTATGTTAGGTTATGTTAGGTTAGGTTATTTTTTTTCTCCATCCTACTATCGCCACTTTTAATTTGTGGCGTTTTAATCTATCTTTATTTTGCAACATACTTTAATCTAAGAAGTCTTCTCCCATATTGATATGCATAAAATTATACAATTCATTTGCTTCTTCTCTATATGTCAAAGGCTGCTAACTGTGCGTGATGGGACTTCACATATTTAATTTTCTTTAAGTGTATAAAGGCCAGTTAAATTTATATCATTAAAAATCATGGTTATGTTAAGTTAGGTTATGTTAGGTTAGGTTATGTTAGGTTATGTTAGGTTATGTTAGGTTATGTTAGGTTAGGTTATTTTTTTTCTCCATCCTACTATCGCCACTTTTAATTTGTGGCGTTTTAATCTATCTTTATTTTGCAACATACTTTAATCTAAGAAGTCTTCTCCCATATTGATATGCATAAAATTATACAATTCATTTGCTTCTTCTCTATATGTCAAAGGCTGCTAACTGTGCGTGATTGGACTTCACATATTTAATTTTCTTTAAGTGTATAAAGGGCAGTTAAATTTATATCATTAAAAATCAAGGTTATGTTAAGTTAGGTTATGTTAGGTTAGGTTATGTTAGGTTATGTTAGGTTATGTTAGGTTATGTTAGGTTAGGTTATTTTTTTTCTCCATCCTACTATCGCCACTTTTAATTTGTGGCGTTTTAATCTATCTTTATTTTGCAACATACTTTAATCTAAGAAGTCTTCTCCCATATTGATATGCATAAAATTATACAATTCATTTGCTTCTTCTCTATATGTCAAAGGCTGCTAACTGTGCGTGATGGGATTTCACATATTTAATTTTCTTTAAGTGTATAAAGGGCAGTTAAATTTATATCATTAAAAATCAAGGTTATGTTAAGTTAGGTTATGTTAGGTTAGGTTATGTTAGGTTATGTTAGGTTATGTTAGGTAAGGTTATTTTTTTTCTCCATCCTACTATCGCCACTTTTAATTTGTGGCGTTTTAATCTATCTTTATTTTGCAACATACTTTAATCTAAGAAGTCTTCTCCCATATTGAAATGCATAAAATTATACAATTCATTTGCTTCTTCTCTATATGTCAAAGGCTGCTAACTGTGCGTGATGGGATTTCACATATTTATTTTTCTTTAAGTGTATAAAGGCCAGTTAAATTTATATCATTAAAAATCAAGGTTATGTTAAGTTAGGTTATGTTAGGTTAGGTTATGTTAGGTTATGTTAGGTTATGTTAGGTTAGGTTATTTTTTTTCTCCATCCTACTATCGCCACTTTTAATTTGTGGCGTTTTAATCTATCTTTATTTTGCAACATACTTTAATCTAAGAAGTCTTCTCCCATATTGATATGCATAAAATTATACAATTAATTTGCTTCTTCTCTATATGTCAAAGGCTGCTAACTGTGCTGATGGGATTTCACATATTTAATTTTCTTTAAGTGTATAAAGGGCAGTTAAATTTATATCATTAAAAATCAAGGTTATGTTAAGTTAGGTTATGTTAGGTTAGGCTATTTTTTTTCTCCATCCTACTATCGCCACTTTTATTTTGTGGCGTTTTAATCTATCTTTATTTTGCAACATACTTTAATCTAAGAAGTCTTCTCCCATATTGATATGCATAAAATTATACAATTCATTTGCTTCTTCTCTATATGTCAAAGGCTGCTAACTGTGCGTGATGGGACTTCACATATTTAATTTTCTTTAAGTGTATAAAGGGCAGTTAAATTTATATCATTAAAAATCAAGGTTATGTTAAGTTAGGTTATGTTAGGTTAGGTTATGTTAGGTTATGTTAGGTTATGTTAGGTTATGTTAGGTTATGTTAGGTTAGGTTATTTTTTTTCTCCATCCTACTATCGCCACTTTTAATTTGTGGCGTTTTAATCTATCTTTATTTTGCAACATACTTTAATCTAAGAAGTCTTCTCCCATATTGATATGCATAAAATTATACAATTCATTTGCTTCTTCTCTATATGTCAAAGGCTGCTAACTGTGCGTGATGGGACTTCACATATTTAATTTTCTTTAAGTGTATAATGGGCAGTTAAATTTATATCATTAAAAATCAAGGTTATGTTAAGTTAGGTTATGTTAGGTTAGGTTATGTTAGGTTATGTTAGGTTATGTTAGGTTATGTTATGTTAGGTTATTTTTTTTCTCCATCCTACTATCGCCACTTATAATTTGTGGCGTTTTAATCTATCTTTATTTTGCAACATACTTTAATCTAAGAAGTCTTCTCCCTTATTGATATGCATAAAATTATACAATTCATTTGCTTCTTCTCTATATGTCAAAGGCTGCTAACTGTGCGTGATGGGATTTCACATATTTAATTTTCTTTAAGTGTATAAAGGCCAGTTAAATTTATATCATTAAAAATCAAGGTTATGTTAAGTTAGGTTATGTTATGTTAGGTTATGTTAGGTTATGTTAGGTCAGGTTATTTTTTTTCTCCATCCTACTATCGCCACTTTTAATTTGTGTCGTTTTAATCTATCATTATTTTGCAACATACTTTAATCTAAGAAGTCTTCTCCCATATTGATATGCATAAAATTATACAATTCATTTGCTTCTTCTCTATATGTCAAAGGCTGCTAACTGTGCGTGATGGGATTTCACATATTTAATTTTCTTTAAGTGTATAAAGGCCAGTTAAATTTATATCATTAAAAATCAAGGTTATGTTAAGTTAGGTTATGTTAGGTTAGGTTATGTTAGGTTATGTTAGGTTATGTTAGGTTAGGTTATTTTTTTTCTCCATCCTACTATCGCCACTTTTAATTTGTGGCGTTTTAATCTTTCTTTATTTTGCAACATACTTTAATCTAAGAAGTCTTCTCCCATATTGATATGCATAAAATTATACAATTCATTTGCTTCTTCTCTATATGTCAAAGGCTGCTAACTGTGCGTGATGGGATTTCACATATTTAATTTTCTTTAAGTGTATAAAGGGCAGTTAAATTTATATCATTAAAAATCAAGGTTATGTTAAGTTAGGTTATGTAAGGTTAGGTTATGTTAGGTTATGTTAGGTTATGTTAGGTTATGTTAGGTTAGGTTATTTTTTTTCTCCATCCTACTATCGCCACTTTTAATTTGTGGCGTTTTAATCTATCTTTATTTTGCAACATACTTTAATCTAAGAAGTCTTCTCCCATATTGATATGCATAAAATTATACAATTCATTTGCTTCTTCTCTATATGTCAAAGGCTGCTAACTGTGCGTGATGGGATTTCACATATTTAATTTTCTTTAAGTGTATAAAGGGCAGTTAAATTTATATCATTAAAAATCAAGGTTATGTTAAGTTAGGTTATGTTAGGTTATGTTAGGTTATGTTAGGTTATGTTAGATTAGGTTATTTTTTTTCTCCATCCTACTATCGCCACTTTTAATTTGTGGCGTTTTAATCTATCTTTATTTTGCAACATACTTTAATCTAAGAAGTCTTCTCCCATATTGATATGCATAAAATTATACAATTCATTTGCTTCTTCTCTATATGTCAAAGGCTGCTAACTGTGCGTGATGGGATTTCACATATTTAATTTTCTTTAAGTGTATAAAGGGCAGTTAAATTTATATCATTAAAAATCAAGGTTATGTTAAGTTAGGTTATGTTAGGTTAGGTTATGTTAGGTTATGTTAGGTTATGTTAGGTTATGTTAGGTTAGGTTATTTTTTTTCTCCATCCTACTATCGCGACTTTTAATTTTTGCGTTTTAATCTATCTTTATTTTGCAACATACTTTATTCTAAGAAGTCTACTCCCATATTGACATGCATAAAATTATATAATTCATTTGCTACTTCTCTATATGTCAGGGGCTGCTCACTGTATGTGATGGGATTTCACATATTTAATTTCATTTGTCTATTCAAGGCTGGGAAATTTATTTCATGAAAAATCATATTTCATTTTCTCTAAACAATCAATGACATATGCTTAACACTTGTGTAATTTCATATTATAGTATAATTTATTATCTTATATCATTTTACCTTCTATACAGTTTATTCCTCTTATTATCATTTAATCAAATTACATTTATTTGGTTAGGTTATGTTAGGTTAGGTTAGGTTAGGTTATGTTAGGTTATGTTAGGTTAGGTTAGGTTATTTTTTTTCTCCATCCTACTATCGCCACTTTTAATTTGTGGCGTTGTAATCTATCTTTATTTTGCAACATACTTTAATCTAAGAAGTCTTCTCCCATATTGATATGCATAAAATTATACAATTCATTTGCTTCTTCTCTATATGTCAAAGGCTGCTAACTGTGCGTGATGGGATTTCACATATTTAATTTTCTTTAAGTGTATAAAGGGCAGTTAAATTTATATCATTAAAAATCAAGGTTATGTTAAGTTAGGTTATGTTAGGTTAGGTTATGTTAGGTTATGTTAGGTTATGTTAGGTTAGGTTATTTTTTTTCTCCATCCTACTATCGCCACTTTTAATTTGTGGCGTTTTAATCTATCTTTATTTTGCAACATACTTTAATCTAAGAAGTCTTCTCCCATATTGATATGCATAAAATTATACAATTAATTTGCTTCTTCTCTATATGTCAAAGGCTGCTAACTGTGCTGATGGGATTTCACATATTTAATTTTCTTTAAGTGTATAAAGGGCAGTTAAATTTATATCATTAAAAATCAAGGTTATGTTAAGTTAGGTTATGTTAGGTTAGGCTATTTTTTTTCTCCATCCTACTATCGCCACTTTTAATTTGTGGCGTTTTAATCTATCTTTATTTTGCAACATACTTTAATCTAAGAAGTCTTCTCCCATATTGATATGCATAAAATTATACAATTCATTTGCTTCTTCTCTATATGTCAAAGGCTGCTAACTGTGCGTGATGGGACTTCACATATTTAATTTTCTTTAAGTGTATAAAGGGCAGTTAAATTTATATCATTAAAAATCAAGGTTATGTTAAGTTAGGTTATGTTAGGTTAGGTTATGTTAGGTTATGTTAGGTTATGTTAGGTTATGTTAGGTTATGTTAGGTTAGGTTATTTTTTTTCTCCATCCTACTATCGCCACTTTTAATTTGTGGCGTTTTAATCTATCTTTATTTTGCAACATACTTTAATCTAAGAAGTCTTCTCCCATATTGATATGCATAAAATTATACAATTCATTTGCTTCTTCTCTATATGTCAAAGGCTGCTAACTGTGCGTGATGGGACTTCACATATTTAATTTTCTTTGAGTGTATAATGGGCAGTTAAATTTATATCATTAAAAATCAAGGTTATGTTAAGTTAGGTTATGTTAGGTTAGGTTATGTTAGGTTATGTTAGGTTATGTTAGGTTATGTTATGTTAGGTTATTTTTTTTCTCCATCCTACTATCGCCACTTTTAATTTGTGGCGTTTTAATCTATCTTTATTTTGCAACATACTTTAATCTAAGAAGTCTTCTCCCATATTGATATGCATAAAATTATACAATTCATTTGCTTCTTCTCTATATGTCAAAGGCTGCTAACTGTGCGTGATGGGATTTCACATATTTAATTTTCTTTAAGTGTATAAAGGCCAGTTAAATTTATATCATTAAAAATCAAGGTTATGTTAAGTTAGGTTATGTTATGTTAGGTTATGTTAGGTTATGTTAGGTCAGGTTATTTTTTTTTCCATCCTACTATCGCCACTTTTAATTTGTGTCGTTTTAATCTATCATTATTTTGCAACATACTTTAATCTAAGAAGTCTTCTCCCATATTGATATGCATAAAATTATACAATTCATTTGCTTCTTCTCTATATGTCAAAGGCTGCTAACTGTGCGTGATGGGATTTCACATATTTAATTTTCTTTAAGTGTATAAAGGCCAGTTAAATTTATATCATTAAAAATCAAGGTTATGTTAAGTTAGGTTATGTTAGGTTAGGTTATGTTAGGTTATGTTAGGTTATGTTAGGTTAGGTTATTTTTTTTCTCCATCCTACTATCGCCACTTTTAATTTGTGTCGTTTTAATCTATCTTTATTTTGCAACATACTTTAATCTAAGAAGTCTTCTCCCATATTGATATGCATAAAATTATACAATTCATTTGCTTCTTCTCTATATGTCAAAGGCTGCTAACTGTGCGTGATGGGACTTGACATATTTAATTTTCTTTAAGTGTATAAAGGGCAGTTAAATTTATATCATTAAAAATCAAGGTTATGTTAAGTTAGGTTATGTTAGGTTAGGTTATGTTAGGTTATGTTAGGTTATGTTAGGTTAGGTTATTTTTTTTCTCCATCCTACTATCGCCACTTTTAATTTGTGGCGTTTTAATCTATCTTTATTTTGCAACATACTTTAATCTAAGAAGTCTTCTCCCATGTTGATATGCATAAAATTATACAATTCATTTGCTTCTTCTCTATATGTCAAAGGCTGCTAACTGTGCGTGATGGGATTTCACATATTTAATTTTCTTTAAGTGTATAAAGGCCAGTTAAATTTATATCATTAAAAATCAAGGTTATGTAAAGTTAGGTTATGTTAGGTTAGGTTATGTTAGGTTATGTTAGGTTATGTTAGGTAAGGTTATTTTTTTTCTCCATCCTACTATCGTCACTTTTAATTTGTGTCGTTTTAATCTATCTTTATTTTGCAACATACTTTATTCTAAGAAGTCTACTCCCATATTGACATGCATAAAATTATATAATTCATTTGCTCAAAAATAACCTAACCTAACATAACCTAACATAACCTAACCTAACCTAACCTAACATAACCTAACTTAACATAACCTTGATTTTTAATGATATAAATTTAACTGCCCTTTATACACTTAAAGAAAATTAAATATGTGAAATCCCATCACGCACAGTTAGCAGCCTTTGACATATAGAGAAGAAGCAAATGAATTGTATAATTTTATGCATATCAATATGGGAGAAGACTTCTTAGATTAAAGTATGTTGCAAAATAAAGATAGATTAAAACGCCACAAATTAAAAGGTTTAATTAGGTTATGTTAGGTGAGGTTATTTTTTTTCTCCATCCTACTATCGCCACTTTTAATTTGTGGCGTTTTAATCTATCTTTATTTTGCAACATACTTTATTCTAAGAAGTCTACTCCCATATTGACATGCATAAAATTATATAATTCATTTGCTACTTCTCTATATGTCAGGGGCTGCTCACTTTATGTGATGGGATTTCACATATTTAATTTCATTTGTCTATTCAAGGCTGGGAAATTTATTTCATGAAAAATCATATTTCATTTTCTCTAAACAATCAATGACATATGCTTAACACTTGTGTAATTTCATATTATAGTATAATTTATTATCTTATATCATTTTACCTTCTATACAGTTTATTCCTCTTATTATCATTTAATCAAATTACATTTATTTGGTTAGGTTATGTTAGGTTAGGTTAGGTTAGGTTATGTTAGGTTATGTTAGGTTATGTTAGGTTAGGTTATTTTTTTTCTCCATCCTACTATCGCCACTTTTAATTTGTGGCGTTTTAATCTTTCTTTATTTTGCAACATACTTTAATCTAAGAAGTCTTCTCCCATATTGATATGCATAAAATTATACAATTCATTTGCTTCTTCTCTATATGTCAAAGGCTGCTAACTGTGCGTGATGGGATTTCACATATTTAATTTTCTTTAAGTGTATAAAGGGCAGTTAAATTTATATCATTAAAAATCAAGGTTATGTTAAGTTAGGTTATGTAAGGTTAGGTTATGTTAGGTTATGTTAGGTTATGTTAGGTTATGTTAGGTTAGGTTATTTTTTTTCTCCATCCTACTATCGCCACTTTTAATTTGTGGCGTTTTAATCTATCTTTATTTTGCAACATACTTTAATCTAAGAAGTCTTCTCCCATATTGATATGCATAAAATTATACAATTCATTTGCTTCTTCTCTATATGTCAAAGGCTGCTAACTGTGCGTGATGGGATTTCACATATTTAATTTTCTTTAAGTGTATAAAGGGCAGTTAAATTTATATCATTAAAAATCAAGGTTATGTTAAGTTAGGTTATGTTAGGTTAGGTTATGTTAGGTTATGTTAGGTTATGTTAGGTTAGGTTATTTTTTTTCTCCATCCTACTATCGCCACTTTTAATTTGTGGCGTTTTAATCTATCTTTATTTTGCAACATACTTTAATCTAAGAAGTCTTCTCCCATATTGATATGCATAAAATTATACAATTAATTTGCTTCTTCTCTATATGTCAAAGGCTGCTAACTGTGCTGATGGGATTTCACATATTTAATTTTCTTTAAGTGTATAAAGGGCAGTTAAATTTATATCATTAAAAATCAAGGTTATGTTAAGTTAGGTTATGTTAGGTAAGGCTATTTTTTTTCTCCATCCTACTATCGCCACTTTTAATTTGTGGCGTTTTAATCTATCTTTATTTTGCAACATACTTTAATCTAAGAAGTCTTCTCCCATATTGATATGCATAAAATTATACAATTCATTTGCTTCTTCTCTATATGTCAAAGGCTGCTAACTGTGCGTGATGGGACTTCACATATTTAATTTTCTTTAAGTGTATAAAGGGCAGTTAAATTTATATCATTAAAAATCAAGGTTATGTTAAGTTAGGTTATGTTAGGTTAGGTTATGTTAGGTTATGTTAGGTTATGTTAGGTTATGTTAGGTTATGTTAGGTTAGGTTATTTTTTTTCTCCATCCTACTATCGCCACTTTTAATTTGTGGCGTTTTAATCTATCTTTATTTTGCAACATACTTTAATCTAAGAAGTCTTCTCCCATATTGATATGCATAAAATTATACAATTCATTTGCTTCTTCTCTATATGTCAAAGGCTGCTAACTGTGCGTGATGGGACTTCACATATTTAATTTTCTTTAAGTGTATAATGGGCAGTTAAATTTATATCATTAAAAATCAAGGTTATGTTAAGTTAGGTTATGTTAGGTTAGGTTATGTTAGGTTATGTTAGGTTATGTTAGGTTATGTTATGTTAGGTTATTTTTTTTCTCCATCCTACTATCGCCACTTATAATTTGTGGCGTTTTAATCTATCTTTATTTTGCAACATACTTTAATCTAAGAAGTCTTCTCCCATATTGATATGCATAAAATTATACAATTCATTTGCTTCTTCTCTATATGTCAAAGGCTGCTAACTGTGCGTGATGGGATTTCACATATTTAATTTTCTTTAAGTGTATAAAGGCCAGTTAAATTTATATCATTAAAAATCAAGGTTATGTTAAGTTAGGTTATGTTATGTTAGGTTATGTTAGGTTATGTTAGGTCAGGTTATTTTTTTTCTCCATCCTACTATCGCCACTTTTAATTTGTGTCGTTTTAATCTATCATTATTTTGCAACATACTTTAATCTAAGAAGTCTTCTCCCATATTGATATGCATAAAATTATACAATTCATTTGCTTCTTCTCTATATGTCAAAGGCTGCTAACTGTGCGTGATGGGATTTCACATATTTAATTTTCTTTAAGTGTATAAAGGCCAGTTAAATTTATTTCATTAAAAATCAAGGTTATGTTAAGTTAGGTTATGTTAGGTTAGGTTATGTTAGGTTATGTTAGGTTATGTTAGGTTAGGTTATTTTTTTTCTCCATCCTACTATCGCCACTTTTAATTTGTGTCGTTTTAATCTATCTTTATTTTGCAACATACTTTAATCTAAGAAGTCTTCTCCCATATTGATATGCATAAAATTATACAATTCATTTGCTTCTTCTCTATATGTCAAAGGCTGCTAACTGTGCGTGATGGGATTTCACATATTTAATTTTCTTTAAGTGTATAAAGGCCAGTTAAATTTATATCATTAAAAATCAAGGTTATGTTAAGTTAGGTTATGTTAGGTTAGGTTATGTTAGGTTATGTTAGGTTATGTTAGGTTATGTTAGGTTAGGTTATGTTAGGTTAGGTTATTTTTTTTCTCCATCCTACTATCGCCACTTTTAATTTGTGGCGTTTTAATCTATCTTTATTTTGCAACATACTTTAATCTAAGAAGTCTTCTCCCATATTGATATGCATAAAATTATACAATTCATTTGCTTCTTCTCTATATGTCAAAGGCTGCTAACTGTGCGTGATGGGACTTGACATATTTAATTTTCTTTAAGTGTATAAAGGGCAGTTAAATTTATATCATTAAAAATCAAGGTTATGTTAAGTTAGGTTATGTTAGGTTAGGTTATGTTAGGTTATGTTAGGTTATGTTAGGTAAGGTTATTTTTTTTCTCCATCCTACTATCGCCACTTTTAATTTGTGGCGTTTTAATCTATCTTTATTTTGCAACATACTTTAATCTAAGAAGTCTTCTCCCATATTGATATGCATAAAATTATACAATTCATTTGCTTCTTCTCTATATGTCAAAGGCTGCTAACTGTGCGTGATGGGACTTCACATATTTAATTTTCTTTAAGTGTATAAAGGCCAGTTAAATTTATATCATTAAAAATCAAGGTTATGTTAAGTTAGGTTATGTTAGGTTAGGTTATGTTAGGTTATGTTAGGTTATGTTAGGTTAGGTTATTTTTTTTCTCCATCCTACTATCGCCACTTTTAATTTGTGGCGTTTTAATCTATCTTTATTTTGCAACATACTTTAATCTAAGAAGTCTTCTCCCATATTGAAATGCATAAAATTATACAATTCATTTGCTTCTTCTCTATATGTCAAAGGCTGCTAACTGTGCGTGATGGGATTTCACATATTTATTTTTCTTTAAGTGTATAAAGGCCAGTTAAATTTATATCATTAAAAATCAAGGTTATGTTAAGTTAGGTTATGTTAGGTTAGGTTATGTTAGGTTATGTTAGGTTAGGTTATTTTTTTTCTCCATCCTACTATCGCCACTTTTAATTTGTGGCGTTTTAATCTATCTTTATTTTGCAACATACTTTAATCTAAGAAGTCTTCTCCCATATTGATATGCATAAAATTATACAATTCATTTGCTTCTTCTCTATATGTCAAAGGCTGCTAACTGTGCGTTATGGGACTTCACATATTTAATTTTCTTTAAGTGTATAAAGGGCAGTTAAATTTATATCATTAAAAATCAAGGTTATGTTAAGTTAGGTTATGTTAGGTTAGGTTATGTTAGGTTATGTTAGGTTATGTTAGGTAAGGTTATTTTTTTTCTCCATCCTACTATCGTCACTTTTAATTTGTGTCGTTTTAATCTATCTTTATTTTGCAACATACTTTAATCTAAGAAGTCTTCTCCCATATTGATATGCATAAAATTATACAATTCATTTGCTTCTTCTCTATATGTCAAAGGCTGCTAACTGTGCGTGATGGGACTTCACATATTTAATTTTCTTTAAGTTTATAAAGGCCAGTTAAATTTATATCATTAAAAATCAAGGTTATGTTAAGTTAGGTTATGTTAGGTTAGGTTATGTTAGGTAATGTTAGGTTATGTTAGGTTATGTTAGGTTATGTTAGGTTATGTTAGGTTAGGTTATTTTTTTTCTCCATCCTACTATCGCCACTTTTAATTTGTGGCGTTTTAATCTATCTTTATTTTGCAACATACTTTAATCTAAGAAGTCTTCTCCCATATTGATATGCATAAAATTATACAATTCATTTGCTTCTTCTCTATATGTCAAAGGCTGCTAACTGTGCGTGATGGGACTTCACATATTTAATTTTCTTTAAGTGTATAAAGGGCAGTTAAATTTATATCATTAAAAATCAAGGTTATGTTAAGTTAGGTTATGTTAGGTTAGGTTATGTTAGGTTATGTTAGGTTATGTTAGGTTAGGTTATTTTTTTTCTCCATCCTACTATCGCCACTTTTAATTTGTGTCGTTTTAATCTATCTTTATTTTGCAACATACTTTAATCTAAGAAGTCTTCTCCCATATTGATATGCATAAAATTATACAATTCATTTGCTTCTTCTCTATATGTCAAAGGCTGCTAACTGTGCGTGATGGGACTTCACATATTTAATTTTCTTTAAGTGTATAAAGGGCAGTTAAATTTATATCATTAAAAATCAAGGTTATGTTAAGTTAGGTTATGTTAGGTTAGGTTATGTTAGGTTATGTTAGGTTATGTTAGGTTAGGTTATTTTTTTTCTCCATCCTACTATCGCCACTTTTAATTTGTGGCGTTTTAATCTATCTTTATTTTGCAACATACTTTAATCTAAGAAGTCTTCTCCCATATTGATATGCATAAAATTATACAATTCATTTGCTTCTTCTCTATATGTCAAAGGCTGCTAACTGTGCGTGATGGGATTTCACATATTTAATTTTCTTTAAGTGTATAAAGGCCAGTTAAATTTATATCATTAAAAATCAAGGTTATGTTAAGTTAGGTTATGTTATGTTAGGTTATGTTAGGTTATGTTAGGTTAGGTTATTTTTTTTCTCCATCCTACTATCGCCACTTTTAATTTGTGGCGTTTTAATCTATCTTTATTTTGCAACATACTTTAATCTAAGAAGTCTTCTCCCATATTGATATGCATAAAATTATACAATTCATTTGCTTCTTCTCTATATGTCAAAGGCTGCTAACTGTGCGTGATGGGATTTCACATATTTAATTTTCTTTAAGTGTATAAAGGCCAGTTAAATTTATATCATTAAAAATCAAGGTTATGTTAAGTTAGGTTATGTTAGGTTAGGTTATGTAAGGTTATGTTAGGTTATGTTAGGTTAGGTTATTTTTTTTCTCCATCCTACTATCGCCACTTTTAATTTGTGGCGTTTTAATCTATCTTTATTTTGCAACATACTTTAATCTAAGAAGTCTTCTCCCATATTGATATGCATAAAATTATACAATTCATTTGCTTCTTCTCTATATGTCAAAGGCTGCTAACTGTGCGTGATGGGATTTCACATATTTAATTTTCTTTAAGTGTATAAAGGCCAGTTAAATTTATATCATTAAAAATCAAGGTTATGTTAAGTTAGGTTATGTTAGGTTAGGTTATGTAAGGTTATGTTAGGTTATGTTAGGTTAGGTTATTTTTTTTCTCCATCCTACTATCGCCACTTTTAATTTGTGGCGTTTTAATCTATCTTTATTTTGCAACATACTTTAATCTAAGAAGTCTTCTCCCATATTGATATGCATAAAATTATACAATTCATTTGCTTCTTCTCTATATGTCAAAGGCTGCTAACTGTGCGTGATGGGATTTCACATATTTAATTTTCTTTAAGTGTATAAAGGGCAGTTAAATTTATATCATTAAAAATCAAGGTTATGTTAAGTTAGGTTATGTTAGGTTAGGTTATGTTAGGTTATGTTAGGTTATGTTAGGTTAGGTTATTTTTTTTCTCCATCCTACTATCGCCACTTTTAATTTGTGGCGTTTTAATCTATCTTTATTTTGCAACATACTTTAATCTAAGAAGTCTTCTCCCATATTGATATGCATAAAATTATACAATTCATTTGCTTCTTCTCTATATGTCAAAGGCTGCTAACTGTGCGTGATGGGATTTCACATATTTAATTTTCTTTAAGTGTATAAAGGCCAGTTAAATTTATATCATTAAAAATCAAGGTTATGTTAAGTTAGGTTATGTTAGGTTAGGTTATGTTAGGTTATGTTAGGTTATGTTAGGTAAGGTTATTTTTTTTCTCCATCCTACTATCGTCACTTTTAATTTGTGTCGTTTTAATCTATCTTTATTTTGCAACATACTTTAATCTAAGAAGTCTTCATAAATCATAAAATCATAAATCATAAATCATTTATTCAGAAACAACCATACAATTGTGTTTGAACAGTAGTACATCAAAATATCATGCAATGTGAAGAAAATAATGTCAAATTCTTAGTTATAAAAAATTACACTTGTCTAATGAGCTAACTAAAGTTACATAAAGTCAATATAGTTTTATTTAATTGCTACGGTTAAGGAACTCGTTGACCGTGTAGAAACACCCTTTCAGCAGGAGTTGGGTAAGTTCACTTTTAAATTGGTTTAACCTCTCAGATGCTTTCATTTCGTTTGGTAAAGAATTGAATAACCTGATAGCCTGATATCTACTACAATGTCTAGCGATATTTAATCTAGGACAGAAAGGCACCTCTAAGTCCTTCCTTCTGGTTTTAAGTCGAGCAGCCATTTGCTCAAGGGTTTCGTATTTGTGTCTATTTTTGATAATATCAGTTAGCAATAACAATATGTAAAGACTGGGCACCGTGAGTATGCCTAGCTTCCTAAATGGCTCTTTACATGACTCCCATGGAGGCATACGCAGCATTGTCCGCACCGCTCTTTTTTGAAGGGTAAATGCTTTATGCAAGTTATATTTGTAGCTGTTGCCCCATAGACCAACACTATACCTCAACCTTGACTCAACCAGTGCGAAATAAACGAGTTTCAGTTGTTCCACACCAATTTCGTCTCTGAGACTCCTAATGGCGTAACAAGCCGAACTGATAGAACTGTCCACTGACGCGAGTTCATTTTTCCAGTTTAAAAGCTCGTCTACATGTATTCCCAGAAATTTAACACAGTTGGTGAACTCTACATTTTGTTCTTCTTGCTGTATGTTTAGCTGTACATCGTCACGAACGGTGGATTTAAAGAGTATGGCATTAGTCTTTTGAACATTGAGGGTCAGATTATTTGCGCTGAACCATAGGTTAAATGTTTTGAGAGCTATGTTTAAATTATTTTGCAGATCGTCGGTATTATTCGAGTGAATAATGGCGTTGGTGTCGTCCGCGTACACTATTAGTTGGATATCAGATACGGACTTGCTAACATAGTCTATCAGATCGTTTAGAAATATATTAAAGAAAATGGGTCCCAAAATAGAACCCTGTGGTACTCCACATTTCATATTGGTAGTGTTCGATTTGAAAGTGATTTCTTCGTTTTTGACGATGCTTTTGATTTCTACAAATTGTTTTCTACCAGTTAAGTAAGATTTAAAAAGGTTCAGAACCCCACCCCTGATGCCATAGTGTTCTAGTTTGGCTAAAAGTATGTCGTGGTTAACAGTATCGAAGGCAGCTGTGAGGTCTAGGAATAGTCCCGCAACTTTTTTCCTGTCATTCAGCTTAGTAACTACTGAGTTGACTAGTGTATCGATAGCATCAGTAGTTCCGACACCGCAACGGTATCCAAATTGCTTATCGCTTAGAACTTTGTGTGCATTAAGGTGACGTACAAGTCGATTCTTGATGATTTTTTCGAATATTTTTGAGATTGTAGGTAGCAGCGATATTGGCCTATAGTTCTTAGGGTCTGATTTTGATCCCTTCTTAAAAATGGGCAATATTCTTGCAATCTTAAGTTGTTCAGGATAAACATTAGCATCCAAGCAGTTGTTATAGAAAGACGCCAGAAGCTCTGCAAGAATATCGATGTTTTCCTTGATTAAATTTATGGTTATGCCGTCATAGCCGTGCGATTGCTTCTTTTCCATATGTTTAACTATCTTTATGATTTCACCTCCATCAGTGTGGCCAATTATCATGTCATTAGAAACCCTAGCTGTAAAAGTGTGAAGATAAGAGAGGGCCGCTGAGTTACAAGTAGATACTTTATCCATTCCCCTATCGAATTGTTTGGCAAACATGTTTACAACTGCCTGAGTATCTGCAACGGCTCTGCCATCCACTTTAAGAGTAATGTTGTTCGAGTGACCTGGTCTACTTTTACCTCTTTGTGTGTTGATGATTTTCCAAATTTCTTTACTTTTATTATCAGCCTGTTGAACCCTAGCCCTAATCGCAAGCTTCTTTGATACTTTGATCACCTTTCTGTATATATTAATGTATTTATTTCTGTAATTATTAATGGAATCATGACATAATAAACTATTTCTTGAATTAAGGAATCTTTTCATTTTGCTTGCAACTTTGATTCCCCGTGAAATCCATGATAACTTTCCGCCTTTATTTGATCTGACTTTTCTACGTGCATTTTTAAAAGAGATATTATAAATGGTCTGGAATTTGCTTAAAAAACTGTTAATATTACAGTCTTGAAGATCACTATTTATAATCTGATCTCTAAAATGGTTTACGTTGGTCTTTGTAAACTGTCTCCGTCTCACCATACAGGCTTGATCTAGCCCAGCTTTACCACTCTGGTCCGCAAGTAGGCTACATAATAATGCAGCATGTCCGTCACCCAGTCTATTATGGTCAATATCGCAATTGATCAATTCTGAGTCCGGCAAGTTTGTAATGATATTGTCGATGCAGGATTCTGTTTCATTTCTAATGAATGTAGTGTTTTTAATTAAGTATCTGAAGTTAAAGCATCTGAGAAGGGAAAGTAATTCAGTACGTTGTTTAGAGTCTACCGAAAAGTTTACATTGAAATCTCCTAAAATAATGCATTTTTTACTGAAAAGATGTTCCAAGAGCCGATCTAATCTTGTTATAAAATCGTCAAAGTTCTTATCATAAGGCGTTCTGTAAACACAACATACATTTAGGCTGCAGTGTAAGTCCCTAACACCACAGATCTCAAATGAGTCTAATTTGTATAATTCATTGCAAATATCTAATTCTACGGTATCAATATCATTCCTAACCATTATTAGAGAGCCACCTCTTTTTTTTGTTCTCCTAGTGTTTGCGGTTGCTAGTTTGAAACCTTCTAAGTTAAAGTTATGTAAATTAATTTTATTCAAAAAGTGTTCACAAATGCAAATGTATCCTATATTAATATTTAGACTGTGAAAATATAGAGTTAGCTCATCTTGTTTTTTCAAAACCCCACATAAGTTTTGATAGAATATGGTTAATTTTAAGTCTACCTGTTCCAACGGAGCATTCCTATGTAATGCAGCCTGACCAGGTGTATCAATGTAGCTATTGGTCAAGAAAAAACAAATCCTTCTGGTCAGGCTGTGCCTCAGTTTGTGTGCTTATGCTGATCATATGAGCCTTATCAGCCAAAGGAGAAGGTTGATGAATTTGAGTTTGGGATGAGGCATTTTTCATCTCAATTTTTACCCTGTTGGACTTAGTCTTGCAGTAATTTACATAAGCATGTCTATGTGATATCCTCAAAATATACCTTAAGATATGTCTACAAACATATAATTTATCATTGAAATAAATATTATTATGATATGAAGCAGTGGGTTTGTCCAGCTCTATTAAATTTACATTAGAAAAATATGAACTCACTAAGCGCATTTTTCTGTTTAGTTTATGAACATTTAAGTAGTGATTGTTATGAATTTCACCTAAAAGAATATTGGTATGTGTCAATTTACAAAAGCAGGCATATAGCATAGATTGTAGTTCGAGTGGATTGTTGTCATATGAGCCTGTCAATATAATAACAAAATCCTTATTGGTAAAGTTTCTGCACATGACATCACATGACTCGATTACATGTATAGCACTGGCATTTGATTTGATGATAGACAGGACAGCAAAGTTGCTACCTAGTAGGTTTTGTAGGATACTGCTCATCTCCAAGCCACTTTGATCCGCAAAAAGTAGCACTCTATTGCGTGCTGCAGCCTTGTCTTGATCCATGAACTGGTTTCCTGCGGGCTTACTTGCGCTTGGCAGAAAGGCGCGAGTCGAGCTAGATGCATGATGGTGTGCTCCCAGCGAACGTGGTCGCGACTCGCGTACCGTCGCATCTTTTGTGTCCTTTGTGGAGGTGGTTTTGGAAGCGGGCGGCCTGGAAATAGATTGTGTGGTAGTCAGCAATGACGATGAAATACGTAAATTTTTTGGACGCGCGTCGCATATTTTACCGCTGGGCGGTGGTGTTTTTGGTAGCGAAAGACTGCTGCTATGCCGAATTTCATCAGGTTGTGAGTTGGTGACTTTAATTCCCTCCGGAGTGCTGGTCGTTGCAGTGTAGTGTTTCGTCCGTGATGTATGTTCACCCGGTGATTCAGATACTGACCTAGACGTATCATATGTAGCTTGCCGTAATTTCCTACGGCGGAGCTGTGGCGAGTAGAATTTGCCATTTTGTGATTTGCAGTTCCGTTCAGCCTGATCTTGTACACCGATTCGCTGTAAAAACTTTAACTTTGTGATATGCGCGGCAAGTTCTTTGTTCAGTCGGCCATTTTCTTCATTTAGAGTTTCAATTTCTCTATGGGTTGCCAATAGTTCTGACTTTAGGGTTTCCAGCTCCATTTTCATCTCGGTAGTATAATCTGAACCGTTTTCTAAATTATCCGGTAGGCTTTGGTAGGATAAATCCATATCGAGTTCGCTATCGTTGAACTGTATGTTGCGTTTAGCACACTTTTTTCTTTGCGTGATGTTGTCAAGGGAGTTCATTTTTTTGCTCTTCACGAGTCTAAATACTTGGTATCGAGCTGCGCTGACATCGATCGATTTCGATTAATCGACTAAGTTTATCTAATTTCCTTCGATCAAGGAAAGAAAGTTTGGAATTTCCTTCGTCCTAAGTCTTGAGATGTTTCCGAACGAGACGTTTTCTAAACTGTCACTGTCAGTTGCCCACAGTGGATGACAATCAGCTGTTCAGACAATTTTCGTCTTTACAATGTTCTACGTTGTATTTGGTGTTTTGAATTATCGTACTCACAGGTTTTTCTTGAAAAGTTTGGTGAATGATGTGTTTCGTCCGTTACAAATCCCAAGCCGGCGATGTTCCAGATTTCGAATGCAGTTTACAAGTGAAATATCCGGCTGAAACTTCTTCAGAATGCCGGCGAAACACTTCGTACGAGGTTAGGTCACAACTTGTTACGCTTTATAGACAAACAGCGCAGCTAAAACTTATTTAATTAAATTAAAAACCGCAGGGCAGGGTTCAGTGCTGTGCAATTCGGTTCGTTCGGAAACCGAGTTCTTCTCCCATATTGATATGCATAAAATTATACAATTCATTTGCTTCTTCTCTATATGTCAAAGGCTGCTAACTGTGCGTGATGGGACTTCACATATTTAATTTTCTTTAAGTGTATAAAGGCCAGTTAAATTTATATCATTAAAAATCAAGGTTATGTTAAGTTAGGTTATGTGAGGTTAGGTTATGTTAGGTTATGTTAGGTTATGTTAGGTTATGTTAGGTTAGGTTATTTTTTTTCTCCATCCTACTATCGCCACTTTTAATTTGTGGCGTTTTAATCTATCTTTATTTTGCAACATACTTTAATCTAAGAAGTCTTCTCCCATATTGATATGCATAAAATTATACAATTCATTTGCTTCTTCTCTATATGTCAAAGGCTGCTAACTGTGCGTGATGGGACTTCACATATTTAATTTTCTTTAAGTGTATAAAGGGCAGTTAAATTTATATCATTAAAAATCAAGGTTATGTTAAGTTAGGTTATGTTAGGTTAGGTTATGTTAGGTTATGTTAGGTTATGTTAGGTTAGGTTATTTTTTTTCTCCATCCTACTATCGCCACTTTTAATTTGTGGCGTTTTAATCTATCTTTATTTTGCAACATACTTTAATCTAAGAAGTCTTCTCCCATATTGATATGCATAAAATTATACAATTCATTTGCTTCTTCTCTATATGTCAAAGGCTGCTAACTGTGCGTGATGGGATTTCACATATTTAATTTTCTTTAAGTGTATAAAGGCCAGTTAAATTTATATCATTAAAAATCAAGGTTATGTTAAGTTAGGTTATGTTAGGTTAGGTTATGTTAGGTTATGTTAGGTTATGTTAGGTTATGTTAGGTTATGTTAGGTTAGGTTATGTTAGGTTAGGTTATTTTTTTTCTCCATCCTACTATCGCCACTTTTAATTTGTGGCGTTTTAATCTATCTTTATTTTGCAACATACTTTAATCTAAGAAGTCTTCTCCCATATTGATATGCATAAAATTATACAATTCATTTGCTTCTTCTCTATATGTCAAAGGCTGCTAACTGTGCGTGATGGGACTTGACATATTTAATTTTCTTTAAGTGTATAAAGGGCAGTTAAATTTATATCATTAAAAATCAAGGTTATGTTAAGTTAGGTTATGTTAGGTTAGGTTATGTTAGGTTATGTTAGGTTATGTTAGGTTAGGTTATTTTTTTTCTCCATCCTACTATCGCCACTTTTAATTTGTGGCGTTTTAATCTATCTTTATTTTGCAACATACTTTAATCTAAGAAGTCTTCTCCCATATTGATATGCATAAAATTATACAATTCATTTGCTTCTTCTCTATATGTCAAAGGCTGCTAACTGTGCGTGATGGGACTTCACATATTTAATTTTCTTTAAGTGTATAAAGGCCAGTTAAATTTATATCATTAAAAATCAAGGTTATGTTAAGTTAGGTTATGTTAGGTTAGGTTATGTTAGGTTATGTTAGGTTATGTTAGGTTAGGTTATTTTTTTTCTCCATCCTACTATTGCCACTTTTAATTTGTGGCGTTTTAATCTATCTTTATTTTGCAACATACTTTAATCTAAGAAGTCTTCTCCCATATTGAAATGCATAAAATTATACAATTCATTTGCTTCTTCTCTATATGTCAAAGGCTGCTAACTGTGCGTGATGGGATTTCACATATTTATTTTTCTTTAAGTGTATAAAGGCCAGTTAAATTTATATCATTAAAAATCAAGGTTATGTTAAGTTAGGTTATGTTAGGTTAGGTTATGTTAGGTTATGTTAGGTTAGGTTATTTTTTTTCTCCATCCTACTATCGCCACTTTTAATTTGTGGCGTTTTAATCTATCTTTATTTTGCAACATACTTTAATCTAAGAAGTCTTCTCCCATATTGATATGCATAAAATTATACAATTCATTTGCTTCTTCTCTATATGTCAAAGGCTGCTAACTGTGCGTTATGGGACTTCACATATTTAATTTTCTTTAAGTGTATAAAGGGCAGTTAAATTTATATCATTAAAAATCAAGGTTATGTTAAGTTAGGTTATGTTAGGTTAGGTAATGTTAGGTTATGTTAGGTTATGTTAGGTAAGGTTATTTTTTTTCTCCATCCTACTATCGTCACTTTTAATTTGTGTCGTTTTAATCTATCTTTATTTTGCAACATACTTTAATCTAAGAAGTCTTCTCCCATATTGATATGCATAAAATTATACAATTCATTTGCTTCTTCTCTATATGTCAAAGGCTGCTAACTGTGCGTGATGGGACTTCACATATTTAATTTTCTTTAAGTGTATAAAGGGCAGTTAAATTTATATCATTAAAAATCAAGGTTATGTTAAGTTATGTTATGTTAGGTTAGGTTATGTTAGGTTATGTTAGGTTATGTTAGGTTATGTTAGGTTAGGTTATTTTTTTTCTCCATCCTACTATCGCCACTTTTAATTTGTGGCGTTTTAATCTATCTTTATTTTGCAACATACTTTAATCTAAGAAGTCTTCTCCCATATTGATATGCATAAAATTATACAATTCATTTGCTTCTTCTCTATATGTCAAAGGCTGCTAACTGTGCGTGATGGGACTTCACATATTTAATTTTCTTTAAGTGTATAAAGGGCAGTTAAATTTATATCATTAAAAATCAAGGTTATGTTAAGTTAGGTTATGTTAGGTTAGGTTATGTTAGGTTATGTTAGGTTATGTTAGGTTAGGTTATTTTTTTTCTCCATCCTACTATCGCCACTTTTAATTTGTGGCGTTTTAATCTATCTTTATTTTGCAACATACTTTAATCTAAGAAGTCTTCTCCCATATTGATATGCATAAAATTATACAATTCATTTGCTTCTTCTCTATATGTCAAAGGCTGCTAACTGTGCGTGATGGGATTTCACATATTTAATTTTCTTTAAGTGTATAAAGGCCAGTTAAATTTATATCATTAAAAATCAAGGTTATGTTAAGTTAGGTTATGTTATGTTAGGTTATGTTAGGTTATGTTAGGTTAGGTTATTTTTTTTCTCCATCCTTCTATCGCCACTTTTAATTTGTGTCGTTTTAATCTATCTTTATTTTGCAACATACTTTAATCTAAGAAGTCTTCTCCCATATTGATATGCATAAAATTATACAATTCATTTGCTTCTTCTCTATATGTCAAAGGCTGCTAACTGTGCGTGATGGGATTTCACATATTTAATTTTCTTTAAGTGTATAAAGGCCAGTTAAATTTATATCATTAAAAATCAAGGTTATGTTCAGTTAGGTTATGTTAGGTTAGGTTATGTAAGGTTATGTTAGGTTATGTTAGGTTAGGTTATTTTTTTTCTCCATCCTACTATCGCCACTTTTAATTTGTGGCGTTTTAATCTATCTTTATTTTGCAACATACTTTAATCTAAGAAGTCTTCTCCCATATTGATATGCATAAAATTATACAATTCATTTGCTTCTTCTCTATATGTCAAAGGCTGCTAACTGTGCGTGATGGGACTTCACATATTTAATTTTCTTTAAGTGTATAAAGGCCAGTTAAATTTATATCATTAAAAATCAAGGTTATGTTAAGTTAGGTTATGTTAGGTTAGGTTATGTTAGGTTATGTTAGGTTATGTTAGGTTATGTTAGGTTATGTTAGGTTAGGTTATTTTTTTTCTCCATCCTACTATCGCCACTTTTAATTTGTGGCGTTTTAATCTATCTTTATTTTGCAACATACTTTAATCTAAGAAGTCTTCTCCCATATTGAAATGCATAAAATTATACAATTCATTTGCTTCTTCTCTATATGTCAAAGGCTGCTAACTGTGCGTGATGGGATTTCACATATTTATTTTTCTTTAAGTGTATAAAGGGCAGTTAAATTTATATCATTAAAAATCAAGGTTATGTTAAGTTAGGTTATGTTAGGTTAGGTTATGTTAGGTTATGTTAGGTTATGTTAGGTTATGTTAGGTTAGGTTATTTTTTTTCTCCATCCTACTATCGCCACTTTTAATTTGTGGCGTTTTAATCTATCTTTATTTTGCAACATACTTTAATCTAAGAAGTCTTCTCCCATGTTGATATGCATAAAATTATACAATTCATTTGCTTCTTCTCTATATGTCAAAGGCTGCTAACTGTGCGTGATGGGATTTCACATATTTAATTTTCTTTAAGTGTATAAAGGGCAGTTAAATTTATATCATTAAAAATCAAGGTTATGTTAAGTTAGGTTATGTTAGGTTAGGTTATGTTAGGTTATGTTAGGTTATGTTAGGTAAGGTTATTTTTTTTCTCCATCCTACTATCGTCACTTTTAATTTGTGTCGTTTTAATCTATCTTTATTTTGCAACATACTTTAATCTAAGAAGTCTTCTCCCATATTGATATGCATAAAATTATACAATTCATTTGCTTCTTCTCTATATGTCAAAGGCTGCTAACTGTGCGTGATGGGACTTCACATATTTAATTTTCTTTAAGTGTATAAAGGCCAGTTAAATTTATATCATTAAAAATCAAGGTTATGTTAAGTTATGTTATGTTAGGTTAGGTTATGTTAGGTTATGTTAGGTTATGTTAGGTTATGTTAGGTTATGTTAGGTTAGGTTATTTTTTTTCTCCATCCTACTAATGCCACTTTTAATTTGTGGCGTTTTAATCTATCTTTATTTTGCAACATACTTTAATCTAAGAAGTCTTCTCCCATATTGATATGCATAAAATTATACAATTCATTTGCTTCTTCTCTATATGTCAAAGGCTGCTAACTGTGCGTGATGGGACTTCACATATTTAATTTTCTTTAAGTGTATAAAGGGCAGTTAAATTTATATCATTAAAAATCAAGGTTATGTTAAGTTAGGTTATGTTAGGTTAGGTTATGTTAGGTTATGTTAGGTTATGTTAGGTTAGGTTAGGTTAGGTTATTTTTTTTCTCCATCCTACTATCGCCACTTTTAATTTGTGGCGTTTTAATCTATCTTTATTTTGCAACATACTTTAATCTAAGAAGTCTTCTCCCATGTTGATATGCATAAAATTATACAATTCATTTGCTTCTTCTCTATATGTCAAAGGCTGCTAACTGTGCGTGATGGGATTTCACATATTTAATTTTCTTTAAGTGTATAAAGGGCAGTTAAATTTATATCATTAAAAATCAAGGTTATGTTAAGTTAGGTTATGTTAGGTTAGGTTATGTTAGGTTATGTTAGGTTATGTTAGGTTATGTTAGGTTAGGTTATTTTTTTTCTCCATCCTACTATCGCCACTTTTAATTTGTGGCGTTTTAATCTATCTTTATTTTGCAACATACTTTAATCTAAGAAGTCTTCTCCCATATTGATATGCATAAAATTATACAATTCATTTGCTTCTTCTCTATATGTCAAAGGCTGCTAACTGTGCGTGATGGGATTTCACATATTTAATTTTCTTTAAGTGTATAAAGGCCAGTTAAATTTATATCATTAAAAATCAAGGTTATGTTAAGTTAGGTTATGTTAGGTTAGGTTATGTTAGGTTATGTTAGGTTATGTTAGGTTATGTTAGGTTATGTTAGGTTAGGTTATGTTAGGTTAGGTTATTTTTTTTCTCCATCCTACTATCGCCACTTTTAATTTGTGGCGTTTTAATCTATCTTTATTTTGCAACATACTTTAATCTAAGAAGTCTTCTCCCATATTGATATGCATAAAATTATACAATTCATTTGCTTCTTCTCTATATGTCAAAGGCTGCTAACTGTGCGTGATGGGACTTGACATATTTAATTTTCTTTAAGTGTATAAAGGGCAGTTAAATTTATATCATTAAAAATCAAGGTTATGTTAAGTTAGGTTATGTTAGGTTAGGTTATGTTAGGTTATGTTAGGTTATGTTAGGTTAGGTTATTTTTTTTCTCCATCCTACTATCGCCACTTTTAATTTGTGGCGTTTTAATCTATCTTTATTTTGCAACATACTTTAATCTAAGAAGTCTTCTCCCATATTGATATGCATAAAATTATACAATTCATTTGCTTCTTCTCTATATGTCAAAGGCTGCTAACTGTGCGTGATGGGACTTCACATATTTAATTTTCTTTAAGTGTATAAAGGCCAGTTAAATTTATATCATTAAAAATCAAGGTTATGTTAAGTTAGGTTATGTTAGGTTAGGTTATGTTAGGTTATGTTAGGTTATGTTAGGTTAGGTTATTTTTTTTCTCCATCCTACTATCGCCACTTTTAATTTGTGGCGTTTTAATCTATCTTTATTTTGCAACATACTTTAATCTAAGAAGTCTTCTCCCATATTGAAATGCATAAAATTATACAATTCATTTGCTTCTTCTCTATATGTCAAAGGCTGCTAACTGTGCGTGATGGGATTTCACATATTTATTTTTCTTTAAGTGTATAAAGGCCAGTTAAATTTATATCATTAAAAATCAAGGTTATGTTAAGTTAGGTTATGTTAGGTTAGGTTATGTTAGGTTATGTTAGGTTAGGTTATTTTTTTTCTCCATCCTACTATCGCCACTTTTAATTTGTGGCGTTTTAATCTATCTTTATTTTGCAACATACTTTAATCTAAGAAGTCTTCTCCCATATTGATATGCATAAAATTATACAATTCATTTGCTTCTTCTCTATATGTCAAAGGCTGCTAACTGTGCGTTATGGGACTTCACATATTTAATTTTCTTTAAGTGTATAAAGGGCAGTTAAATTTATATCATTAAAAATCAAGGTTATGTTAAGTTAGGTTATGTTAGGTTAGGTAATGTTAGGTTATGTTAGGTTATGTTAGGTAAGGTTATTTTTTTTCTCCATCCTACTATCGTCACTTTTAATTTGTGTCGTTTTAATCTATCTTTATTTTGCAACATACTTTAATCTAAGAAGTCTTCTCCCATATTGATATGCATAAAATTATACAATTCATTTGCTTCTTCTCTATATGTCAAAGGCTGCTAACTGTGCGTGATGGGACTTCACATATTTAATTTTCTTTAAGTGTATAAAGGGCAGTTAAATTTATATCATTAAAAATCAAGGTTATGTTAAGTTATGTTATGTTAGGTTAGGTTATGTTAGGTTATGTTAGGTTATGTTAGGTTATGTTAGGTTAGGTTATTTTTTTTCTCCATCCTACTATCGCCACTTTTAATTTGTGGCGTTTTAATCTATCTTTATTTTGCAACATACTTTAATCTAAGAAGTCTTCTCCCATATTGATATGCATAAAATTATACAATTCATTTGCTTCTTCTCTATATGTCAAAGGCTGCTAACTGTGCGTGATGGGACTTCACATATTTAATTTTCTTTAAGTGTATAAAGGGCAGTTAAATTTATATCATTAAAAATCAAGGTTATGTTAAGTTAGGTTATGTTAGGTTAGGTAATGTTAGGTTATGTTAGGTTATGTTAGGTAAGGTTATTTTTTTTCTCCATCCTACTATCGTCACTTTTAATTTGTGTCGTTTTAATCTATCTTTATTTTGCAACATACTTTAATCTAAGAAGTCTTCTCCCATATTGATATGCATAAAATTATACAATTCATTTGCTTCTTCTCTATATGTCAAAGGCTGCTAACTGTGCGTGATGGGACTTCACATATTTAATTTTCTTTAAGTGTATAAAGGGCAGTTAAATTTATATCATTAAAAATCAAGGTTATGTTAAGTTATGTTATGTTAGGTTAGGTTATGTTAGGTTATGTTAGGTTATGTTAGGTTATGTTAGGTTAGGTTATTTTTTTTCTCCATCCTACTATCGCCACTTTTAATTTGTGGCGTTTTAATCTATCTTTATTTTGCAACATACTTTAATCTAAGAAGTCTTCTCCCATATTGATATGCATAAAATTATACAATTCATTTGCTTCTTCTCTATATGTCAAAGGCTGCTAACTGTGCGTTATGGGACTTCACATATTTAATTTTCTTTAAGTGTATAAAGGGCAGTTAAATTTATATCATTAAAAATCAAGGTTATGTTAAGTTAGGTTATGTTAGGTTAGGTAATGTTAGGTTATGTTAGGTTATGTTAGGTAAGGTTATTTTTTTTCTCCATCCTACTATCGTCACTTTTAATTTGTGTCGTTTTAATCTATCTTTATTTTGCAACATACTTTAATCTAAGAAGTCTTCTCCCATATTGATATGCATAAAATTATACAATTCATTTGCTTCTTCTCTATATGTCAAAGGCTGCTAACTGTGCGTGATGGGACTTCACATATTTAATTTTCTTTAAGTGTATAAAGGGCAGTTAAATTTATATCATTAAAAATCAAGGTTATGTTAAGTTATGTTATGTTAGGTTAGGTTATGTTAGGTTATGTTAGGTTATGTTAGGTTATGTTAGGTTAGGTTATTTTTTTTCTCCATCCTACTATCGCCACTTTTAATTTGTGGCGTTTTAATCTATCTTTATTTTGCAACATACTTTAATCTAAGAAGTCTTCTCCCATATTGATATGCATAAAATTATACAATTCATTTGCTTCTTCTCTATATGTCAAAGGCTGCTAACTGTGCGTGATGGGACTTCACATATTTAATTTTCTTTAAGTGTATAAAGGGCAGTTAAATTTATATCATTAAAAATCAAGGTTATGTTAAGTTAGGTTATGTTAGGTTAGGTTATGTTAGGTTATGTTAGGTTATGTTAGGTTAGGTTATTTTTTTTCTCCATCCTACTATCGCCACTTTTAATTTGTGGCGTTTTAATCTATCTTTATTTTGCAACATACTTTAATCTAAGAAGTCTTCTCCCATATTGATATGCATAAAATTATACAATTCATTTGCTTCTTCTCTATATGTCAAAGGCTGCTAACTGTGCGTGATGGGATTTCACATATTTAATTTTCTTTAAGTGTATAAAGGCCAGTTAAATTTATATCATTAAAAATCAAGGTTATGTTAAGTTAGGTTATGTTATGTTAGGTTATGTTAGGTTATGTTAGGTTAGGTTATTTTTTTTCTCCATCCTTCTATCGCCACTTTTAATTTGTGTCGTTTTAATCTATCTTTATTTTGCAACATACTTTAATCTAAGAAGTCTTCTCCCATATTGATATGCATAAAATTATACAATTCATTTGCTTCTTCTCTATATGTCAAAGGCTGCTAACTGTGCGTGATGGGATTTCACATATTTAATTTTCTTTAAGTGTATAAAGGCCAGTTAAATTTATATCATTAAAAATCAAGGTTATGTTCAGTTAGGTTATGTTAGGTTAGGTTATGTAAGGTTATGTTAGGTTATGTTAGGTTAGGTTATTTTTTTTCTCCATCCTACTATCGCCACTTTTAATTTGTGGCGTTTTAATCTATCTTTATTTTGCAACATACTTTAATCTAAGAAGTCTTCTCCCATATTGATATGCATAAAATTATACAATTCATTTGCTTCTTCTCTATATGTCAAAGGCTGCTAACTGTGCGTGATGGGACTTCACATATTTAATTTTCTTTAAGTGTATAAAGGCCAGTTAAATTTATATCATTAAAAATCAAGGTTATGTTAAGTTAGGTTATGTTAGGTTAGGTTATGTTAGGTTATGTTAGGTTATGTTAGGTTATGTTAGGTTATGTTAGGTTAGGTTATTTTTTTTCTCCATCCTACTATCGCCACTTTTAATTTGTGGCGTTTTAATCTATCTTTATTTTGCAACATACTTTAATCTAAGAAGTCTTCTCCCATATTGAAATGCATAAAATTATACAATTCATTTGCTTCTTCTCTATATGTCAAAGGCTGCTAACTGTGCGTGATGGGATTTCACATATTTATTTTTCTTTAAGTGTATAAAGGGCAGTTAAATTTATATCATTAAAAATCAAGGTTATGTTAAGTTAGGTTATGTTAGGTTAGGTTATGTTAGGTTATGTTAGGTTATGTTAGGTTATGTTAGGTTAGGTTATTTTTTTTCTCCATCCTACTATCGCCACTTTTAATTTGTGGCGTTTTAATCTATCTTTATTTTGCAACATACTTTAATCTAAGAAGTCTTCTCCCATGTTGATATGCATAAAATTATACAATTCATTTGCTTCTTCTCTATATGTCAAAGGCTGCTAACTGTGCGTGATGGGATTTCACATATTTAATTTTCTTTAAGTGTATAAAGGGCAGTTAAATTTATATCATTAAAAATCAAGGTTATGTTAAGTTAGGTTATGTTAGGTTAGGTTATGTTAGGTTATGTTAGGTTATGTTAGGTAAGGTTATTTTTTTTCTCCATCCTACTATCGTCACTTTTAATTTGTGTCGTTTTAATCTATCTTTATTTTGCAACATACTTTAATCTAAGAAGTCTTCTCCCATATTGATATGCATAAAATTATACAATTCATTTGCTTCTTCTCTATATGTCAAAGGCTGCTAACTGTGCGTGATGGGACTTCACATATTTAATTTTCTTTAAGTGTATAAAGGCCAGTTAAATTTATATCATTAAAAATCAAGGTTATGTTAAGTTATGTTATGTTAGGTTAGGTTATGTTAGGTTATGTTAGGTTATGTTAGGTTATGTTAGGTTATGTTAGGTTAGGTTATTTTTTTTCTCCATCCTACTAATGCCACTTTTAATTTGTGGCGTTTTAATCTATCTTTATTTTGCAACATACTTTAATCTAAGAAGTCTTCTCCCATATTGATATGCATAAAATTATACAATTCATTTGCTTCTTCTCTATATGTCAAAGGCTGCTAACTGTGCGTGATGGGACTTCACATATTTAATTTTCTTTAAGTGTATAAAGGGCAGTTAAATTTATATCATTAAAAATCAAGGTTATGTTAAGTTAGGTTATGTTAGGTTAGGTTATGTTAGGTTATGTTAGGTTATGTTAGGTTAGGTTAGGTTAGGTTATTTTTTTTCTCCATCCTACTATCGCCACTTTTAATTTGTGGCGTTTTAATCTATCTTTATTTTGCAACATACTTTAATCTAAGAAGTCTTCTCCCATGTTGATATGCATAAAATTATACAATTCATTTGCTTCTTCTCTATATGTCAAAGGCTGCTAACTGTGCGTGATGGGATTTCACATATTTAATTTTCTTTAAGTGTATAAAGGGCAGTTAAATTTATATCATTAAAAATCAAGGTTATGTTAAGTTAGGTTATGTTAGGTTAGGTTATGTTAGGTTATGTTAGGTTATGTTAGGTAAGGTTATTTTTTTTCTCCATCCTACTATCGTCACTTTTAATTTGTGTCGTTTTAATCTATCTTTATTTTGCAACATACTTTAATCTAAGAAGTCTTCTCCCATATTGATATGCATAAAATTATACAATTCATTTGCTTCTTCTCTATATGTCAAAGGCTGCTAACTGTGCGTGATGGGACTTCACATATTTAATTTTCTTTAAGTGTATAAAGGGCAGTTAAATTTATATCATTAAAAATCAAGGTTATGTTAAGTTATGTTATGTTAGGTTAGGTTATGTTAGGTTATGTTAGGTTATGTTAGGTTATGTTAGGTTAGGTTATTTTTTTTCTCCATCCTACTATCGCCACTTTTAATTTGTGGCGTTTTAATCTATCTTTATTTTGCAACATACTTTAATCTAAGAAGTCTTCTCCCATATTGATATGCATAAAATTATACAATTCATTTGCTTCTTCTCTATATGTCAAAGGCTGCTAACTGTGCGTGATGGGACTTCACATATTTAATTTTCTTTAAGTGTATAAAGGGCAGTTAAATTTATATCATTAAAAATCAAGGTTATGTTAAGTTAGGTTATGTTAGGTTAGGTTATGTTAGGTTATGTTAGGTTATGTTAGGTTAGGTTATTTTTTTTCTCCATCCTACTATCGCCACTTTTAATTTGTGGCGTTTTAATCTATCTTTATTTTGCAACATACTTTAATCTAAGAAGTCTTCTCCCATATTGATATGCATAAAATTATACAATTCATTTGCTTCTTCTCTATATGTCAAAGGCTGCTAACTGTGCGTGATGGGATTTCACATATTTAATTTTCTTTAAGTGTATAAAGGCCAGTTAAATTTATATCATTAAAAATCAAGGTTATGTTAAGTTAGGTTATGTTATGTTAGGTTATGTTAGGTTATGTTAGGTTAGGTTATTTTTTTTCTCCATCCTTCTATCGCCACTTTTAATTTGTGTCGTTTTAATCTATCTTTATTTTGCAACATACTTTAATCTAAGAAGTCTTCTCCCATATTGATATGCATAAAATTATACAATTCATTTGCTTCTTCTCTATATGTCAAAGGCTGCTAACTGTGCGTGATGGGATTTCACATATTTAATTTTCTTTAAGTGTATAAAGGCCAGTTAAATTTATATCATTAAAAATCAAGGTTATGTTCAGTTAGGTTATGTTAGGTTAGGTTATGTAAGGTTATGTTAGGTTATGTTAGGTTAGGTTATTTTTTTTCTCCATCCTACTATCGCCACTTTTAATTTGTGGCGTTTTAATCTATCTTTATTTTGCAACATACTTTAATCTAAGAAGTCTTCTCCCATATTGATATGCATAAAATTATACAATTCATTTGCTTCTTCTCTATATGTCAAAGGCTGCTAACTGTGCGTGATGGGACTTCACATATTTAATTTTCTTTAAGTGTATAAAGGCCAGTTAAATTTATATCATTAAAAATCAAGGTTATGTTAAGTTAGGTTATGTTAGGTTAGGTTATGTTAGGTTATGTTAGGTTATGTTAGGTTATGTTAGGTTATGTTAGGTTATGTTAGGTTAGGTTATTTTTTTTCTCCATCCTACTATCGCCACTTTTAATTTGTGGCGTTTTAATCTATCTTTATTTTGCAACATACTTTAATCTAAGAAGTCTTCTCCCATATTGAAATGCATAAAATTATACAATTCATTTGCTTCTTCTCTATATGTCAAAGGCTGCTAACTGTGCGTGATGGGATTTCACATATTTATTTTTCTTTAAGTGTATAAAGGGCAGTTAAATTTATATCATTAAAAATCAAGGTTATGTTAAGTTAGGTTATGTTAGGTTAGGTTATGTTAGGTTATGTTAGGTTATGTTAGGTTATGTTAGGTTAGGTTATTTTTTTTCTCCATCCTACTATCGCCACTTTTAATTTGTGGCGTTTTAATCTATCTTTATTTTGCAACATACTTTAATCTAAGAAGTCTTCTCCCATGTTGATATGCATAAAATTATACAATTCATTTGCTTCTTCTCTATATGTCAAAGGCTGCTAACTGTGCGTGATGGGATTTCACATATTTAATTTTCTTTAAGT
Organism: Eupithecia tripunctaria; assembly: GCA_955876795.1. Taxonomy (NCBI): domain Eukaryota; kingdom Metazoa; phylum Arthropoda; class Insecta; order Lepidoptera; family Geometridae; genus Eupithecia; species Eupithecia tripunctaria. The sequence goes on along the minus strand of OY041598.1, from coordinate 2,869,386 downwards.
GTATAAAGGGCAGTTAAATTTATATCATTAAAAATCAAGGTTATGTTAAGTTAGGTTATGTTAGGTTAGGTTATGTTAGGTTATGTTAGGTTATGTTAGGTAAGGTTATTTTTTTTCTCCATCCTACTATCGTCACTTTTAATTTGTGTCGTTTTAATCTATCTTTATTTTGCAACATACTTTAATCTAAGAAGTCTTCTCCCATATTGATATGCATAAAATTATACAATTCATTTGCTTCTTCTCTATATGTCAAAGGCTGCTAACTGTGCGTGATGGGACTTCACATATTTAATTTTCTTTAAGTGTATAAAGGCCAGTTAAATTTATATCATTAAAAATCAAGGTTATGTTAAGTTATGTTATGTTAGGTTAGGTTATGTTAGGTTATGTTAGGTTATGTTAGGTTATGTTAGGTTATGTTAGGTTAGGTTATTTTTTTTCTCCATCCTACTAATGCCACTTTTAATTTGTGGCGTTTTAATCTATCTTTATTTTGCAACATACTTTAATCTAAGAAGTCTTCTCCCATATTGATATGCATAAAATTATACAATTCATTTGCTTCTTCTCTATATGTCAAAGGCTGCTAACTGTGCGTGATGGGACTTCACATATTTAATTTTCTTTAAGTGTATAAAGGGCAGTTAAATTTATATCATTAAAAATCAAGGTTATGTTAAGTTAGGTTATGTTAGGTTAGGTTATGTTAGGTTATGTTAGGTTATGTTAGGTTAGGTTATTTTTTTTCTCCATCCTACTATCGCTACTTTTAATTTGTGGCGTTTTAATCTATCTTTATTTTGCAACATACTTTAATCTAAGAAGTCTTCTCCCATGTTGATATGCATAAAATTATACAATTCATTTGCTTCTTCTCTATATGTCAAAGGCTGCTAACTGTGCGTGATGGGATTTCACATATTTAATTTTCTTTAAGTGTATAAAGGCCAGTTAAATTTATATCATTAAAAATCAAGGTTATGTTAAGTTAGGTTATGTTAGGTTAGGTTATGTTAGGTTATGTTAGGTTATGTTAGGTTAGGTTATTTTTTTTCTCCATCCTACAATTGCCACTTTTAATTTGTGTCGTTTTAATCTATCTTTATTTTGCAACATACTTTAATCTAAGAAGTCTTCTCCCATATTGATATGCATAAAATTATACAATTCATTTGCTTCTTCTCTATATGTCAAAGGCTGCTAACTGTGCGTGATGGGACTTCACATATTTAATTTTCTTTAAGTGTATAAAGGCCAGTTAAATTTATATCATTAAAAATCAAGGTTATGTTAAGTTAGGTTATGTTAGGTTAGGTTATGTTAGGTTATGTTAGGTTATGTTAGGTTATGTTAGGTTAGGTTATTTTTTTTCTCCATCCTACTATCGCCACTTTTAATTTGTGGCGTTTTAATCTATCTTTATTTTGCAACATACTTTAATCTAAGAAGTCTTCTCCCATATTGAAATGCATAAAATTATACAATTCATTTGCTTCTTCTCTATATGTCAAAGGCTGCTAACTGTGCGTGATGGGATTTCACATATTTATTTTTCTTTAAGTGTATAAAGGCCAGTTAAATTTATATCATTAAAAATCAAGGTTATGTTAAGTTAGGTTATGTTAGGTTAGGTTATGTAAGGTTATGTTAGGTTAGGTTATTTTTTTTCTCCATCCTACTATCGCCACTTTTAATTTGTGGCGTTTTAATCTATCTTTATTTTGCAACATACTTTAATCTAAGAAGTCTTCTCCCATATTGATATGCATAAAATTATACAATTCATTTGCTTCTTCTCTATATGTCAAAGGCTGCTAACTGTGCGTGATGGGACTTCACATATTTAATTTTCTTTAAGTGTATAAAGGGCAGTTAAATTTATATCATTAAAAATCAAGGTTATGTTAAGTTAGGTTATGTTAGGTTAGGTTATGTAAGGTTATGTTAGGTTATGTTAGGTAAGGTTATTTTTTTTCTCCATCCTACTATCGTCACTTTTAATTTGTGTCGTTTTAATCTATCTTTATTTTGCAACATACTTTAATCTAAGAAGTCTTCTCCCATATTGATATGCATAAAATTATACAATTCATTTGCTTCTTCTCTATATGTCAAAGGCTGCTAACTGTGCGTGATGGGACTTCACATATTTAATTTTCTTTAAGTTTATAAAGGCCAGTTAAATTTATATCATTAAAAATCAAGGTTATGTTAAGTTAGGTTATGTTAGGTTAGGTTATGTTAGGTTATGTTAGGTTATGTTAGGTTATGTTAGGTTATGTTAGGTTATGTTAGGTTAGGTTATTTTTTTTCTCCATCCTACTATCGCCACTTTTAATTTGTGGCGTTTTAATCTATCTTTATTTTGCAACATACTTTAATCTAAGAAGTCTTCTCCCATATTGATATGCATAAAATTATACAATTCATTTGCTTCTTCTCTATATGTCAAAGGCTGCTAACTGTGCGTGATGGGACTTCACATATTTAATTTTCTTTAAGTGTATAAAGGGCAGTTAAATTTATATCATTAAAAATCAAGGTTATGTTAAGTTAGGTTATGTTAGGTTAGGTTATGTTAGGTTATGTTAGGTTATGTTAGGTTATGTTATGTTAGGTTATTTTTTTTCTCCATCCTACTATCGCCACTTTTAATTTGTGGCGTTTTAATCTATCTTTATTTTGCAACATACTTTAATCTAAGAAGTCTTCTCCCATATTGATATGCATAAAATTATACAATTCATTTGCTTCTTCTCTATATGTCAAAGGCTGCTAACTGTGCGTGATGGGACTTCACATATTTAATTTTCTTTAAGTGTATAAAGGGCAGTTAAATTTATATCATTAAAAATCAAGGTTATGTTAAGTTAGGTTATGTTAGGTTAGGTTATGTTAGGTTATGTTAGGTTATGTTAGGTTAGGTTATTTTTTTTCTCCATCCTACTATCGCCACTTTTAATTTGTGGCGTTTTAATCTATCTTTATTTTGCAACATACTTTAATCTAAGAAGTCTTCTCCCATATTGATATGCATAAAATTATACAATTCATTTGCTTCTTCTCTATATGTCAAAGGCTGCTAACTGTGCGTGATGGGATTTCACATATTTAATTTTCTTTAAGTGTATAAAGGCCAGTTAAATTTATATCATTAAAAATCATGGTTATGTTAAGTTAGGTTATGTTAGGTTAGGTTATGTTAGGTTATGTTAGGTTATGTTAGGTTATGTTAGGTTATGTTAGGTTAGGTTATTTTTTTTCTCCATCCTACTATCGCCACTTTTAATTTGTGGCGTTTTAATCTATCTTTATTTTGCAACATACTTTAATCTAAGAAGTCTTCTCCCATATTGAAATGCATAAAATTATACAATTCATTTGCTTCTTCTCTATATGTCAAAGGCTGCTAACTGTGCGTGATGGGATTTCACATATTTATTTTTCTTTAAGTGTATAAAGGCCAGTTAAATTTATATCATTAAAAATCAAGGTTATGTTAAGTTAGGTTATGTTAGGTTAGGTTATGTTAGGTTATGTTAGGTTAGGTTATTTTTTTTCTCCATCCTACTATCGCCACTTTTAATTTGTGGCGTTTTAATCTATCTTTATTTTGCAACATACTTTAATCTAAGAAGTCTTCTCCCATATTGATATGCATAAAATTATACAATTCATTTGCTTCTTCTCTATATGTCAAAGGCTGCTAACTGTGCGTGATGGGACTTCACATATTTAATTTTCTTTAAGTGTATAAAGGGCAGTTAAATTTATATCATTAAAAATCAAGGTTATGTTAAGTTAGGTTATGTTAGGTTAGGTTATGTTAGGTTATGTTAGGTTATGTTAGGTTAGGTTATTTTTTTTCTCCATCCTACTATCGCCACTTTTAATTTGTGGCGTTTTAATCTATCTTTATTTTGCAACATACTTTAATCTAAGAAGTCTTCTCCCATGTTGATATGCATAAATTCATTTGCTTCTTTATATGTCAAAGGCTGCTAACTGTGCGTGATGGGATTTCACATATTTAATTTTCTTTAAGTGTATAAAGGCCAGTTAAATTTATATCATTAAAAATCAAGGTTATGTTAAGTTAGGTTATGTTAGGTTAGGTTATGTTAGGTTATGTTAGGTAAGGTTATTTTTTTTCTCCATCCTACTATCGTCACTTTTAATTTGTGTCGTTTTAATCTATCTTTATTTTGCAACATACTTTATTCTAAGAAGTCTACTCCCATATTGACATGCATAAAATTATATAATTCATTTGCTCAAAAATAACCTTACCTAACATAACCTAACATAACCTAACCTAACCTAACCTAACATAACCTAACTTAACATAACCTTGATTTTTAATGATATAAATTTAACTGCCCTTTATACACTTAAAGAAAATTAAATATGTGAAATCCCATCACGCACAGTTAGCAGCCTTTGACATATAGAGAAGAAGCAAATGAATTGTATAATTTTATGCATATCAATATGGGAGAAGACTTCTTAGATTAAAGTATGTTGCAAAATAAAGATAGATTAAAACGCCACAAATTAAAAGGTTTAATTAGGTTATGTTAGGTGAGGTTATTTTTTTTCTCCATCCTACTATCGCCACTTTTAATTTGTGGCGTTTTAATCTATCTTTATTTTGCAACATACTTTATTCTAAGAAGTCTACTCCCATATTGACATGCATAAAATTATATAATTCATTTGCTACTTCTCTATATGTCAGGGGCTGCTCACTTTATGTGATGGGATTTCACATATTTAATTTCATTTGTCTATTCAAGGCTGGGAAATTTATTTCATGAAAAATCATATTTCATTTTCTCTAAACAATCAATGACATATGCTTAACACTTGTGTAATTTCATATTATAGTATAATTTATTATCTTATATCATTTTACCTTCTATACAGTTTATTCCTCTTATTATCATTTAATCAAATTACATTTATTTGGTTAGGTTATGTTAGGTTAGGTTAGGTTAGGTTATGTTAGGTTATGTTAGGTTATGTTAGGTTAGGTTATTTTTTTTCTCCATCCTACTATCGCCACTTTTAATTTGTGGCGTTTTAATCTTTCTTTATTTTGCAACATACTTTAATCTAAGAAGTCTTCTCCCATATTGATATGCATAAAATTATACAATTCATTTGCTTCTTCTCTATATGTCAAAGGCTGCTAACTGTGCGTGATGGGATTTCACATATTTAATTTTCTTTAAGTGTATAAAGGGCAGTTAAATTTATATCATTAAAAATCAAGGTTATGTTAAGTTAGGTTATGTAAGGTTAGGTTATGTTAGGTTATGTTAGGTTATGTTAGGTTATGTTAGGTTAGGTTATTTTTTTTCTCCATCCTACTATCGCCACTTTTAATTTGTGGCGTTTTAATCTATCTTTATTTTGCAACATACTTTAATCTAAGAAGTCTTCTCCCATATTGATATGCATAAAATTATACAATTCATTTGCTTCTTCTCTATATGTCAAAGGCTGCTAACTGTGCGTGATGGGATTTCACATATTTAATTTTCTTTAAGTGTATAAAGGGCAGTTAAATTTATATCATTAAAAATCAAGGTTATGTTAAGTTAGGTTATGTTAGGTTAGGTTATGTTAGGTTATGTTAGGTTATATTAGGTTAGGTTATTTTTTTTCTCCATCCTACTATCGCCACTTTTAATTTGTGGCGTTTTAATCTATCTTTATTTTGCAACATACTTTAATCTAAGAAGTCTTCTCCCATATTGATATGCATAAAATTATACAATTAATTTGCTTCTTCTCTATATGTCAAAGGCTGCTAACTGTGCTGATGGGATTTCACATATTTAATTTTCTTTAAGTGTATAAAGGGCAGTTAAATTTATATCATTAAAAATCAAGGTTATGTTAAGTTAGGTTATGTTAGGTTAGGCTATTTTTTTTCTCCATCCTACTATCGCCACTTTTAATTTGTGGCGTTTTAATCTATCTTTATTTTGCAACATACTTTAATCTAAGAAGTCTTCTCCCATATTGAAATGCATAAAATTATACAATTCATTTGCTTCTTCTCTATATGTCAAAGGCTGCTAACTGTGCGTGATGGGATTTCACATATTTATTTTTCTTTAAGTGTATAAAGGCCAGTTAAATTTATATCATTAAAAATCAAGGTTATGTTAAGTTAGGTTATGTTAGGTTAGGTTATGTAAGGTTATGTTAGGTTAGGTTATTTTTTTTCTCCATCCTACTATCGCCACTTTTAATTTGTGGCGTTTTAATCTATCTTTATTTTGCAACATACTTTAATCTAAGAAGTCTTCTCCCATATTGATATGCATAAAATTATACAATTCATTTGCTTCTTCTCTATATGTCAAAGGCTGCTAACTGTGCATGATGGGACTTCACATATTTAATTTTCTTTAAGTGTATAAAGGGCAGTTAAATTTATATCATTAAAAATCAAGGTTATGTTAAGTTAGGTTATGTTAGGTTAGGTTATGTTAGGTTATGTTAGGTTATGTTAGGTTATGTTAGGTTATGTTAGGTTAGGTTATTTTTTTTCTCCATCCTACTATCGCCACTTTTAATTTGTGGCGTTTTAATCTATCTTTATTTTGCAACATACTTTAATCTAAGAAGTCTTCTCCCATATTGATATGCATAAAATTATACAATTCATTTGCTTCTTCTCTATATGTCAAAGGCTGCTAACTGTGCGTGATGGGACTTCACATATTTAATTTTCTTTAAGTGTATAATGGGCAGTTAAATTTATATCATTAAAAATCAAGGTTATGTTAAGTTAGGTTATGTTAGGTTAGGTTATGTTAGGTTATGTTAGGTTATGTTAGGTTATGTTATGTTAGGTTATTTTTTTTCTCCATCCTACTATCGCCACTTTTAATTTGTGGCGTTTTAATCTATCTTTATTTTGCAACATACTTTAATCTAAGAAGTCTTCTCCCATATTGATATGCATAAAATTATACAATTCATTTGCTTCTTCTCTATATGTCAAAGGCTGCTAACTGTGCGTGATGGGATTTCACATATTTAATTTTCTTTAAGTGTATAAAGGCCAGTTAAATTTATATCATTAAAAATCAAGGTTATGTTAAGTTAGGTTATGTTATGTTAGGTTATGTTAGGTTATGTTAGGTCAGGTTATTTTTTTTCTCCATCCTACTATCGCCACTTTTAATTTGTGTCGTTTTAATCTATCATTATTTTGCAACATACTTTAATCTAAGAAGTCTTCTCCCATATTGATATGCATAAAATTATACAATTCATTTGCTTCTTCTCTATATGTCAAAGGCTGCTAACTGTGCGTGATGGGATTTCACATATTTAATTTTCTTTAAGTGTATAAAGGCCAGTTAAATTTATATCATTAAAAATCAAGGTTATGTTAAGTTAGGTTATGTTAGGTTAGGTTATGTAAGGTTATGTTAGGTTATGTTAGGTTATGTTAGGTTAGGTTATTTTTTTTCTCCATCCTACTATCGCCACTTTTAATTTGTGGCGTTTTAATCTATCTTTATTTTGCAACATACTTTAATCTAAGAAGTCTTCTCCCATATTGATATGCATAAAATTATACAATTCATTTGCTTCTTTTCTATATGTCAAAGGCTGCTAACTGTGCGTGATGGGACTTCACATATTTAATTTTCTTTAAGTGTATAAAGGGCAGTTAAATTTATATCATTAAAAATCATGGTTATGTTAAGTTAGGTTATGTTAGGTTAGGTTATGTTAGGTTATGTTAGGTTATGTTAGGTTATGTTAGGTTAGGTTATTTTTTTTCTCCATCCTACTATCGCCACTTTTAATTTGTGGCGTTTTAATCTATCTTTATTTTGCAACATACTTTAATCTAAGAAGTCTTCTCCCATATTGATATGCATAAAATTATACAATTCATTTGCTTCTTCTCTATATGTCAAAGGCTGCTAACTGTGCGTGATGGGACTTCACATATTTAATTTTCTTTAAGTGTATAAAGGCCAGTTAAATTTATATCATTAAAAATCAAGGTTATGTTAAGTTAGGTTATGTTAAGTTAGGTTATGTTAGGTTAGGTTATGTTAGGTTATGTTAGGTTATGTTAGGTTAGGTTATTTTTTTTCTCCATCCTACTATCGCCACTTTTAATTTGTGGCGTTTTAATCTATCTTTATTTTGCAACATACTTTAATCTAAGAAGTCTTCTCCCATATTGAAATGCATAAAATTATACAATTCATTTGCTTCTTCTCTATATGTCAAAGGCTGCTAACTGTGCGTGATGGGATTTCACATATTTATTTTTCTTTAAGTGTATAAAGGCCAGTTAAATTTATATCATTAAAAATCAAGGTTATGTTAAGTTAGGTTATGTTAGGTTAGGTTATGTTAGGTTATGTTAGGTTAGGTTATTTTTTTTCTCCATCCTACTATCGCCACTTTTAATTTGTGGCGTTTTAATCTATCTTTATTTTGCAACATACTTTAATCTAAGAAGTCTTCTCCCATATTGATATGCATAAAATTATACAATTCATTTGCTTCTTCTCTATATGTCAAAGGCTGCTAACTGTGCGTGATGGGACTTCACATATTTAATTTTCTTTAAGTGTATAAAGGGCAGTTAAATTTATATCATTAAAAATCAAGGTTATGTTAAGTTAGGTTATGTTAGGTTAGGTTATGTTAGGTTATGTTAGGTTATGTTAGGTTAGGTTATTTTTTTTCTCCATCCTACTATCGCCACTTTTAATTTGTGGCGTTTTAATCTATCTTTATTTTGCAACATACTTTAATCTAAGAAGTCTTCTCCCATGTTGATATGCATAAAATTATACAATTCATTTGCTTCTTCTCTATATGTCAAAGGCTGCTAACTGTGCGTGATGGGATTTCACATATTTAATTTTCTTTAAGTGTATAAAGGCCAGTTAAATTTATATCATTAAAAATCAAGGTTATGTTAAGTTAGGTTATGTTAGGTTAGGTTATGTTAGGTTATGTTAGGTTATGTTAGGTTATGTTAGGTAAGGTTATTTTTTTTCTCCATCCTACTATCGTCACTTTTAATTTGTGTCGTTTTAATCTATCTTTATTTTGCAACATACTTTATTCTAAGAAGTCTACTCCCATATTGACATGCATAAAATTATATAATTCATTTGCTCAAAAATAACCTAACCTAACATAACCTAACATAACCTAACCTAACCTAACCTAACATAACCTAACTTAACATAACCTTGATTTTTAATGATATAAATTTAACTGCCCTTTATACACTTAAAAAAAATTAAATATGTGAAATCCCATCACGCACAGTTAGCAGCCTTTGACATATAGAGAAGAAGCAAATGAATTGTATAATTTTATGCATATCAATATGGGAGAAGACTTCTTAGATTAAAGTATGTTGCAAAATAAAGATAGATTAAAACGCCACAAATTAAAAGGTTTAATTAGGTTATGTTAGGTGAGGTTATTTTTTTTCTCCATCCTACTATCGCCACTTTTAATTTGTGGCGTTTTAATCTATCTTTATTTTGCAACATACTTTATTCTAAGAAGTCTACTCCCATATTGACATGCATAAAATTATATAATTCATTTGCTACTTCTCTATATGTCAGGGGCTGCTCACTTTATGTGATGGGATTTCACATATTTAATTTCATTTGTCTATTCAAGGCTGGGAAATTTATTTCATGAAAAATCATATTTCATTTTCTCTAAACAATCAATGACATATGCTTAACACTTGTGTAATTTCATATTATAGTATAATTTATTATCTTATATCATTTTACCTTCTATACAGTTTATTCCTCTTATTATCATTTAATCAAATTACATTTATTTGGTTAGGTTATGTTAGGTTAGGTTAGGTTAGGTTATGTTAGGTTATGTTAGGTTATGTTAGGTTAGGTTATTTTTTTTCTCCATCCTACTATCGCCACTTTTAATTTGTGGCGTTTTAATCTTTCTTTATTTTGCAACATACTTTAATCTAAGAAGTCTTCTCCCATATTGATATGCATAAAATTATACAATTCATTTGCTTCTTCTCTATATGTCAAAGGCTGCTAACTGTGCGTGATGGGATTTCACATATTTAATTTTCTTTAAGTGTATAAAGGGCAGTTAAATTTATATCATTAAAAATCAAGGTTATGTTAAGTTAGGTTATGTAAGGTTAGGTTATGTTAGGTTATGTTAGGTTATGTTAGGTTATGTTAGGTTATGTTAGGTTAGGTTATTTTTTTTCTCCATCCTACTATCGCCACTTTTAATTTGTGGCGTTTTAATCTATCTTTATTTTGCAACATACTTTAATCTAAGAAGTCTTCTCCCATATTGATATGCATAAAATTATACAATTAATTTGCTTCTTCTCTATATGTCAAAGGCTGCTAACTGTGCTGATGGGATTTCACATATTTAATTTTCTTTAAGTGTATAAAGGGCAGTTAAATTTATATCATTAAAAATCAAGGTTATGTTAAGTTAGGTTATGTTAGGTTAGGCTATTTTTTTTCTCCATCCTACTATCGCCACTTTTAATTTGTGGCGTTTTAATCTATCTTTATTTTGCAACATACTTTAATCTAAGAAGTCTTCTCCCATATTGAAATGCATAAAATTATACAATTCATTTGCTTCTTCTCTATATGTCAAAGGCTGCTAACTGTGCGTGATGGGATTTCACATATTTATTTTTCTTTAAGTGTATAAAGGCCAGTTAAATTTATATCATTAAAAATCAAGGTTATGTTAAGTTAGGTTATGTTAGGTTAGGTTATGTAAGGTTATGTTAGGTTAGGTTATTTTTTTTCTCCATCCTACTATCGCCACTTTTAATTTGTGGCGTTTTAATCTATCTTTATTTTGCAACATACTTTAATCTAAGAAGTCTTCTCCCATATTGATATGCATAAAATTATACAATTCATTTGCTTCTTCTCTATATGTCAAAGGCTGCTAACTGTGCATGATGGGACTTCACATATTTAATTTTCTTTAAGTGTATAAAGGGCAGTTAAATTTATATCATTAAAAATCAAGGTTATGTTAAGTTAGGTTATGTTAGGTTAGGTTATGTTAGGTTATGTTAGGTTATGTTAGGTTATGTTAGGTTAGGTTATTTTTTTTCTCCATCCTACTATCGCCACTTTTAATTTGTGGCGTTTTAATCTATCTTTATTTTGCAACATACTTTAATCTAAGAAGTCTTCTCCCATATTGATATGCATAAAATTATACAATTCATTTGCTTCTTCTCTATATGTCAAAGGCTGCTAACTGTGCGTGATGGGACTTCACATATTTAATTTTCTTTAAGTGTATAATGGGCAGTTAAATTTATATCATTAAAAATCAAGGTTATGTTAAGTTAGGTTATGTTAGGTTAGGTTATGTTAGGTTATGTTAGGTTATGTTAGGTTATGTTATGTTAGGTTATTTTTTTTCTCCATCCTACTATCGCCACTTTTAATTTGTGGCGTTTTAATCTATCTTTATTTTGCAACATACTTTAATCTAAGAAGTCTTCTCCCATATTGATATGCATAAAATTATACAATTCATTTGCTTCTTCTCTATATGTCAAAGGCTGCTAACTGTGCGTGATGGGATTTCACATATTTAATTTTCTTTAAGTGTATAAAGGCCAGTTAAATTTATATCATTAAAAATCAAGGTTATGTTAAGTTAGGTTATGTTATGTTAGGTTATGTTAGGTTATGTTAGGTCAGGTTATTTTTTTTCTCCATCCTACTATCGCCACTTTTAATTTGTGTCGTTTTAATCTATCATTATTTTGCAACATACTTTAATCTAAGAAGTCTTCTCCCATATTGATATGCATAAAATTATACAATTCATTTGCTTCTTCTCTATATGTCAAAGGCTGCTAACTGTGCGTGATGGGATTTCACATATTTAATTTTCTTTAAGTGTATAAAGGCCAGTTAAATTTATATCATTAAAAATCAAGGTTATGTTAAGTTAGGTTATGTTAGGTTAGGTTATGTAAGGTTATGTTAGGTTATGTTAGGTTATGTTAGGTTAGGTTATTTTTTTTCTCCATCCTACTATCGCCACTTTTAATTTGTGGCGTTTTAATCTATCTTTATTTTGCAACATACTTTAATCTAAGAAGTCTTCTCCCATATTGATATGCATAAAATTATACAATTCATTTGCTTCTTTTCTATATGTCAAAGGCTGCTAACTGTGCGTGATGGGACTTCACATATTTAATTTTCTTTAAGTGTATAAAGGGCAGTTAAATTTATATCATTAAAAATCATGGTTATGTTAAGTTAGGTTATGTTAGGTTAGGTTATGTTAGGTTATGTTAGGTTATGTTAGGTTATGTTAGGTTAGGTTATTTTTTTTCTCCATCCTACTATCGCCACTTTTAATTTGTGGCGTTTTAATCTATCTTTATTTTGCAACATACTTTAATCTAAGAAGTCTTCTCCCATATTGATATGCATAAAATTATACAATTCATTTGCTTCTTCTCTATATGTCAAAGGCTGCTAACTGTGCGTGATGGGACTTCACATATTTAATTTTCTTTAAGTGTATAATGGGCAGTTAAATTTATATCATTAAAAATCAAGGTTATGTTAAGTTAGGTTATGTTAGGTTAGGTTATGTTAGGTTATGTTAGGTTATGTTAGGTTATGTTATGTTAGGTTATTTTTTTTCTCCATCCTACTATCGCCACTTTTAATTTGTGGCGTTTTAATCTATCTTTATTTTGCAACATACTTTAATCTAAGAAGTCTTCTCCCATATTGATATGCATAAAATTATACAATTCATTTGCTTCTTCTCTATATGTCAAAGGCTGCTAACTGTGCGTGATGGGATTTCACATATTTAATTTTCTTTAAGTGTATAAAGGCCAGTTAAATTTATATCATTAAAAATCAAGGTTATGTTAAGTTAGGTTATGTTATGTTAGGTTATGTTAGGTTATGTTAGGTCAGGTTATTTTTTTTCTCCATCCTACTATCGCCACTTTTAATTTGTGTCGTTTTAATCTATCATTATTTTGCAACATACTTTAATCTAAGAAGTCTTCTCCCATATTGATATGCATAAAATTATACAATTAATTTGCTTCTTCTCTATATGTCAAAGGCTGCTAACTGTGCTGATGGGATTTCACATATTTAATTTTCTTTAAGTGTATAAAGGGCAGTTAAATTTATATCATTAAAAATCAAGGTTATGTTAAGTTAGGTTATGTTAGGTTAGGCTATTTTTTTTCTCCATCCTACTATCGCCACTTTTAATTTGTGGCGTTTTAATCTATCTTTATTTTGCAACATACTTTAATCTAAGAAGTCTTCTCCCATATTGAAATGCATAAAATTATACAATTCATTTGCTTCTTCTCTATATGTCAAAGGCTGCTAACTGTGCGTGATGGGATTTCACATATTTATTTTTCTTTAAGTGTATAAAGGCCAGTTAAATTTATATCATTAAAAATCAAGGTTATGTTAAGTTTGGTTATGTTAGGTTAGGTTATGTAAGGTTATGTTAGGTTAGGTTATTTTTTTTCTCCATCCTACTATCGCCACTTTTAATTTGTGGCGTTTTAATCTATCTTTATTTTGCAACATACTTTAATCTAAGAAGTCTTCTCCCATATTGATATGCATAAAATTATACAATTCATTTGCTTCTTCTCTATATGTCAAAGGCTGCTAACTGTGCATGATGGGACTTCACATATTTAATTTTCTTTAAGTGTATAAAGGGCAGTTAAATTTATATCATTAAAAATCAAGGTTATGTTAAGTTAGGTTATGTTAGGTTAGGTTATGTTAGGTTATGTTAGGTTATGTTAGGTTATGTTAGGTTAGGTTATTTTTTTTCTCCATCCTACTATCGCCACTTTTAATTTGTGGCGTTTTAATCTATCTTTATTTTGCAACATACTTTAATCTAAGAAGTCTTCTCCCATATTGATATGCATAAAATTATACAATTCATTTGCTTCTTCTCTATATGTCAAAGGCTGCTAACTGTGCGTGATGGGACTTCACATATTTAATTTTCTTTAAGTGTATAATGGGCAGTTAAATTTATATCATTAAAAATCAAGGTTATGTTAAGTTAGGTTATGTTAGGTTAGGTTATGTTAGGTTATGTTAGGTTATGTTAGGTTATGTTATGTTAGGTTATTTTTTTTCTCCATCCTACTATCGCCACTTTTAATTTGTGGCGTTTTAATCTATCTTTATTTTGCAACATACTTTAATCTAAGAAGTCTTCTCCCATATTGATATGCATAAAATTATACAATTCATTTGCTTCTTCTCTATATGTCAAAGGCTGCTAACTGTGCGTGATGGGATTTCACATATTTAATTTTCTTTAAGTGTATAAAGGCCAGTTAAATTTATATCATTAAAAATCAAGGTTATGTTAAGTTAGGTTATGTTATGTTAGGTTATGTTAGGTTATGTTAGGTCAGGTTATTTTTTTTCTCCATCCTACTATCGCCACTTTTAATTTGTGTCGTTTTAATCTATCATTATTTTGCAACATACTTTAATCTAAGAAGTCTTCTCCCATATTGATATGCATAAAATTATACAATTCATTTGCTTCTTCTCTATATGTCAAAGGCTGCTAACTGTGCGTGATGGGATTTCACATATTTAATTTTCTTTAAGTGTATAAAGGCCAGTTAAATTTATATCATTAAAAATCAAGGTTATGTTAAGTTAGGTTATGTTAGGTTAGGTTATGTAAGGTTATGTTAGGTTATGTTAGGTTATGTTAGGTTAGGTTATTTTTTTTCTCCATCCTACTATCGCCACTTTTAATTTGTGGCGTTTTAATCTATCTTTATTTTGCAACATACTTTAATCTAAGAAGTCTTCTCCCATATTGATATGCATAAAATTATACAATTCATTTGCTTCTTTTCTATATGTCAAAGGCTGCTAACTGTGCGTGATGGGACTTCACATATTTAATTTTCTTTAAGTGTATAAAGGGCAGTTAAATTTATATCATTAAAAATCATGGTTATGTTAAGTTAGGTTATGTTAGGTTAGGTTATGTTAGGTTATGTTAGGTTATGTTAGGTTATGTTAGGTTAGGTTATTTTTTTTCTCCATCCTACTATCGCCACTTTTAATTTGTGGCGTTTTAATCTATCTTTATTTTGCAACATACTTTAATCTAAGAAGTCTTCTCCCATATTGATATGCATAAAATTATACAATTCATTTGCTTCTTCTCTATATGTCAAAGGCTGCTAACTGTGCGTGATGGGACTTCACATATTTAATTTTCTTTAAGTGTATAAAGGCCAGTTAAATTTATATCATTAAAAATCAAGGTTATGTTAAGTTAGGTTATGTTAGGTTAGGTTATGTTAGGTTATGTTAGGTTATGTTAGGTTAGGTTATTTTTTTTCTCCATCCTACTATCGCCACTTTTAATTTGTGGCGTTTTAATCTATCTTTATTTTGCAACATACTTTAATCTAAGAAGTCTTCTCCCATATTGAAATGCATAAAATTATACAATTCATTTGCTTCTTCTCTATATGTCAAAGGCTGCTAACTGTGCGTGATGGGATTTCACATATTTATTTTTCTTTAAGTGTATAAAGGCCAGTTAAATTTATATCATTAAAAATCAAGGTTATGTTAAGTTAGGTTATGTTAGGTTAGGTTATGTTAGGTTATGTTAGGTTAGGTTATTTTTTTTCTCCATCCTACTATCGCCACTTTTAATTTGTGGCGTTTTAATCTATCTTTATTTTGCAACATACTTTAATCTAAGAAGTCTTCTCCCATATTGATATGCATAAAATTATACAATTCATTTGCTTCTTCTCTATATGTCAAAGGCTGCTAACTGTGCGTGATGGGACTTCACATATTTAATTTTCTTTAAGTGTATAAAGGGCAGTTAAATTTATATCATTAAAAATCAAGGTTATGTTAAGTTAGGTTATGTTAGGTTAGGTTATGTTAGGTTATGTTAGGTTATGTTAGGTTAGGTTATTTTTTTTCTCCATCCTACTATCGCCACTTTTAATTTGTGGCGTTTTAATCTATCTTTATTTTGCAACATACTTTAATCTAAGAAGTCTTCTCCCATGTTGATATGCATAAAATTATACAATTCATTTGCTTCTTCTCTATATGTCAAAGGCTGCTAACTGTGCGTGATGGGATTTCACATATTTAATTTTCTTTAAGTGTATAAAGGCCAGTTAAATTTATATCATTAAAAATCAAGGTTATGTTAAGTTAGGTTATGTTAGGTTAGGTTATGTTAGGTTATGTTAGGTTATGTTAGGTAAGGTTATTTTTTTTCTCCATCCTACTATCGTCACTTTTAATTTGTGTCGTTTTAATCTATCTTTATTTTGCAACATACTTTATTCTAAGAAGTCTACTCCCATATTGACATGCATAAAATTATATAATTCATTTGCTCAAAAATAACCTAACCTAACATAACCTAACATAACCTAACCTAACCTAACCTAACATAACCTAACTTAACATAACCTTGATTTTTAATGATATAAATTTAACTGCCCTTTATACACTTAAAAAAAATTAAATATGTGAAATCCCATCACGCACAGTTAGCAGCCTTTGACATATAGAGAAGAAGCAAATGAATTGTATAATTTTATGCATATCAATATGGGAGAAGACTTCTTAGATTAAAGTATGTTGCAAAATAAAGATAGATTAAAACGCCACAAATTAAAAGGTTTAATTAGGTTATGTTAGGTGAGGTTATTTTTTTTCTCCATCCTACTATCGCCACTTTTAATTTGTGGCGTTTTAATCTATCTTTATTTTGCAACATACTTTATTCTAAGAAGTCTACTCCCATATTGACATGCATAAAATTATATAATTCATTTGCTACTTCTCTATATGTCAGGGGCTGCTCACTTTATGTGATGGGATTTCACATATTTAATTTCATTTGTCTATTCAAGGCTGGGAAATTTATTTCATGAAAAATCATATTTCATTTTCTCTAAACAATCAATGACATATGCTTAACACTTGTGTAATTTCATATTATAGTATAATTTATTATCTTATATCATTTTACCTTCTATACAGTTTATTCCTCTTATTATCATTTAATCAAATTACATTTATTTGGTTAGGTTATGTTAGGTTAGGTTAGGTTAGGTTATGTTAGGTTATGTTAGGTTATGTTAGGTTAGGTTATTTTTTTTCTCCATCCTACTATCGCCACTTTTAATTTGTGGCGTTTTAATCTTTCTTTATTTTGCAACATACTTTAATCTAAGAAGTCTTCTCCCATATTGATATGCATAAAATTATACAATTCATTTGCTTCTTCTCTATATGTCAAAGGCTGCTAACTGTGCGTGATGGGATTTCACATATTTAATTTTCTTTAAGTGTATAAAGGGCAGTTAAATTTATATCATTAAAAATCAAGGTTATGTTAAGTTAGGTTATGTAAGGTTAGGTTATGTTAGGTTATGTTAGGTTATGTTAGGTTATGTTAGGTTATGTTAGGTTAGGTTATTTTTTTTCTCCATCCTACTATCGCCACTTTTAATTTGTGGCGTTTTAATCTATCTTTATTTTGCAACATACTTTAATCTAAGAAGTCTTCTCCCATATTGATATGCATAAAATTATACAATTCATTTGCTTCTTCTCTATATGTCAAAGGCTGCTAACTGTGCGTGATGGGATTTCACATATTTAATTTTCTTTAAGTGTATAAAGGGCAGTTAAATTTATATCATTAAAAATCAAGGTTATGTTAAGTTAGGTTATGTTAGGTTAGGTTATGTTAGGTTATGTTAGGTTATGTTAGGTTAGGTTATTTTTTTTCTCCATCCTACTATCGCCACTTTTAATTTGTGGCGTTTTAATCTATCTTTATTTTGCAACATACTTTAATCTAAGAAGTCTTCTCCCATATTGATATGCATAAAATTATACAATTAATTTGCTTCTTCTCTATATGTCAAAGGCTGCTAACTGTGCTGATGGGATTTCACATATTTAATTTTCTTTAAGTGTATAAAGGGCAGTTAAATTTATATCATTAAAAATCAAGGTTATGTTAAGTTAGGTTATGTTAGGTTAGGCTATTTTTTTTCTCCATCCTACTATCGCCACTTTTAATTTGTGGCGTTTTAATCTATCTTTATTTTGCAACATACTTTAATCTAAGAAGTCTTCTCCCATATTGATATGCATAAAATTATACAATTCATTTGCTTCTTCTCTATATGTCAAAGGCTGCTAACTGTGCGTGATGGGATTTCACATATTTAATTTTCTTTAAGTGTATAAAGGGCAGTTAAATTTTTTTTTCTCCATCCTACTATCGCCACTTTTAATTTGTGGCGTTTTAATCTATCTTTATTTTGCAACATACTTTAATCTAAGAAGTCTTCTCCCATATTGATATGCATAAAATTATACAATTAATTTGCTTCTTCTCTATATGTCAAAGGCTGCTAACTGTGCTGATGGGATTTCACATATTTAATTTTCTTTAAGTGTATAAAGGGCAGTTAAATTTATATCATTAAAAATCAAGGTTATGTTAAGTTAGGTTATGTTAGGTTAGGTTATTTTTTTTCTCCATCCTACTATCGCCACTTTTAATTTGTGGCGTTTTAATCTATCTTTATTTTGCAACATACTTTAATCTAAGAAGTCTTCTCCCATATTGATATGCATAAAATTATACAATTCATTTGCTTCTTCTCTATATGTCAAAGGCTGCTAACTGTGCGTGATGGGATTTCACATATTTAATTTTCTTTAAGTGTATAAAGGGCAGTTAAATTAATATCATTAAAAAACAAGGTTATGTTAAGTTAGGTTATGTAAGGTTAGGTTATGTTAGGTTATGTTAGGTTATGTTAGGTTAGTTTATTTTTTTTCTCCATCCTACTATCGCCACTTTTAATTTGTGGCGTTTTAATCTATCCTTATTTTGCAACATACTTTATTCTAAGAAGTCTACTCCCATATTGACATGCATAAAATTATATAATTCATTTGCTACTTCTCTATATGTCAGGGGCTGCTCACTGTATGTGATGGGATTTCACATATTTAATTTCATTTGTCTATTCAAGGCTGGGAAATTTATTTCATGAAAAATCATATTTCATTTTCTCTAAACAATCAATGACATATGCTTAACACTTGTGTAATTTCATATTATAGTATAATTTATTATCTTATATCATTTTACCTTCTATACAGTTTATTCCTCTTATTATCATTTAATCAAATTACATTTATTTGGTTAGGTTATGTTAGGTTAGGTTAGGTTAGGTTATGTTAGGTTATGTTAGGTAAGGTTATTTTTTTTCTCCATCCTACTATCGCCACTTTTAATTTGTGGCGTTTTAATCTATCTTTATTTTCAACATACTTTAATCTAAGAAGTCTTCTCCCATATTGATATGCATAAAATTATACAATTCATTTGCTTCGTCTCTATATGTCAAAGGCTGCTAACTGTGCGTGATGGGATTTCACATATTTAATTTTCTTTAAGTTTATAAAGGGCAGTTAAATTTATATCATTAAAAATCAAGGTTATGTTAAGTTAGGTTATGTTAGGTTAGGTTATGTTAGGTTATGTTAGGTTATGTTAGGTTATGTTAGGTTCGGTTATTTTTTTTCTCCATCCTACTATCGCCACTTTTAATTTGTGGCGTTTTAATCTATCTTTATTTTGCAACATACTTTATTCTAAGAAGTCTACTCCCATATTGACATGCATAAAATTATATAATTCATTTGCTCAAAAATAACCTAACCTAACATAACCTAACATAACCTAACCTAACCTAACATAACCTAACTTAACATAACCTTTATTTTTAATGATATAAATTTAACTGCCCTTTATACACTTAAAGAAAATTAAATATGTGAAATCCCATCACGCACAGTTAGCAGCCTTTGACATATAGAGAAGAAGCAAATGAATTGTATAATTTTATGCATATCAATATGGGAGAAGACTTCTTAGATTAAAGTATGTTGCAAAATAAAGATAGATTACAACGCCACAAATTAAAAGTGGCGATAGTAGGATGGAGAAAAAAAATAACCTAACCTAACCTAACATAACCTAACATAACCTAACCTAACCTAACCTAACATAACCTAACCAAATAAATGTAATTTGATTAAATGATAATAAGAGGAATAAACTGTATAGAAGGTAAAATGATATAAGATAATAAATTATACTATAATATGAAATTACACAAGTGTTAAGCATATGTCATTGATTGTTTAGAGAAAATGAAATATGATTTTTCATGAAATAAATTTCCCAGCCTTGAATAGACAAATGAAATTAAATATGTGAAATCCCATCACATACAGTGAGCAGCCCCTGACATATAGAGAAGTAGCAAATGAATTATATAATTTTATGCATGTCAATATGGGAGTAGACTTCTTAGAATAAAGTATGTTGCAAAATAAAGATAGATTAAAACGCCAAAAATTAAAAGTCGCGATAGTAGGATGGAGAAAAAAAATAACCTAACCTAACATAACCTAACATAACCTAACATAACCTAACCTAACATAACCTAACTTAACATAACCTTGATTTTTAATGATATAAATTTAACTGCCCTTTATACACTTAAAGAAAATTAAATATGTGAAATCCCATCACGCACAGTTAGCAGCCTTTGACATATAGAGAAGAAGCAAATGAATTGTATAATTTTATGCATATCAATATGGGAGAAGACTTCTTAGATTAAAGTATGTTGCAAAATAAAGATAGATTAAAACGCCACAAATTAAAAGTGGCGATAGTAGGATGGAGAAAAAAAATAACCTAACCTAACATAACCTAACATAACCTAACTTAACATAACCTTGATTTTTAATGATATAAATTTAACTGCCCTTTATACACTTAAAGAAAATTAAATATGTGAAATCCCATCACGCACAGTTAGCAGCCTTTGACATATAGAGAAGAAGCAAATGAATTGTATAATTTTATGCATATCAATATGGGAGAAGACTTCTTAGATTAAAGTATGTTGCAAAATAAAGATAGATTAAAACGCCACAAATTAAAAGGTTTAATTAGGTTATGTTAGGTGAGGTTATTTTTTTTCTCCATCCTACTATCGCCACTTTTAATTTGTGGCGTTTTAATCTATCTTTATTTTGCAACATACTTTATTCTAAGAAGTCTACTCCCATATTGACATGCATAAAATTATATAATTCATTTGCTACTTTTCTATATGTCAGGGGCTGCTCACTGTATGTGATGGGATTTCACATATTTAATTTCATTTGTCTATTCAAGGCTGGGAAATTTATTTCATGAAAAATCATATTTCATTTTCTCTAAACAATCAATGACATATGCTTAACACTTGTGTAATTTCATATTATAGTATAATTTATTATCTTATATCATTTTACCTTCTATACAGTTTATTCCTCTTATTATCATTTAATCAAATTACATTTATTTGGTTAGGTTATGTTAGGTTAGGTTAGGTTAGGTTAGGTTATGTTAGGTTATGTTAGGTTATGTTAGGTTAGGTTATTTTTTTTCTCCATCCTACTATCGCCACTTTTAATTTGTGGCGTTTTAATCTATCATTATTTTGCAACATACTTTAATCTAAGAAGTCTTCTCCCATATTGATATGCATAAAATTATACAATTCATTTGCTTCTTCTCTATATGTCAAAGGCTGCTAACTGTGCGTGATGGGATTTCACATATTTAATTTTCTTTAAGTGTATAAAGGGCAGTTAAATTTATATCATTAAAAATCAAGGTTATGTTAAGTTAGGTTATGTAAGGTTAGGTTATGTTAGGTTATGTTAGGTTATGTTAGGTTATGTTAGGTTATGTTAGGTTAGGTTATTTTTTTTCTCCATCCTACTATCGCCACTTTTAATTTGTGGCGTTTTAATCTATCTTTATTTTGCAACATACTTTAATCTAAGAAGTCTTCTCCCATATTGATATGCATAAAATTATACAATTCATTTGCTTCTTCTCTATATGTCAAAGGCTGCTAACTGTGCGTGATGGGATTTCACATATTTAATTTTCTTTAAGTGTATAAAGGGCAGTTAAATTTATATCATTAAAAATCAAGGTTATGTTAAGTTAGGTTATGTTAGGTTAGGTTATGTTAGGTTATGTTAGGTTATGTTAGGTTAGGTTATTTTTTTTCTCCATCCTACTATCGCGACTTTTAATTTGTGGCGTTTTAATCTATCTTTATTTTGCAACATACTTTAATCTAAGAAGTCTTCTCCCATATTGATATGCATAAAATTATACAATTCATTTGCTTTTTCTCTATATGTCAAAGGCTGCTAACTGTGCGTGATGGGATTTCACATATTTAATTTTCTTTAAGTGTATAAAGGGCAGTTAAATTTATATCATTAAAAATCAAGGTTATGTTAAGTTAGGTTATGTTAGGTTAGGTTATGTTAGGTTATGTTAGGTTATGTTAGGTTATGTTAGGTTATGTTAGGTTAGGTTATTTTTTTTCTCCATCCTACTATCGCCACTTTTAATTTGTGGCGTTTTAATCTATCTTTATTTTGCAACATACTTTAATCTAAGAAGTCTTCTCCCATATTGATATGCATAAAATTATACAATTCATTTGCTTCTTCTCTATATGTCAAAGGCTGCTAACTGTGCGTGATGGGATTTCACATATTTAATTTTCTTTAAGTGTATAAAGGGCAGTTAAATTTATATCATTAAAAATCAAGGTTATGTTAAGTTAGGTTATGTAAGGTTAGGTTATATTAGGTTATGTTAGGTTATGTTAGGTTAGGTTATTTTTTTTCTCCATCCTACTATCGCCACTTTTAATTTGTGGCGTTTTAATCTATCTTTATTTTGCAACATACTTTATTCTAAGAAGTCTACTCCCATATTGATATGCATAAAATTATACAATTCATTTGCTTCTTCTCTATATGTCAAAGGCTGCTAACTGTGCGTGATGGGATTTCACATATTTAATTTTCTTTAAGTGTATAAAGGGCAGTTAAATTTATATCATTAAAAAACAAGGTTATGTTAAGTTAGGTTATGTTAGGTTAGGTTATGTTAGGTTATGTTAGGTTATGTTAGGTTAGTTTATTTTTTATCTCCATCCTACTATCGCCACTTTTAATTTGTGGCGTTTTAATCTATCCTTATTTTGCAACATACTTTATTCTAAGAAGTCTACTCCCATATTGACATGCATAAAATTATATAATTCATTTGCTACTTCTCTATATGTCAGGGGCTGCTCACTGTATGTGATGGGATATCACATATTTAATTTCATTTTTCTATTCAAGGCTGGGAAATTTATTTCATGAAAAATCATATTTCATTTTCTCTAAACAATCAATGACATATGCTTAACACTTGTGTAATTTCATATTATAGTATAATTTATTATCTTATATCATTTTACCTTCTATACAGTTTATTCCTCTTATTATCATTTAATCAAATTACATTTATTTGGTTAGGTTATGTTAGGTTAGGTTAGGTTAGGTTATGTTAGGTTATGTTAGGTTAGGTTATTTTTTTTCTCCATCATAATATCGCCACTTTTAATTTGTGGCGTTTTAATCTATCTTTATTTTGCAACATACTTTAATCTAAGAAGTCTTCTCCCATATTGATATGCATAAAATTATACAATTCATTTGCTTCTTCTCTATATGTCAAAGGCTGCTAACTGTGCGTGATGGGATTTCACATATTTAATTTTCTTTAAGTGTATAAAGGGCAGTTAAATTTATATCATTAAAAATCAAGGTTATGTTAAGTTAGGTTATGTTAGGTTAGGTTATGTTAGGTTATGTTAGGTTATGTTAGGTTATGTTAGGTTATGTTAGGTTATGTTAGGTTAGGTTATTTTTTTTCTCCATCCTACTATCGCCACTTTTAATTTGTGGCGTTTTAATCTATCTTTATTTTGCAACATACTTTAATCTAAGAAGTCTTCTCCCATATTGATATGCATAAAATTATACAATTCATTTGCTTCTTCTCTATATGTCAAAGGCTGCTAACTGTGCGTGATGGGATTTCACATATTTAATTTTCTTTAAGTGTATAAAGGGCAGTTAAATTTATATCATTAAAAATCAAGGTTATGTTAAGTTAGGTTATGTTAGGTTAGGTTATGTTTGGTTATGTTAGGTTATGTTAGGTTATGTTAGGTTATGTTAGGTTAGGTTATTTTTTTTCTCCATCCTACTATCGCCACTTTTAATTTGTGGCGTTTTAATCTATCTTTATTTTGCAACATACTTTAATCTAAGAAGTCTTCTCCCATATTGATATGCATAAAATTATACAATTCATTTGCTTCTTCTCTATATGTCAAAGGCTGCTAACTGTGCGTGATGGGATTTCACATATTTAATTTTCTTTAAGTGTATAAAGGGCAGTTAAATTTATATCATTAAAAATCAAGGTTATGTTAAGTTAGGTTATGTAAGGTTAGGTTATATTAGGTTATGTTAGGTTATGTTAGGTTAGGTTATTTTTTTTCTCCATCCTACTATCGCCACTTTTAATTTGTGGCGTTTTAATCTATCTTTATTTTGCAACATACTTTATTCTAAGAAGTCTACTCCCATATTGATATGCATAAAATTATACAATTCATTTGCTTCTTCTCTATATGTCAAAGGCTGCTAACTGTGCGTGATGGGATTTCACATATTTAATTTTCTTTAAGTGTATAAAGGGCAGTTAAATTTATATCATTAAAAAACAAGGTTATGTTAAGTTAGGTTATGTTAGGTTAGGTTATGTTAGGTTATGTTAGGTTATGTTAGGTTAGTTTATTTTTTATCTCCATCCTACTATCGCCACTTTTAATTTGTGGCGTTTTAATCTATTCTTATTTTGCAACATACTTTATTCTAAGAAGTCTACTCCCATATTGACATGCATAAAATTATATAATTCATTTGCTACTTCTCTATATGTCAGGGGCTGCTCACTGTATGTGATGGGATTTCACATATTTAATTTCATTTGTCTATTCAAGGCTGGGAAATTTATTTCATGAAAAATCATATTTCATTTTCTCTAAACAATCAATGACATATGCTTAACACTTGTGTAATTTCATATTATAGTATTATTTATTATCTTATATCATTTTACCTTCTATACAGTTTATTCCTCTTATTATCATTTAATCAAATTACATTTATTTGGTTAGGTTATGTTAGGTTAGGTTAGGTTAGGTTATGTTAGGTTATGTTAGGTTAGGTTATTTTTTTTCTCCATCCTACTATCGCCACTTTTAATTTGTGGCGTTTTAATCTATCTTTATTTTGCAACATACTTTAATCTAAGAAGTCTTCTCCCATATTGATATGCATAAAATTATACAATTCATTTGCTTCTTCTCTATATGTCAAAGGCTGCTAACTGTGCGTGATGGGATTTCACATATTTAATTTTCTTTAAGTGTATAAAGGGCAGTTAAATTTATATCATTAAAAATCAAGGTTATGTTAAGTTAGGTTATGTTAGGTTAGGTTATGTTAGGTTATGTTAGGTTATGTTAGGTTATGTTAGGTTATGTTAGGTTATGTTAGGTTAGGTTATTTTTTTTCTCCATCCTACTATCGCCACTTTTAATTTGTGGCGTTTTAATCTATCTTTATTTTGCAACATACTTTAATCTAAGAAGTCTTCTCCCATATTGATATGCATAAAATTATACAATTCATTTGCTTCTTCTCTATATGTCAAAGGCTGCTAACTGTGCGTGATGGGATTTCACATATTTAATTTTCTTTAAGTGTATAAAGGGCAGTTAAATTTATATCATTAAAAAACAAGGTTATGTTAAGTTAGGTTATGTTAGGTTAGGTTATGTTAGGTTATGTTAGGTTATGTTAGGTTAGTTTATTTTTTATCTCCATCCTACTATCGCCACTTTTAATTTGTGGCGTTTTAATCTATCCTTATTTTGCAACATACTTTATTCTAAGAAGTCTACTCCCATATTGACATGCATAAAATTATATAATTCATTTGCTACTTCTCTATATGTCAGGGGCTGCTCACTGTATGTGATGGGATTTCACATATTTAATTTCATTTGTCTATTCAAGGCTGGGAAATTTATTTCATGAAAAATCATATTTCATTTTCTCTAAACAATCAATGACATATGCTTAACACTTGTGTAATTTCATATTATAGTATAATTTATTATCTTATATCATTTTACCTTCTATACAGTTTATTCCTCTTATTATCATTTAATCAAATTACATTTATTTGGTTAGGTTATGTTAGGTTAGGTTAGGTTAGGTTATGTTAGGTTATGTTAGGTTAGGTTATTTTTTTTCTCCATCCTACTATCGCCACTTTTAATTTGTGGCGTTTTAATCTATCTTTATTTTGCAACATACTTTAATCTAAGAAGTCTTCTCCCATATTGATATGCATAAAATTATACAATTCATTTGCTTCTTCTCTATATGTCAAAGGCTGCTAACTGTGCGTGATGGGATTTCACATATTTAATTTTCTTTAAGTGTATAAAGGGCAGTTAAATTTATATCATTAAAAATCAAGGTTATGTTAAGTTAGGTTATGTTAGGTTAGGTTATGTTAGGTTATGTTAGGTTAGGTTATTTTTTTTCTCCATCCTACTATCGCGACTTTTAATTTTTGGCGTTTTAATCTATCTTTATTTTGCAACATACTTTATTCTAAGAAGTCTACTCCCATATTGACATGCATAAAATTATATAATTCATTTGCTACTTCTCTATATGTCAGGGGCTGCTCACTGTATGTGATGGGATTTCACATATTTAATTTCATTTGTCTATTCAAGGCTGGGAAATTTATTTCATGAAAAATAATATTTCATTTTCTCTAAACAATCAATGACATATGCTTAACACTTGTGTAATTTCATATTATAGTATAATTTATTATCTTATATCATTTTACCTTCTATACAGTTTATTCCTCTTATTATCATTTAATCAAATTACATTTATTTGGTTAGGTTATGTTGAGTTAGGTTAGGTTAGGTTATGTTAGGTTAGGTTATTTTTTTTCTCCATCCTACTATCGCGACTTTTAATTTGTGGCGTTTTAATCTATCTTTATTTTGCAACATACTTTAATCTAAGAAGTCTTCTCCCATATTGATATGCATAAAATTATACAATTCATTTGCTTCTTCTCTATATGTCAAAGGCTGCTAACTGTGCGTGATGGGATTTCACATATTTAATTTTCTTTAAGTGTATAAAGGGCAGTTAAATTTATATCATTAAAAATCAAGGTTATGTTAGGTTAGGTTATGTTAGGTTAGGTTATGTTAGGTTATGTTAGGTAATGTTAGGTTAGGTTATTTTTTTTTTTTTTCTCCATCCTACTATCGCCACTTTTAATTTGTGGCGTTTTAATCTATCTTTATTTTGCAACATACTTTAATCTAAGAAGTCTTCTCCCATATTGATATGCATAAAATTATACAATTCATTTGCTTCTTCTCTATATGTCAAAGGCTGCTAACTGTGCGTGATGGGATTTCACATATTTAATTTTCTTTAAGTGTATAAAGGGCAGTTAAATTTATATCATTAAAAATCAAGGTTATGTTAAGTTAGGTTATGTTAGGTTATGTTAGGTAATGTTAGGTTAGGTTATTTTTTTTCTCCATCCTACTATCGCCACTTTTAATTTGTGGCGTTTTAATCTATCTTTATTTTGCAACATACTTTAATCTAAGAAGTCTTCTCCCATATTGATATGCATAAAATTATACAATTCATTTGCTTCTTCTCTATATGTCAAAGGCTGCTAACTGTGCGTGATGGGATTTCACATATTTAATTTTCTTTAAGTGTATAAAGGGCAGTTAAATTTATATCATTAAAAATCAAGGTTATGTTAAGTTAGGTTATGTTAGGTTAGGTTTTGTTAGGTTAGGTTATTTTTTTTCTCCATCCTACTATCGCCACTTTTAATTTGTGGCGTTTTAATCTATCTTTATTTTGCAACATACTTTATTCTAAGAAGTCTACTCCCATATTGACATGCATAAAATTATATAATTCATTTGCTACTTCTCTATATGTCAGGGGCTGCTCACTGTATGTGATGGGATTTCACATATTTAATTTTATTTGTCTATTCAAGGCTGGGAAATTTATTTCATGAAAAATAATATTTCATTTTCTCTAAACAATCAATGACATATGCTTAACACTTGTGTAATTTCATATTATAGTATAATTTATTATCTTATATCATTTTACCTTCTATACAGTTTATTCCTCTTATTATCATTTAATCAAATTACATTTATTTGGTTAGGTTATGTTAGGTTAGGTTAGGTTAGGTTATGTTAGGTTATGTTAGGTTAGGTTATTTTTTTTCTCCATCCTACTATCGCCACTTTTAATTTGTGGCGTTTTAATCTATCTTTAATTTTCAAACATACTTTAATCTAAGAAGTCTTCTCCCATATTGATATGCATAAAATTATACAATTCATTTGCTTCTTCTCTATATGTCAAAGGCTGCTAACTGTGCGTGATGGGATTTCACATATTTAATTTTCTTTAAGTGTATAAAGGCCAGTTAAATTTATATCATTAAAAATCAAGGTTATGTTAAGTTAGGTTATGTTAGGTTAGGTTATGTTAGGTTATGTTAGGTTATGTTAGGTTATGTTAGGTTAGGTTATTTTTTTTCTCCATCCTACTATCGCCACTTTTAATTTGTGGCGTTTTAATCTATCTTTATTTTGCAACATACTTTAATCTAAGAAGTCTTCTCCCATATTGATATGCATAAAATTATACAATTCATTTGCTTCTTCTCTATATGTCAAAGGCTGCTAACTGTGCGTGATGGGATTTCACATATTTAATTTTCTTTAAGTGTATAAAGGGCAGTTAAATTTATATCATTAAAAATCAAGGTTATGTTAAGTTAGGTTATGTTAGGTTAGGTTAGGTTAGGTTATGTTAGGTTATGTTAGGTTAGGTTATTTTTGAGCAAATGAATTATATAATTTTATGCATGTCAATATGGGAGTAGACTTCTTAGAATAAAGTATGTTGCAAAATAAAGATAGATTAAAACGCCACAAATTAAAAGTGGCGATAGTAGGATGGAGAAAAAAAATAACCTAACCTAACATAACCTAACATAACCTTACATAACCTAACATAACCTAACCTAACATAACCTAACTTAACATAACCTTGATTTTTAATGATATAAATTTAACTGCCCTTTATACACTTAAAGAAAATTAAATATGTGAAATCCCATCACGCACAGTTAGCAGCCTTTGACATATAGAGACGAAGCAAATGAATTGTATAATTTTATGCATATCAATATGGGAGAAGACTTCTTAGATTAAAGTATGTTGCAAAATAAAGATAGATTAAAACGCCACAAATTAAAAGTGGCGATAGTAGGATGGAGAAAAAAAATAACCTTACCTAACATAACCTAACATAACCTAACCTAACCTAACCTAACATAACCTAACCAAATAAATGTAATTTGATTAAATGATAATAAGAGGAATAAACTGTATAGAAGGTAAAATGATATAAGATAATAAATTATACTATAATATGAAATTACACAAGTGTTAAGCATATGTCATTGATTGTTTAGAGAAAATGAAATATGATTTTTCATGAAATAAATTTCCCAGCCTTG
This sequence comes from Eupithecia tripunctaria, assembly GCA_955876795.1. Classification (NCBI taxonomy): domain Eukaryota; kingdom Metazoa; phylum Arthropoda; class Insecta; order Lepidoptera; family Geometridae; genus Eupithecia; species Eupithecia tripunctaria. The sequence goes on along the minus strand of OY041598.1, from coordinate 2,839,572 downwards.
AATAGACAAATGAAATTAAATATGTGAAATCCCATCACATACAGTGAGCAGCCCCTGACATATAGAGAAGTAGCAAATGAATTATATAATTTTATGCATGTCAATATGGGAGTAGACTTCTTAGAATAAAGTATGTTGCAAAATAAGGATAGATTAAAACGCCACAAATTAAAAGTGGCGATAGTAGGATGGAGATAAAAAATAAACTAACCTAACATAACCTAACATAACCTAACCTAACATAACCTAACTTAACATAACCTTGTTTTTTAATGATATAAATTTAACTGCCCTTTATACACTTAAAGAAAATTAAATATGTGAAATCCCATCACGCACAGTTAGCAGCCTTTGACATATAGAGAAGAAGCAAATGAATTGTATAATTTTATGCATATCAATATGGGAGTAGACTTCTTAGAATAAAGTATGTTGCAAAATAAAGATAGATTAAAACGCCACAAATTAAAAGTGGCGATAGTAGGATGGAGAAAAAAAATAACCTAACCTAACATAACCTAACATAACCTAACCTAACCTAACCTAACATAACCTAACCAAATAAATGTAATTTGATTAAATGATAATAAGAGGAATAAACTGTATAGAAGGTAAAATGATATAAGATAATAAATTATACTATAATATGAAATTACACAAGTGTTAAGCATATGTCATTGATTGTTTAGAGAAAATGAAATATGATTTTTCATGAAATAAATTTCCCAGCCTTGAATAGACAAATGAAATTAAATATGTGAAATCCCATCACATACAGTGAGCAGCCCCTGACATATAGAGAAGTAGCAAATGAATTATATAATTTTATGCATGTCAATATGGGAGTAGACTTCTTAGAATAAAGTATGTTGCAAAATAAAGATAGATTAAAACGCCAAAAATTAAAAGTCGCGATAGTAGGATGGAGAAAAAAAATAACCTAACCTAACATAACCTAACATAACCTAACATAACCTAACCTAACATAACCTAACTTAACATAACCTTGATTTTTAATGATATAAATTTAACTGCCCTTTATACACTTAAAGAAAATTAAATATGTGAAATCCCATCACGCACAGTTAGCAGCCTTTGACATATAGAGAAGAAGCAAATGAATTGTATAATTTTATGCATATCAATATGGGAGAAGACTTCTTAGATTAAAGTATGTTGCAAAATAAAGATAGATTAAAACGCCACAAATTAAAAGTGGCGATAGTAGGATGGAGAAAAAAAATAACCTAACCTAACATAACCTAACATAACCTAACATAACCTAACTTAACATAACCTTGATTTTTAATGATATAAATTTAACTGCCCTTTATACACTTAAAGAAAATTAAATATGTGAAATCCCATCACGCACAGTTAGCAGCCTTTGACATATAGAGAAGAAGCAAATGAATTGTATAATTTTATGCATATCAATATGGGAGAAGACTTCTTAGATTAAAGTATGTTGCAAAATAAAGATAGATTAAAACGCCACAAATTAAAAGGTTTAATTAGGTTATGTTAGGTGAGGTTATTTTTTTTCTCCATCCTACTATCGCCACTTTTAATTTGTGGCGTTTTAATCTATCTTTATTTTGCAACATACTTTATTCTAAGAAGTCTACTCCCATATTGACATGCATAAAATTATATAATTCATTTGCTACTTTTCTATATGTCAGGGGCTGCTCACTGTATGTGATGGGATTTCACATATTTAATTTCATTTGTCTATTCAAGGCTGGGAAATTTATTTCATGAAAAATCATATTTCATTTTCTCTAAACAATCAATGACATATGCTTAACACTTGTGTAATTTCATATTATAGTATAATTTATTATCTTATATCATTTTACCTTCTATACAGTTTATTCCTCTTATTATCATTTAATCAAATTACATTTATTTGGTTAGGTTATGTTAGGTTAGGTTAGGTTAGGTTAGGTTATGTTAGGTTATGTTAGGTTATGTTAGGTTAGGTTATTTTTTTTCTCCATCCTACTATCGCCACTTTTAATTTGTGGCGTTTTAATCTATCTTTATTTTGCAACATACTTTAATCTAAGAAGTCTTCTCCCATATTGATATGCATAAAATTATACAATTCATTTGCTTCTTCTCTATATGTCAAAGGCTGCTAACTGTGCGTGATGGGATTTCACATATTTAATTTTCTTTAAGTGTATAAAGGGCAGTTAAATTTATATCATTAAAAATCAAGGTTATGTTAAGTTAGGTTATGTTAGGTTAGGTTATGTTCCACGGACCTGCTGGGTTGTCCCAGTGGGCGGAGAGGTGCACTCCGACGTGGCGCGTCCCCAGGTTGCGGATAGGGGGTTCTGGTCTGCCGATAGCTTCTATAAAGGAGTTATCGGCAGGCCAGCGCGGACAAAACACCAAGGGTGGGCCAAAGGGTTTTGGAGCCCCTTCACGCGACTCTCTGACTCAGCAGACAGCGCAGTGAAAGGGGCTCGGCAGAGGAAAGAAGCTTCCAACTCTGTCAAGAGAGATGACGGAAATCCATGTGTGGATTATATAGGGAGAAGGTACCAAGTCCCAATATATGGCTCCGGCGCCCGCCGAGGGGAGTACTGCGTGTGTGAGTCGGGGCCCGCGGGCTGTTCGGGGTCGGTCTGTGCGCCTACACTTTGTGTAAATGTACGGAGCGACTACGGACGTGCTCGCTGGTCATGATTCACACGCGGAGTATGGTCGGGGGGAACCCGGCCGCTAGGGCGCCAAACACGGGGACCTCACCCCAAAAAGGAAACAATGGAAAACGACAGGAATGAAAACAGTCCACGTGTGGGTCCCGGAAACGGGGAATCCCATGGCACCGCGGAATCCGCGGTGTACCGTCCCATCGTATACGTGGGGGACAAAAACTGTCATGAAGAAAGGGGGCCTTCGGGTGATTCATCGCAGAAAGTAGTGGATTTTGACTGCGCGCCTGCGTCCGGTTTGGGCGTGGACGCGCAGCCGATGTTAGAAGACAATGGAGATGGCAGTGCCTGCGTGCCTGCGTCCGGACCGGGCGCGGACGCGCAGTCATTGTCAGGAAAAAGGGAAGTCCGCTTTTTTGCGAAACCGCTCGCGGCTCCGCAGAGAGGTACACTAGAGGTAGCGGTGAGTGGGCCGGATGAGGAATCAGATAGCTCTGCCATGTCTGCATCCTCATTGGCGTCCAGCACGTCGATCCGAACGCGCGGACGCAAGAGAGAGCGGAAGGAGCAGGCTGGGAACCCTAAGGGGATTAAGGGCCTCGCTCTATACCTCAGGACGGAGAAGGAGGGAGTGGAAGACGAGGTCTTTGACCCGTTAGTGCCACCCACAAAGACAAAGGCCAAAGAAAAACTGCCCAAACCAGAAGAGCTGGGAGTGGAAATGCAGGCGCAACCAACCGATGAGTTGGTAGCCTGTATTAACACTCAGCTGGAGACTGTGGAGAAGATCGCAGACAGGTCTAGGAACCTGAAGGGCGACTATATCCGCGGTCTCCGAATGGCAGTCAGGAAGGTCCAGGCGGCCTCCTTGGCGTTGGTAAAGAGAGTCTCTACTGACGCCAACGTGGAGCGCCTGGAACAAGAAAACGCGGACCTGCGTTGCCAGATGGAGATTCTCTCTACTAAGGTGGAGAAGTTGACTGAGGCAATCCAACAGCAGGCCCGGGCCAGCCAGGAGTCTGCGGCCATACCAGCGGCGGAGTCAGCACCTGCAGCTGGTAATGGAGATGACTGGGAACGCCGGCTGATGGAACGAATAGGGGCTCTGATGGACCATAAACTGGCAGCGGTTCAGTTACCTCGGCCGCCGCCCACGAGTGGCACTGTCTTGGCGACTCCTGGAGAAGACAAGGGGAAGGGAAAGGCCTCTCTTAAAAGGCGTCCCCCCGTAAAAGCTGCTACCTCCCTGCCTGTGGTGCGGAATGAACTGCCTGAGGTAGTAGCACAACCATCAAACACTCCCTGGACAACTGTGGTTGGCAGGAGGGCCAAAAAGTCTAAAAGAAAGGCGGTTGAAGTAACTTCTGGTGCCTCAATAAGCCCCGCGATTGGCTCCACGGTCGGGACTAGAGCTGGACCTGGTGCCGGCCTTGGAACTGACCCGGCTAAGCCCAATCCACCGGCTGCGTCCAGGGGCGGCCGCAAAAAGACACCTGGTCCCCCTAAGCCGTCACGACTGCCCAAATCCGCGGCGATAACTGTGACCATTCCTGAAGGCTCGCAATATACATACGCTGAGATCATGGCAGCTGCTAAAGCCCGCATCAAGCTGGAGGAAGTGGGGGTGGACATGGTTCGCTCAAAACGAGCTATAACAGGAGGGCTCATAATGGAGGTGTCTGGGCCTGAATGTGCCTCCAAGGCCGACACACTGGCAGGACGCATGCGCGCCGCTCTCGAAGATTTCGGCGTCCGCATCACTCGTCCCGTTAAGACAGGGGAAATGAGGCTTAAGGACCTCGATGACAGCGTCACACCAGGGGAGGTAGCGGCTGCAGTTGCCCGCGATGGAGGCTGCTCCGCTGACGAAGTTCGGGTGGGTGTAATCAGGCGCCCGCCCAACGCCCTCGGCACGGTGTGGGTGCGCTGCCCGCTGGTAAGCGTGCGTAAGATAGCAGGTGCAGGACGACTGGTCGTTGGGTGGGCCTCGGCTCGCGTCGACTACCTGACAACACGGCCACTTCAATGCTTCAGGTGCTTGGAGTATGGACATGTACGTAGCCTGTGTCAGAACCCAGTGGATCGTAGTGCGCTGTGCTATGCGTGTGGCGAGCCCGGTCACCGGGCTAGCGACTGCTCGCGTCCACCAAAGTGTCCACTGTGCTCGGATATGGGCTCCAAGGCTGACCACAGGATGGGTAGCAAGAAGTGCTCTCCTCCGAAGAAGGCGAAAGGCGGAAGGAGACCTCCTCGATCGGTCCCAGCACCGGAAGGCATAGCGGCCCCAACAGAGGGAGCCGCTCAGTCGGGTCAAAACCCGCTGCCTCAGGAGGCCATGGAGGATTCTTAATGGATCACACCATAAGAGTCCTCCAGTGCAATCTGAACCACTGCCGTGGCGCGCAGGATTTGCTCCTGCAAACCCTCGCGCAGTGGTCTGTTGCATTAGCCGTGGTCGCGGAGCCCTACCGTGTCCCGGATCATCCACGGTGGTTCGGCGACGACTTGGATTCCGTTGCTATATACTGGGGAGGCGGGCAAGGCGATCCACACTGTGCCCTTATTGAGAAGGGACAGGGTTTCGTGGCCACGGAATGGGGTCGCCTAGCCGTTGTGGGTTGCTACATCTCTCCCAACTGTACACTCGTCGAGTATGAGGTGTACCTGGATGCGGTCGGCGGTTGCATACGCAAGTGCCTGCCGCGTCCCGTGCTTGTCTTGGGCGACTTCAACGCTCACTCTCGTGAGTGGGGGAGTCCCCGAGATAACCTAAGGGGAGAGACGATTGTCGATTGGGCGGCGGGTATGGACCTCAGGTTGCTAAATCGGGGTTCCGTAAGCACCTGTGTGCGATGGCAGGGGGAGTCGATCGTGGACCTTTCATGGGCGACTCCCTCGGCCACACGCCTAGTTTCAGGATGGAGAGTTGCGGAGGAGGTGGTTACTTTATCCGACCACCGCCACATCTTTCTGGATGTGGCCCTCCGCCCCCCCGAACGCGCGGCCCGCCGCAGTGGTGGTGGTGGTCCGCCGCGACGATGGACCCTTAAGCGGCTTGACAGAGATCTGCTTGAAGCCGCTGCCACCGTTGCGGCTTGGCCGGAAACTGGAGAGGATCTGCCCGATCCTGGCGCCGAGGCGGCATGGTTCCGGGATACGATGACGTCGATCTGCGACGTGTCGATGCCCCGAGCCGGGCCTTCAAAGCGCGGATCGGTATATTGGTGGTCGGAGGAGATAGCGGGGTTACGTGAGGCGTGCCTGCGCTCCCGACGCCTTTACCAACGAGCCCGGAGAAGACGGCGAGCCCCTGCTGAAGAGGCGGATGGAGCCTACGAGGTATACCGAGGCGCTACAGTCTCACTCCAGGTCGCCATTGCCGACGCAAAGGCTCGGTCCTGGAGTAAACTCTTGGAGGGATTGGATAGAGATCCATGGGGGCGCCCGTACAAGATGGTACTGGGCAAGCTCAGACCGTGGGTCCTTCCGCTGACGGAAACCCTGGACCCTGCGTTCGTGGAAACTGTCGTAGACACGCTCTTTCCGAGGGTTCAGGATGATCTCTCATCACCCCTAGTCTTTCCATCGAGCTCGACTGTCTGGGACGATGGACTGGGGGTGACAAAACAAGAGTTGGACCGAGCTGTGAAGCGCCTTAGGGCTCGAAATACGGCACCCGGCCCGGACGGGATTCCCGGAAGGGTCTGGGTGTTGAGTCTATCCGCCGGTTTGGCAGACCGCCTGAGGCGGCTGTTTGATAGCTGCCTCCGTAACGGCGTTTTCCCAAAGGAGTGGAAGGAGGCGAAATTGGTCCTCTTGAAGAAGGACGGCAGGCCCGCAGATTCCCCCTCTGCGTTCCGTCCCATATGCTTGCTAGACGAGGCCGGCAAATTGTTTGAAAGAATAATTGCCGGTCGTGTCTGCACACATTTGTGGCGAGTAGGTCCCGATCTGTCGGAAGACCAGTTTGGTTTCCGGCAGGCGCGTTCGACGGTAGACGCGATTCAACGAGTCCGTTCGCTGTCGGATCAGGTTGTGTCCCGGGGTGGGAAAATGTTGGCGGTGTCACTAGACATCGTCAACGCTTTCAATTCTTTGCCTTGGAGGGCGATCAGGGAGGCACTCGTGTTTCACGGGGTCCCCCCCTACCTGCAGCGCATAATCGGCGCCTACCTGCGCGACAGATGTGTGCAGTATGTGGGCAGGGATGGTACTCGCTATCAGAGGGAAGTGTACTGCGGGATTCCACAGGGGTCCGTCTTGGGCCCGCTACTGTGGAACCTTGCATACGATGCGGTCTTGCGAGTCGATCTCCCAGCTGGCCTACACGTCGTCTGCTATGCGGATGACACCTTAGTGTTGGCTGGCGGTGACAACTTCGAGAGGGCCAAGGGGCTCGCCGAGCTTGGGGTGGCATGTGTCGTGGACAGAGTCCACGAGCTGGGTCTGCGGACAGCACCTCAGAAGACCGAGGCGATGTGGTTCCATAAATTTCCGAGAGGAAGGGATCCACCCAGCTTGTCGGTTCGCGTAGGCGACGTAGACGTCCGGGTGGGGCCGTACCTAAGGTACTTGGGCCTCACCTTGGACAGTCGATGGGACTTCGGAGAGCACTTTAGCCGTACCGTCCCCCGGATCCCGAAGGTAGTGGGTGCTTTACACAGACTGCTGCCCAATCTTGGGGGACCCAGGGAAAGCGTTCGCCGCCTCTACGGAGGGGTGGTGCGATCGATGGCCCTCTACGGAGCACCCGTCTGGTCTGCAAGACTGGCGGGTGTTAGGCGCTACAGGCTGCTATATAATAGCCTACAGCGTACTATGGCCATCCGTATCGCACGAGGATACCGCACCATATCTTTTGAGGCGGCGACGATCTTGGCGCGTTTTCCGCCCCTTGACATCCTGGCGAGGATGGATGCCCGTGTATACGGTCGTCTCCGGACCGATGACGGGAGTGGAACCACGCCCGCGGAAGTGCGGGTGCAGGAGCGCCGGCGTGCGCTCGTGGAGTGGCGCGAGCGGTTCGATGAACCGCAAAGTTCGCGCCAGCGCATTGTCGGCGCCATTGCGCCACACTTCGAAGCCTGGCTGGGAAGGGAGTTTGGGCACGTCACCTATCGACTTGCTCAGGTGCTCACCGGGCATGGGTGCTTCGGTGAGTACCTGAGTAGGATCGGACGTGAACCGACACCACATTGCCACCATTGTGGGTGGGGCCGGGATTCCGCGCAGCACACGTTGGAGCAATGCTCAGCTTGGTGCGGGGAGCGCGAAATTCTGGTCAACAGGATCGGGCAGGATCTCTCTCTGCCAAGAGTGGTCGAAGCTATGCTGGAGGAGGAGACGGCTTGGGTGGCAGTGGCTTCTTTCTGCGAGACGGTCTTAGTCCGGAAAGAGGCCGCAGAGCGCGATCGGGAGAGAGCCGATCCCGCTCGGAGGAGGCGGCGGCGGGGTGGAGGCAACGGCCGCCCCACACTGCCTGCCCCGTGAGGGGGCGATTGGTACTTCCTGCCGAACAGGGAGTCTTCCGAGTCCGTGGACAGCCAGAGTGAGGGCTCCGGCTGGCCATAGCGGTCTTTGGGCGGGCGGCTGGCACCTTGTGGCGGGTGCCGCAGCTGTATTGAGGTGGGGATTGAGTTTGGGGTTAATGTTACCGAAGGGGGGGTCATTTTTTTTATGGCGATATGCGATGAAGACTCCGGCGCTGTTCGATTGAGGACCCGGAGTCTTTTGTCAAGCATCGAGGCCGGCCACCGGGGTGGTTTTAGTGAGTCGACGAGTCCGTCAACCTCACACTATCTTATCGCATTCCCTTAAATGCGGTAAGGTGTCTGTGTGCAGATTTCCCCTCGAAACAAAAAAAAAAAGGTTAGGTTATGTTAGGTTATGTTAGGTTATGTTAGGTTAGGTTATTTTTTTTCTCCATCCTACTATCGCGACTTTTAATTTGTGGCGTTTTAATCTATCTTTATTTTGCAACATACTTTAATCTAAGAAGTCTTCTCCCATATTGATATGCATAAAATTATACAATTCATTTGCTTCTTCTCTATATGTCAAAGGCTGCTAACTGTGCGTGATGGGATTTCACATATTTAATTTTCTTTAAGTGTATAAAGGGCAGTTAAATTTATATCATTAAAAATCAAGGTTATGTTAAGTTAGGTTATGTTAGGTTAGGTTATGTTAGGTTATGTTAGGTTATGTTAGGTTATGTTAGGTTAGGTTATTTTTTTTCTCCATCCTACTATCGCCACTTTTAATTTGTGGCGTTTTAATCTATCTTTATTTTGCAACATACTTTAATCTAAGAAGTCTTCTCCCATATTGATATGCATAAAATTATACAATTCATTTGCTTCTTCTCTATATGCCAAAGGCTGCTAACTGTGCGTGATGGGATTTCACATATTTAATTTTCTTTAAGTGTATAAAGGGCAGTTAAATTTATATCATTAAAAATCAAGGTTATGTTAAGTTAGGTTATGTAAGGTTAGGTTATATTAGGTTATGTTAGGTTATGTTAGGTTAGGTTATTTTTTTTCTCCATCCTACTATCGCCACTTTTAATTTGTGGCGTTTTAATCTATCTTTATTTTGCAACATACTTTATTCTAAGAAGTCTACTCCCATATTGATATGCATAAAATTATACAATTCATTTGCTTCTTCTCTATATGTCAAAGGCTGCTAACTGTGCGTGATGGGATTTCACATATTTAATTTTCTTTAAGTGTATAAAGGGCAGTTAAATTTATATCATTAAAAAACAAGGTTATGTTAAGTTAGGTTATGTTAGGTTAGGTTATGTTAGGTTATGTTAGGTTATGTTAGGTTAGTTTATTTTTTATCTCCATCCTACTATCGCCACTTTTAATTTGTGGCGTTTTAATCTATCCTTATTTTGCAACATACTTTATTCTAAGAAGTCTACTCCCATATTGACATGCATAAAATTATATAATTCATTTGCTACTTCTCTATATGTCAGGGGCTGCTCACTGTATGTGATGGGATTTCACATATTTAATTTCATTTGTCTATTCAAGGCTGGGAAATTTATTTCATGAAAAATCATATTTCATTTTCTCTAAACAATCAATGACATATGCTTAACACTTGTGTAATTTCATATTATAGTATAATTTATTATCTTATATCATTTTACCTTCTATACAGTTTATTCCTCTTATTATCATTTAATCAAATTACATTTATTTGGTTAGGTTATGTTAGGTTAGGTTAGGTTAGGTTATGTTAGGTTATGTTAGGTTAGGTTATTTTTTTTCTCCATCCTACTATCGCCACTTTTAATTTGTGGCGTTTTAATCTATCTTTATTTTGCAACATACTTTAATCTAAGAAGTCTTCTCCCATATTGATATGCATAAAATTATACAATTCATTTGCTTCTTCTCTATATGTCAAAGGCTGCTAACTGTGCGTGATGGGATTTCACATATTTAATTTTCTTTAAGTGTATAAAGGGCAGTTAAATTTATATCATTAAAAATCAAGGTTATGTTAAGTTAGGTTATGTTAGGTTAGGTTTTGTTAGGTTAGGTTATTTTTTTTCTCCATCCTACTATCGCCACTTTTAATTTGTGGCGTTTTAATCTATCTTTATTTTGCAACATACTTTATTCTAAGAAGTCTACTCCCATATTGACATGCATAAAATTATATAATTCATTTGCTACTTCTCTATATGTCAGGGGCTGCTCACTGTATGTGATGGGATTTCACATATTTAATTTTATTTGTCTATTCAAGGCTGGGAAATTTATTTCATGAAAAATAATATTTCATTTTCTCTAAACAATCAATGACATATGCTTAACACTTGTGTAATTTCATATTATAGTATAATTTATTATCTTATATCATTTTACCTTCTATACAGTTTATTCCTCTTATTATCATTTAATCAAATTACATTTATTTGGTTAGGTTATGTTAGGTTAGGTTAGGTTAGGTTATGTTAGGTTATGTTAGGTTAGGTTATTTTTTTTCTCCATCCTACTATCGCCACTTTTAATTTGTGGCGTTTTAATCTATCTTTAATTTTCAAACATACTTTAATCTAAGAAGTCTTCTCCCATATTGATATGCATAAAATTATACAATTCATTTGCTTCTTCTCTATATGTCAAAGGCTGCTAACTGTGCGTGATGGGATTTCACATATTTAATTTTCTTTAAGTGTATAAAGGCCAGTTAAATTTATATCATTGAAAATCAAGGTTATGTTAAGTTAGGTTATGTTAGGTTAGGTTATGTTAGGTTATGTTAGGTTATGTTAGGTTATGTTAGGTTAGGTTATTTTTTTTCTCCATCCTACTATCGCCACTTTTAATTTGTGGCGTTTTAATCTATCTTTATTTTGCAACATACTTTAATCTAAGAAGTCTTCTCCCATATTGATATGCATAAAATTATACAATTCATTTGCTTCTTCTCTATATGTCAAAGGCTGCTAACTGTGCGTGATGGGATTTCACATATTTAATTTTCTTTAAGTGTATAAAGGGCAGTTAAATTTATATCATTAAAAATCAAGGTTATGTTAAGTTAGGTTATGTTAGGTTAGGTTAGGTTAGGTTAGGTTATGTTAGGTTATGTTAGGTTAGGTTATTTTTGAGCAAATGAATTATATAATTTTATGCATGTCAATATGGGAGTAGACTTCTTAGAATAAAGTATGTTGCAAAATAAAGATAGATTAAAACGCCACAAATTAAAAGTGGCGATAGTAGGATGGAGAAAAAAAATAACCTAACCTAACATAACCTAACATAACCTAACATAACCTAACATAACCTAACCTAACATAACCTAACTTAACATAACCTTGATTTTTAATGATATAAATTTAACTGCCCTTTATACACTTAAAGAAAATTAAATATGTGAAATCCTATCACGCACAGTTAGCAGCCTTTGACATATAGAGACGAAGCAAATGAATTGTATAATTTTATGCATATCAATATGGGAGAAGACTTCTTAGATTAAAGTATGTTGCAAAATAAAGATAGATTAAAACGCCACAAATTAAAAGTGGCGATAGTAGGATGGAGAAAAAAAATAACCTTACCTAACATAACCTAACATAACCTAACCTAACCTAACCTAACATAACCTAACCAAATAAATGTAATTTGATTAAATGATAATAAGAGGAATAAACTGTATAGAAGGTAAAATGATATAAGATAATAAATTATACTATAATATGAAATTACACAAGTGTTAAGCATATGTCATTGATTGTTTAGAGAAAATGAAATATGATTTTTCATGAAATAAATTTCCCAGCCTTGAATAGACAAATGAAATTAAATATGTGAAATCCCATCACATACAGTGAGCAGCCCCTGACATATAGAGAAGTAGCAAATGAATTATATAATTTTATGCATGTCAATATGGGAGTAGACTTCTTAGAATAAAGTATGTTGCAAAATAAGGATAGATTAAAACGCCACAAATTAAAAGTGGCGATAGTAGGATGGAGAAAAAAAATAAACTAACCTAACATAACCTAACATAACCTAACATAACCTAACCTAACATAACCTAACTTAACATAACCTTGTTTTTTAATGATATAAATTTAACTGCCCTTTATACACTTAAAGAAAATTAAATATGTGAAATCCCATCACGCACAGTTAGCAGCCTTTGACATATAGAGAAGAAGCAAATGAATTGTATAATTTTATGCATATCAATATGGGAGTAGACTTCTTAGAATAAAGTATGTTGCAAAATAAAGATAGATTAAAACGCCACAAATTAAAAGTGGCGATAGTAGGATGGAGAAAAAAAATAACCTAACCTAACATAACCTAACATAACCTAACATAACCTAACCTAACATAACCTAACTTAACATAACCTTGATTTTTAATGATATAAATTTAACTGCCCTTTATACACTTAAAGAAAATTAAATATGTGAAATCCCATCACGCACAGTTAGCAGCCTTTGACATATAGAGAAGAAGCAAATGAATTGTATAATTTTATGCATATCAATATGGGAGAAGACTTCTTAGATTAAAGTATGTTGCAAAATAAAGATAGATTAAAACGCCACAAATTAAAAGTGGCGATAGTAGGATGGAGAAAAAAAATAACCTAACCTAACATAACCTAACTTAACATAACCTTGATTTTTAATGATATAAATTTAACTGCCCTTTATACACTTAAAGAAAATTAAATATGTGAAATCCCATCAGCACAGTTAGCAGCCTTTGACATATAGAGAAGAAGCAAATTAATTGTATAATTTTATGCATATCAATATGGGAGAAGACTTCTTAGATTAAAGTATGTTGCAAAATAAAGATAGATTAAAACGCCACAAATTAAAAGTGGCGATAGTAGGATGGAGAAAAAAAAATTTAACTGCCCTTTATACACTTAAAGAAAATTAAATATGTGAAATCCCATCACGCACAGTTAGCAGCCTTTGACATATAGAGAAGAAGCAAATGAATTGTATAATTTTATGCATATCAATATGGGAGAAGACTTCTTAGATTAAAGTATGTTGCAAAATAAAGATAGATTAAAACGCCACAAATTAAAAGTGGCGATAGTAGGATGGAGAAAAAAAATAGCCTAACCTAACATAACCTAACTTAACATAACCTTGATTTTTAATGATATAAATTTAACTGCCCTTTATACACTTAAAGAAAATTAAATATGTGAAATCCCATCAGCACAGTTAGCAGCCTTTGACATATAGAGAAGAAGCAAATTAATTGTATAATTTTATGCATATCAATATGGGAGAAGACTTCTTAGATTAAAGTATGTTGCAAAATAAAGATAGATTAAAACGCCACAAATTAAAAGTGGCGATAGTAGGATGGAGAAAAAAAATAACCTAACCTAACATAACCTAACATAACCTAACATAACCTAACCTAACATAACCTAACTTAACATAACCTTGATTTTTAATGATATAAATTTAACTGCCCTTTATACACTTAAAGAAAATTAAATATGTGAAATCCCATCACGCACAGTTAGCAGCCTTTGACATAATATAGAGAAGAAGCAAATGAATTGTATAATTTTATGCATATCAATATGGGAGAAGACTTCTTAGATTAAAGTATGTTGCAAAATAAAGATAGATTAAAACGCCACAAATTAAAAGTGGCGATAGTAGGATGGAGAAAAAAAATAACCTAACCTAACATAACCTAACATAACCTAACATAACCTAACCTAACATAACCTAACCAAATAAATGTAATTTGATTAAATGATAATAAGAGGAATAAACTGTATAGAAGGTAATATGATATAAGATAATAAATTATACTATAATATGAAATTACACAAGTGTTAAGCATATGTCATTGATTGTTTAGAGAAAATGAAATATTATTTTTCATGAAATAAATTTCCCAGCCTTGAATAGATAAATGAAATTAAATATGTGAAATCCCATCACATACAGTGAGCAGCCCCTGACATATAGAGAAGTAGCAAATGAATTGTATAATTTTATGCATGTCAATATGGGAGTAGACTTCTTAGAATAAAGTATGTTGCAAAATAAAGATAGATTAAAACGCCACAAATTAAAAGTGGCGATAGTAGGATGGAGAAAAAAAATAACCTAACCTAACATAACCTAACATAACCTAACCTAACATAACCTAACTTAACATAACCTTGATTTTAAATGATATAAATTTAACTGGCCTTTATACACTTAAAGAAAATTAAATATGTGAAATCCCATCACGCACAGTTAGCAGCCTTTGACATATAGAGAAGAAGCAAATGAATTGTATAATTTTATGCATATCAATATGGGAGAAGACTTCTTAGATTAAAGTATGTTGCAAAATAAAGATAGATTAAAACGCCACAAATTAAAAGTGGCGATAGTAGGATGGAGAAAAAAAATAACCTAACCTAACATAACCTAACTTAACATAACCTTGATTTTTAATGATATAAATTTAACTGCCCTTTATACACTTAAAGAAAATTAAATATGTGAAATCCCATCAGCACAGTTAGCAGCCTTTGACATATAGAGAAGAAGCAAATTAATTGTATAATTTTATGCATATCAATATGGGAGAAGACTTCTTAGATTAAAGTATGTTGCAAAATAAAGATAGATTAAAACGCCACAAATTAAAAGTGGCGATAGTAGGATGGAGAAAAAAAATAACCTAACCTAACATAACCTAACATAACCTAACATAACCTAACCTAACATAACCTAACTTAACATAACCTTGATTTTTAATGATATAAATTTAACTGCCCTTTATACACTTAAAGAAAATTAAATATGTGAAATCCCATCACGCACAGTTAGCAGCCTTTGACATAATATAGAGAAGAAGCAAATGAATTGTATAATTTTATGCATATCAATATGGGAGAAGACTTCTTAGATTAAAGTATGTTGCAAAATAAAGATAGATTAAAACGCCACAAATTAAAAGTGGCGATAGTAGGATGGAGAAAAAAAATAACCTAACCTAACATAACCTAACATAACCTAACATAACCTAACCTAACATAACCTAACCAAATAAATGTAATTTGATTAAATGATAATAAGAGGAATAAACTGTATAGAAGGTAATATGATATAAGATAATAAATTATACTATAATATGAAATTACACAAGTGTTAAGCATATGTCATTGATTGTTTAGAGAAAATGAAATATTATTTTTCATGAAATAAATTTCCCAGCCTTGAATAGATAAATGAAATTAAATATGTGAAATCCCATCACATACAGTGAGCAGCCCCTGACATATAGAGAAGTAGCAAATGAATTGTATAATTTTATGCATGTCAATATGGGAGTAGACTTCTTAGAATAAAGTATGTTGCAAAATAAAGATAGATTAAAACGCCACAAATTAAAAGTGGCGATAGTAGGATGGAGAAAAAAAATAACCTAACCTAACATAACCTAACATAACCTAACCTAACATAACCTAACTTAACATAACCTTGATTTTAAATGATATAAATTTAACTGGCCTTTATACACTTAAAGAAAATTAAATATGTGAAATCCCATCACGCACAGTTAGCAGCCTTTGACATATAGAGAAGAAGCAAATGAATTGTATAATTTTATGCATATCAATATGGGAGAAGACTTCTTAGATTAAAGTATGTTGCAAAATAAAGATAGATTAAAACGCCACAAATTAAAAGTGGCGATAGTAGGATGGAGAAAAAAAATAACCTAACCTAACATAACCTAACTTAACATAACCTTGATTTTTAATGATATAAATTTAACTGCCCTTTATACACTTAAAGAAAATTAAATATGTGAAATCCCATCAGCACAGTTAGCAGCCTTTGACATATAGAGAAGAAGCAAATTAATTGTATAATTTTATGCATATCAATATGGGAGAAGACTTCTTAGATTAAAGTATGTTGCAAAATAAAGATAGATTAAAACGCCACAAATTAAAAGTGGCGATAGTAGGATGGAGAAAAAAAATAACCTAACCTAACATAACCTAACATAACCTAACATAACCTAACATAACCTAACCTTACATAACCTAACTTAACATAACCTTGATTTTTAATGATATAAATTTAACTGCCCTTTATACACTTAAAGAAAATTAAATATGTGAAATCCCATCACGCACAGTTAGCAGCCTTTGACATATAGAGAAGAAGCAAATGAATTGTATAATTTTATGCATATCAATATGGGAGAAGACTTCTTAGATTAAAGTATGTTGCAAAATAAAGAAAGATTAAAACGCCACAAATTAAAAGTGGCGATAGTAGGATGGAGAAAAAAAATAACCTAACCTAACATAACCTAACATAACCTAACATAACCTAACCTAACCTAACCTAACATAACCTAACCAAATAAATGTAATTTGATTAAATGATAATAAGAGGAATAAACTGTATAGAAGGTAAAATGATATAAGATAATAAATTATACTATAATATGAAATTACACAAGTGTTAAGCATATGTCATTGATTGTTTAGAGAAAATGAAATATGATTTTTCATGAAATAAATTTCCCAGCCTTGAATAGACAAATGAAATTAAATATGTGAAATCCCATCACATAAAGTGAGCAGCCCCTGACATATAGAGAAGTAGCAAATGAATTATATAATTTTATGCATGTCAATATGGGAGTAGACTTCTTAGAATAAAGTATGTTGCAAAATAAGGATAGATTAAAACGCCACAAATTAAAAGTGGCGATAGTAGGATGGAGAAAAAAAATAACCTAACCTAACATAACCTAACATAACCTAACCTAACATAACCTAACTTAACATAACCTTGATTTTTAATGATATAAATTTAACTGCCCTTTATACACTTAAAGAAAATTAAATATGTGAAATCCCATCACGCACAGTTAGCAGCCTTTGACATATAGAGAAGAAGCAAATGAATTGTATAATTTTATGCATATCAATATGGGAGAAGACTTCTTAGATTAAAGTATGTTGCAAAATAAAGATAGATTAAAACGCCACAAATTAAAAGTGGCGATAGTAGGATGGAGAAAAAAATAACCTAACCTAACATAACCTAACATAACCTAACATAACCTAACATAACCTAACCTTACATAACCTAACTTAACATAACCTTGATTTTTAATGATATAAATTTAACTGCCCTTTATACACTTAAAGAAAATTAAATATGTGAAATCCCATCACGCACAGTTAGCAGCCTTTGACATATAGAGAAGAAGCAAATGAATTGTATAATTTTATGCATATCAATATGGGAGAAGACTTCTTAGATTAAAGTATGTTGCAAAATAAAGATAGATTAAAACGCCACAAATTAAAAGTGGCGATAGTAGGATGGAGAAAAAAAATAACCTAACCTAACATAATCTAACATAACCTAACATAACCTAACCTAACCTAACCTAACCTAACATAACCTAACCAAATAAATGTAATTTGATTAAATGATAATAAGAGGAATAAACTGTATAGAAGGTAAAATGATATAAGATAATAAATTATACTATAATATGAAATTACACAAGTGTTAAGCATATGTCATTGATTGTTTAGAGAAAATGAAATATGATTTTTCATGAAATAAATTTCCCAGCCTTGAATAGACAAATGAAATTAAATATGTGAAATCCCATCACATACAGTGAGCAGCCCCTGACAAATAGAAAAGTAGCAAATGAATTATATAATTTTATGCATGTCAATATGGGAGTAGACTTCTTAGAATAAAGTATGTTGCAAAATAAAGATAGATTAAAACGCCACAAATTAAAAGTGGCGATAGAAGGATGGAGAAAAAAAATAACCTCACCTAACATAACCTAATTAAACCTTTTAATTTGTGGCGTTTTAATCTATCTTTATTTTGCAACATACTTTAATCTAAGAAGTCTTCTCCCATATTGATATGCATAAAATTATACAATTCATTTGCTTCTTCTCTATATGTCAAAGGCTGCTAACTGTGCGTGATGGGATTTCACATATTTAATTTTCTTTAAGTGTATAAAGGGCAGTTAAATTTATATCATTAAAAATCAAGGTTATGTTAAGTTAGGTTATGTTAGGTTATGTTAGGTTATGTTAGGTTAGGTTATTTTTTTTCTCCATCCTACTATCGCCACTTTTAATTTGTGGCGTTTTAATCTATCTTTATTTTGCAACATACTTTAATCTAAGAAGTCTTCTCCCATATTGATATGCATAAAATTATACAATTCATTTGCTTCTTCTCTATATGTCAAAGGCTGCTAACTGTGCGTGATGGGATTTCACATATTTAATTTTCTTTAAGTGTATAAAGGGCAGTTAAATTTATATCATTAAAAATCAAGGTTATGTTAAGTTAGGTTATGTTAGGTTATGTTAGGTTATGTTAGGTTAGGGTATTTTTTTTCTCCATCCTACTATCGCGACTTTTAATTTTTGGCGTTTTAATCTATCTTTATTTTGCAACATACTTTATTCTAAGAAGTCTACTCCCATATTGACATGCATAAAATTATATAATTCATTTGCTACTTCTCTATATGTCAGGGGCTGCTCACTGTATGTGATGGGATTTCACATATTTAATTTCATTTGTCTATTCAAGGCTGGGAAATTTATTTCATGAAAAATCATATTTCATTTTCTCTAAACAATCAATGACATATGCTTAACACTTGTGTAATTTCATATTATAGTATAATTTATTATCTTATATCATTTTACCTTCTATACAGTTTATTCCTCTTATTATCATTTAATCAAATTACATTTATTTGGTTAGGTTATGTTAGGTTAGGTTAGGTTAGGTTATGTTAGGTTATGTTAGGTTAGGTTAGGTTATTTTTTTTCTCCATCCTACTATCGCCACTTTTATTTTGTGGCGTTGTAATCTATCTTTATTTTGCAACATACTTTAATCTAAGAAGTCTTCTCCCATATTGATATGCATAAAATTATACAATTCATTTGCTTCTTCTCTATATGTCAAAGGCTGCTAACTGTGCGTGATGGGATTTCACATATTTAATTTTCTTTAAGTGTATAAAGGGCAGTTAATTTATATCATTAAAAATCAAGGTTATGTTAAGTTAGGTTATGTTAGGTTAGGTTAGGTTAGGTTATGTTAGGTTATGTTAGGTTAGGTTATTTTTGAGCAAATGAATTATATAATTTTATGCATGTCAATATGGGAGTAGACTTCTTAGAATAAAGTATGTTGCAAAATAAAGATAGATTAAAACGCCACAAATTAAAAGTGGCGATAGTAGGATGGAGAAAAAAAATAACCTAACCTAACATAACCTAACTTAACATAACCTTGATTTTTAATGATATAAATTTAACTGCCCTTTATACACTTAAAGAAAATTAAATATGTGAAATCCCATCACGCACAGTTAGCAGCCTTTGACATATAGAGACGAAGCAAATGAATTGTATAATTTTATGCATATCAATATGGGAGAAGACTTCTTAGATTAAAGTATGTTGCAAAATAAAGATAGATTAAAACGCCACAAATTAAAAGTGGCGATAGTAGGATGGAGAAAAAAAATAACCTTACCTAACATAACCTAACATAACCTAACCTAACCTAACCTAACATAACCTAACCAAATAAATGTAATTTGATTAAATGATAATAAGAGGAATAAACTGTATAGAAGGTAAAATGATATAAGATAATAAATTATACTATAATATGAAATTACACAAGTGTTAAGCATATGTCATTGATTGTTTAGAGAAAATGAAATATGATTTTTCATGAAATAAATTTCCCAGCCTTGAATAGACAAATGAAATTAAATATGTGAAATCCCATCACATACAGTGAGCAGCCCCTGACATATAGAGAAGTAGCAAATGAATTATATAATTTTATGCATGTCAATATGGGAGTAGACTTCTTAGAATAAAGTATGTTGCAAAATAAGGATAGATTAAAAAGCCACAAATTAAAAGTGGCGATAGTAGGATGGAGAAAAAAAATAAACTAACCTAACATAACCTAACATAACCTAACATAACCTAACCTAACATAACCTAACTTAACATAACCTTGTTTTTTAATGATATAAATTTAACTGCCCTTTATACACTTAAAGAAAATTAAATATGTGAAATCCCATCACGCACAGTTAGCAGCCTTTGACATATAGAGAAGAAGCAAATGAATTGTATAATTTTATGCATATCAATATGGGAGAAGACTTCTTAGATTAAAGTATGTTGCAAAATAAAGATAGATTAAAACGCCACAAATTAAAAGTGGCGATAGTAGGATGGAGAAAAAAAATAACCTAACCTAACATAACCTAACTTAACATAACCTTGATTTTTAATGATATAAATTTAACTGCCCTTTATACACTTAAAGAAAATTAAATATGTGAAATCCCATCAGCACAGTTAGCAGCCTTTGACATATAGAGAAGAAGCAAATTAATTGTATAATTTTATGCATATCAATATGGGAGAAGACTTCTTAGATTAAAGTATGTTGCAAAATAAAGATAGATTAAAACGCCACAAATTAAAAGTGGCGATAGTAGGATGGAGAAAAAAAAATTTA
Source organism: Eupithecia tripunctaria (assembly GCA_955876795.1). Taxonomy (NCBI): domain Eukaryota; kingdom Metazoa; phylum Arthropoda; class Insecta; order Lepidoptera; family Geometridae; genus Eupithecia; species Eupithecia tripunctaria. The sequence continues at coordinate 2,818,782 of OY041598.1, read as the reverse complement.
ACTGCCCTTTATACACTTAAAGAAAATTAAATATGTGAAATCCCATCACGCACAGTTAGCAGCCTTTGACATATAGAGAAGAAGCAAATGAATTGTATAATTTTATGCATATCAATATGGGAGAAGACTTCTTAGATTAAAGTATGTTGCAAAATAAAGATAGATTAAAACGCCACAAATTAAAAGTGGCGATAGTAGGATGGAGAAAAAAAATAGCCTAACCTAACATAACCTAACTTAACATAACCTTGATTTTTAATGATATAAATTTAACTGCCCTTTATACACTTAAAGAAAATTAAATATGTGAAATCCCATCAGCACAGTTAGCAGCCTTTGACATATAGAGAAGAAGCAAATTAATTGTATAATTTTATGCATATCAATATGGGAGAAGACTTCTTAGATTAAAGTATGTTGCAAAATAAAGATAGATTAAAACGCCACAAATTAAAAGTGGCGATAGTAGGATGGAGAAAAAAAATAACCTAACCTAACATAACCTAACATAACCTAACATAACCTAACCTAACATAACCTAACTTAACATAACCTTGATTTTTAATGATATAAATTTAACTGCCCTTTATACACTTAAAGAAAATTAAATATGTGAAATCCCATCACGCACAGTTAGCAGCCTTTGACATATAGAGAAGAAGCAAATGAATTGTATAATTTTATGCATATCAATATGGGAGAAGACTTCTTAGATTAAAGTATGTTGCAAAATAAAGATAGATTAAAACGCCACAAATTAAAAGTGGCGATAGTAGGATGGAGAAAAAAAATAACCTAACCTAACATAACCTAACATAACCTAACATAACCTAACCTAACATAACCTAACCAAATAAATGTAATTTGATTAAATGATAATAAGAGGAATAAACTGTATAGAAGGTAATATGATATAAGATAATAAATTATACTATAATATGAAATTACACAAGTGTTAAGCATATGTCATTGATTGTTTAGAGAAAATGAAATATTATTTTTCATGAAATAAATTTCCCAGCCTTGAATAGATAAATGAAATTAAATATGTGAAATCCCATCACATACAGTGAGCAGCCCCTGACATATAGAGAAGTAGCAAATGAATTGTATAATTTTATGCATGTCAATATGGGAGTAGACTTCTTAGAATAAAGTATGTTGCAAAATAAAGATAGATTAAAACGCCACAAATTAAAAGTGGCGATAGTAGGATGGAGAAAAAAAATAACCTAACCTAACATAACCTAACATAACCTAACCTAACATAACCTAACTTAACATAACCTTGATTTTAAATGATATAAATTTAACTGGCCTTTATACACTTAAAGAAAATTAAATATGTGAAATCCCATCACGCACAGTTAGCAGCCTTTGACATATAGAGAAGAAGCAAATGAATTGTATAATTTTATGCATATCAATATGGGAGAAGACTTCTTAGATTAAAGTATGTTGCAAAATAAAGATAGATTAAAACGCCACAAATTAAAAGTGGCGATAGTAGGATGGAGAAAAAAAATAACCTAACCTAACATAACCTAACTTAACATAACCTTGATTTTTAATGATATAAATTTAACTGCCCTTTATACACTTAAAGAAAATTAAATATGTGAAATCCCATCAGCACAGTTAGCAGCCTTTGACATATAGAGAAGAAGCAAATTAATTGTATAATTTTATGCATATCAATATGGGAGAAGACTTCTTAGATTAAAGTATGTTGCAAAATAAAGATAGATTAAAACGCCACAAATTAAAAGTGGCGATAGTAGGATGGAGAAAAAAAATAACCTAACCTAACATAACCTAACATAACCTAACATAACCTAACATAACCTAACATAACCTAACCTTACATAACCTAACTTAACATAACCTTGATTTTTAATGATATAAATTTAACTGCCCTTTATACACTTAAAGAAAATTAAATATGTGAAATCCCATCACGCACAGTTAGCAGCCTTTGACATATAGAGAAGAAGCAAATGAATTGTATAATTTTATGCATATCAATATGGGAGAAGACTTCTTAGATTAAAGTATGTTGCAAAATAAAGATAGATTAAAACGCCACAAATTAAAAGTGGCGATAGTAGGATGGAGAAAAAAAATAACCTAACCTAACATAATCTAACATAACCTAACATAACCTAACCTAACCTAACCTAACCTAACATAACCTAACCAAATAAATGTAATTTGATTAAATGATAATAAGAGGAATAAACTGTATAGAAGGTAAAATGATATAAGATAATAAATTATACTATAATATGAAATTACACAAGTGTTAAGCATATGTCATTGATTGTTTAGAGAAAATGAAATATGATTTTTCATGAAATAAATTTCCCAGCCTTGAATAGACAAATGAAATTAAATATGTGAAATCCCATCACATAAAGTGAGCAGCCCCTGACATATAGAGAAGTAGCAAATGAATTATATAATTTTATGCATGTCAATATGGGAGTAGACTTCTTAGAATAAAGTATGTTGCAAAATAAAGATAGATTAAAACGCCACAAATTAAAAGTGGCGATAGTAGGATGGAGAAAAAAAATAACCTCACCTAACATAACCTAATTAAACCTTTTAATTTGTGGCGTTTTAATCTATCTTTATTTTGCAACATACTTTAATCTAAGAAGTCTTCTCCCATATTGATATGCATAAAATTATACAATTCATTTGCTTCTTCTCTATATGTCAAAGGCTGCTAACTGTGCGTGATGGGATTTCACATATTTAATTTTCTTTAAGTGTATAAAGGGCAGTTAAATTTATATCATTAAAAATCAAGGTTATGTTAAGTTAGGTTATGTTAGGTTAGGTTAGGTTAGGTTATGTTAGGTTATGTTAGGTTAGGTTATTTTTGAGCAAATGAATTATATAATTTTATGCATGTCAATATGGGAGTAGACTTCTTAGAATAAAGTATGTTGCAAAATAAAGATAGATTAAAACGCCACAAATTAAAAGTGGCGATAGTAGGATGGAGAAAAAAAATAACCTAACCTAACATAACCTAACATAACCTAACATAACCTAACATAACCTAACATAACCTAACATAACCTAACATAACCTAACATAACCTAACATAACCTAACATAACCTAACCTAACATAACCTAACTTAACATAACCTTGATTTTTAATGATATAAATTTAACTGCCCTTTATACACTTAAAGAAAATTAAATATGTGAAATCCCATCACGCACAGTTAGCAGCCTTTGACATATAGAGACGAAGCAAATGAATTGTATAATTTTATGCATATCAATATGGGAGAAGACTTCTTAGATTAAAGTATGTTGCAAAATAAAGATAGATTAAAACGCCACAAATTAAAAGTGGCGATAGTAGGATGGAGAAAAAAAATAACCTAACCTAACATAACCTAACATAACCTAACATAACCTAACCTAACATAACCTAACTTAACATAACCTTGATTTTTAATGATATAAATTTAACTGCCCTTTATACACTTAAAGAAAATTAAATATGTGAAATCCCATCACGCACAGTTAGCAGCCTTTGACATATAGAGAAGAAGCAAATGAATTGTATAATTTTATGCATATCAATATGGGAGAAGACTTCTTAGATTAAAGTATGTTGCAAAATAAAGATAGATTAAAACGCCACAAATTAAAAGTGGCGATAGTAGGATGGAGAAAAAAAATAACCTAACCTAACATAACCTAACATAACCTAACATAACCTAACCTAACCTAACCTAACCTAACATAACCAAACCAAATAAATGTAATTTGATTAAATGATAATAAGAGGAATAAACTGTATAGAAGGTAAAATGATATAAGATAATAAATTATACTATAATATGAAATTACACAAGTGTTAAGCATATGTCATTGATTGTTTAGAGAAAATGAAATATGATTTTTCATGAAATAAATTTCCCAGCCTTGAATAGACAAATGAAATTAAATATGTGAAATCCCATCACATACAGTGAGCAGCCCCTGACATATAGAGAAGTAGCAAATGAATTATATAATTTTATGCATGTCAATATGGGAGTAGACTTCTTAGAATAAAGTATGTTGCAAAATAAGGATAGATTAAAAAGCCACAAATTAAAAGTGGCGATAGTAGGATGGAGAAAAAAAATAAACTAACCTAACATAACCTAACATAACCTAACATAACCTAACCTAACATAACCTAACTTAACATAACCTTGTTTTTTAATGATATAAATTTAACTGCCCTTTATACACTTAAAGAAAATTAAATATGTGAAATCCCATCACGCACAGTTAGCAGCCTTTGACATATAGAGAAGAAGCAAATGAATTGTATAATTTTATGCATATCAATATGGGAGTAGACTTCTTAGAATAAAGTATGTTGCAAAATAAAGATAGATTAAAACGCCACAAATTAAAAGTGGCGATAGTAGGATGGAGAAAAAAAATAACCTAACCTAACATAACCTAACATAACCTAACATAACCTAACCTTACATAACCTAACTTAACATAACCTTGATTTTTAATGATATAAATTTAACTGCCCTTTATACACTTAAAGAAAATTAAATATGTGAAATCCCATCACGCACAGTTAGCAGCCTTTGACATATAGAGAAGAAGCAAATGAATTGTATAATTTTATGCATATCAATATGGGAGAAGACTTCTTAGATTAAAGTATGTTGCAAAATAAAGATAGATTAAAACGCCACAAATTAAAAGTGGCGATAGTAGGATGGAGAAAAAAAATAACCTAACCTAACATAACCTAACTTAACATAACCTTGATTTTTAATGATATAAATTTAACTGCCCTTTATACACTTAAAGAAAATTAAATATGTGAAATCCCATCAGCACAGTTAGCAGCCTTTGACATATAGAGAAGAAGCAAATTAATTGTATAATTTTATGCATATCAATATGGGAGAAGACTTCTTAGATTAAAGTATGTTGCAAAATAAAGATAGATTAAAACGCCACAAATTAAAAGTGGCGATAGTAGGATGGAGAAAAAAAAATTTAACTGCCCTTTATACACTTAAAGAAAATTAAATATGTGAAATCCCATCACGCACAGTTAGCAGCCTTTGACATATAGAGAAGAAGCAAATGAATTGTATAATTTTATGCATATCAATATGGGAGAAGACTTCTTAGATTAAAGTATGTTGCAAAATAAAGATAGATTAAAACGCCACAAATTAAAAGTGGCGATAGTAGGATGGAGAAAAAAAATAGCCTAACCTAACATAACCTAACTTAACATAACCTTGATTTTTAATGATATAAATTTAACTGCCCTTTATACACTTAAAGAAAATTAAATATGTGAAATCCCATCAGCACAGTTAGCAGCCTTTGACATATAGAGAAGAAGCAAATTAATTGTATAATTTTATGCATATCAATATGGGAGAAGACTTCTTAGATTAAAGTATGTTGCAAAATAAAGATAGATTAAAACGCCACAAATTAAAAGTGGCGATAGTAGGATGGAGAAAAAAAAATTTAACTGCCCTTTATACACTTAAAGAAAATTAAATATGTGAAATCCCATCACGCACAGTTAGCAGCCTTTGACATATAGAGAAGAAGCAAATGAATTGTATAATTTTATGCATATCAATATGGGAGAAGACTTCTTAGATTAAAGTATGTTGCAAAATAAAGATAGATTAAAACGCCACAAATTAAAAGTGGCGATAGTAGGATGGAGAAAAAAAATAGCCTAACCTAACATAACCTAACTTAACATAACCTTGATTTTTAATGATATAAATTTAACTGCCCTTTATACACTTAAAGAAAATTAAATATGTGAAATCCCATCAGCACAGTTAGCAGCCTTTGACATATAGAGAAGAAGCAAATGAATTGTATAATTTTATGCATATCAATATGGGAGAAGACTTCTTAGATTAAAGTATGTTGCAAAATAAAGATAGATTAAAACGCCACAAATTAAAAGTGGCGATAGTAGGATGGAGAAAAAAAATAACCTAACCTAACATAACCTAACATAACCTAACATAACCTAACCTAACATAACCTAACCAAATAAATGTAATTTGATTAAATGATAATAAGAGGAATAAACTGTATAGAAGGTAATATGATATAAGATAATAAATTATACTATAATATGAAATTACACAAGTGTTAAGCATATGTCATTGATTGTTTAGAGAAAATGAAATATTATTTTTCATGAAATAAATTTCCCAGCCTTGAATAGATAAATGAAATTAAATATGTGAAATCCCATCACATACAGTGAGCAGCCCCTGACATATAGAGAAGAAGCAAATGAATTGTATAATTTTATGCATGTCAATATGGGAGTAGACTTCTTAGAATAAAGTATGTTGCAAAATAAAGATAGATTAAAACGCCACAAATTAAAAGTGGCGATAGTAGGATGGAGAAAAAAAATAACCTAACCTAACATAACCTAACATAACCTAACCTAACATAACCTAACTTAACATAACCTTGATTTTAAATGATATAAATTTAACTGGCCTTTATACACTTAAAGAAAATTAAATATGTGAAATCCCATCACGCACAGTTAGCAGCCTTTGACATATAGAGAAGAAGCAAATGAATTGTATAATTTTATGCATATCAATATGGGAGAAGACTTCTTAGATTAAAGTATGTTGCAAAATAAAGATAGATTAAAACGCCACAAATTAAAAGTGGCGATAGTAGGATGGAGAAAAAAAATAACCTAACCTAACATAACCTAACTTAACATAACCTTGATTTTTAATGATATAAATTTAACTGCCCTTTATACACTTAAAGAAAATTAAATATGTGAAATCCCATCAGCACAGTTAGCAGCCTTTGACATATAGAGAAGAAGCAAATTAATTGTATAATTTTATGCATATCAATATGGGAGAAGACTTCTTAGATTAAAGTATGTTGCAAAATAAAGATAGATTAAAACGCCACAAATTAAAAGTGGCGATAGTAGGATGGAGAAAAAAAATAACCTAACCTAACATAACCTAACATAACCTAACATAACCTAACATAACCTAACCTTACATAACCTAACTTAACATAACCTTGATTTTTAATGATATAAATTTAACTGCCCTTTATACACTTAAAGAAAATTAAATATGTGAAATCCCATCACGCACAGTTAGCAGCCTTTGACATATAGAGAAGAAGCAAATGAATTGTATAATTTTATGCATATCAATATGGGAGAAGACTTCTTAGATTAAAGTATGTTGCAAAATAAAGATAGATTAAAACGCCACAAATTAAAAGTGGCGATAGTAGGATGGAGAAAAAAAATAACCTAACCTAACATAACCTAACATAACCTAACATAACCTAACATAACCTAACATAACCTAACATAACCTAACATAACCTAACATAACCTAACATAACCTAACATAACCTAACCTAACATAACCTAACTTAACATAACCTTGATTTTTAATGATATAAATTTAACTGCCCTTTATACACTTAAAGAAAATTAAATATGTGAAATCCCATCACGCACAGTTAGCAGCCTTTGACATATAGAGACGAAGCAAATGAATTGTATAATTTTATGCATATCAATATGGGAGAAGACTTCTTAGATTAAAGTATGTTGCAAAATAAAGATAGATTAAAACGCCACAAATTAAAAGTGGCGATAGTAGGATGGAGAAAAAAAATAACCTAACCTAACATAACCTAACATAACCTAACATAACCTAACCTAACATAACCTAACTTAACATAACCTTGATTTTTAATGATATAAATTTAACTGCCCTTTATACACTTAAAGAAAATTAAATATGTGAAATCCCATCACGCACAGTTAGCAGCCTTTGACATATAGAGAAGAAGCAAATGAATTGTATAATTTTATGCATATCAATATGGGAGAAGACTTCTTAGATTAAAGTATGTTGCAAAATAAAGATAGATTAAAACGCCACAAATTAAAAGTGGCGATAGTAGGATGGAGAAAAAAAATAACCTAACCTAACATAACCTAACATAACCTAACATAACCTAACCTAACCTAACCTAACCTAACATAACCAAACCAAATAAATGTAATTTGATTAAATGATAATAAGAGGAATAAACTGTATAGAAGGTAAAATGATATAAGATAATAAATTATACTATAATATGAAATTACACAAGTGTTAAGCATATGTCATTGATTGTTTAGAGAAAATGAAATATGATTTTTCATGAAATAAATTTCCCAGCCTTGAATAGACAAATGAAATTAAATATGTGAAATCCCATCACATACAGTGAGCAGCCCCTGACATATAGAGAAGTAGCAAATGAATTATATAATTTTATGCATGTCAATATGGGAGTAGACTTCTTAGAATAAAGTATGTTGCAAAATAAGGATAGATTAAAAAGCCACAAATTAAAAGTGGCGATAGTAGGATGGAGAAAAAAAATAAACTAACCTAACATAACCTAACATAACCTAACATAACCTAACCTAACATAACCTAACTTAACATAACCTTGTTTTTTAATGATATAAATTTAACTGCCCTTTATACACTTAAAGAAAATTAAATATGTGAAATCCCATCACGCACAGTTAGCAGCCTTTGACATATAGAGAAGAAGCAAATGAATTGTATAATTTTATGCATATCAATATGGGAGTAGACTTCTTAGAATAAAGTATGTTGCAAAATAAAGATAGATTAAAACGCCACAAATTAAAAGTGGCGATAGTAGGATGGAGAAAAAAAATAACCTAACCTAACATAACCTAACATAACCTAACATAACCTAACATAACCTAACCTTACATAACCTAACTTAACATAACCTTGATTTTTAATGATATAAATTTAACTGCCCTTTATACACTTAAAGAAAATTAAATATGTGAAATCCCATCACGCACAGTTAGCAGCCTTTGACATATAGAGAAGAAGCAAATGAATTGTATAATTTTATGCATATCAATATGGGAGAAGACTTCTTAGATTAAAGTATGTTGCAAAATAAAGATAGATTAAAACGCCACAAATTAAAAGTGGCGATAGTAGGATGGAGAAAAAAAATAACCTAACCTAACATAACCTAACTTAACATAACCTTGATTTTTATTGATATAAATTTAACTGCCCTTTATACACTTAAAGAAAATTAAATATGTGAAATCCCATCAGCACAGTTAGCAGCCTTTGACATATAGAGAAGAAGCAAATTAATTGTATAATTTTATGCATATCAATATGGGAGAAGACTTCTTAGATTAAAGTATGTTGCAAAATAAAGATAGATTAAAACGCCACAAATTAAAAGTGGCGATAGTAGGATGGAGAAAAAAAATAACCTAACCTAACATAACCTAACATAACCTAACATAACCTAACCTAACCTAACCTAACCTAACATAACCAAACCAAATAAATGTAATTTGATTAAATGATAATAAGAGGAATAAACTGTATAGAAGGTAAAATGATATAAGATAATAAATTATACTATAATATGAAATTACACAAGTGTTAAGCATATGTCATTGATTGTTTAGAGAAAATGAAATATGATTTTTCATGAAATAAATTTCCCAGCCTTGAATAGACAAATGAAATTAAATATGTGAAATCCCATCACATACAGTGAGCAGCCCCTGACATATAGAGAAGTAGCAAATGAATTATATAATTTTATGCATGTCAATATGGGAGTAGACTTCTTAGAATAAAGTATGTTGCAAAATAAGGATAGATTAAAAAGCCACAAATTAAAAGTGGCGATAGTAGGATGGAGAAAAAAAATAAACTAACCTAACATAACCTAACATAACCTAACCTAACATAACCTAACTTAACATAACCTTGTTTTTTAATGATATAAATTTAACTGCCCTTTATACACTTAAAGAAAATTAAATATGTGAAATCCCATCACGCACAGTTAGCAGCCTTTGACATATAGAGAAGAAGCAAATGAATTGTATAATTTTATGCATATCAATATGGGAGTAGACTTCTTAGAATAAAGTATGTTGCAAAATAAGGATAGATTAAAAAGCCACAAATTAAAAGTGGCGATAGTAGGATGGAGAAAAAAAATAAACTAACCTAACATAACCTAACATAACCTAACATAACCTAACCTAACATAACCTAACTTAACATAACCTTGTTTTTTAATGATATAAATTTAACTGCCCTTTATACACTTAAAGAAAATTAAATATGTGAAATCCCATCACGCACAGTTAGCAGCCTTTGACATATAGAGAAGAAGCAAATGAATTGTATAATTTTATGCATATCAATATGGGAGTAGACTTCTTAGAATAAAGTATGTTGCAAAATAAAGATAGATTAAAACGCCACAAATTAAAAGTGGCGATAGTAGGATGGAGAAAAAAAATAACCTAACCTAACCTAACATAACCTAACATAACCTAACATAACCTAACCTTACATAACCTAACTTAACATAACCTTGATTTTTAATGATATAAATTTAACTGCCCTTTATACACTTAAAGAAAATTAAATATGTGAAATCCCATCACGCACAGTTAGCAGCCTTTGACATATAGAGAAGAAGCAAATGAATTGTATAATTTTATGCATATCAATATGGGAGAAGACTTCTTAGATTAAAGTATGTTGCAAAATAAAGATAGATTAAAACGCCACAAATTAAAAGTGGCGATAGTAGGATGGAGAAAAAAAATAACCTAACCTAACATAACCTAACTTAACATAACCTTGATTTTTAATGATATAAATTTAACTGCCCTTTATACACTTAAAGAAAATTAAATATGTGAAATCCCATCAGCACAGTTAGCAGCCTTTGACATATAGAGAAGAAGCAAATTAATTGTATAATTTTATGCATATCAATATGGGAGAAGACTTCTTAGATTAAAGTATGTTGCAAAATAAAGATAGATTAAAACGCCACAAATTAAAAGTGGCGATAGTAGGATGGAGAAAAAAAATAACCTAACCTAACATAACCTAACATAACCTAACATAACCTAACCTAACCTAACCTAACCTAACATAACCAAACCAAATAAATGTAATTTGATTAAATGATAATAAGAGGAATAAACTGTATAGAAGGTAAAATGATATAAGATAATAAATTATACTATAATATGAAATTACACAAGTGTTAAGCATATGTCATTGATTGTTTAGAGAAAATGAAATATGATTTTTCATGAAATAAATTTCCCAGCCTTGAATAGACAAATGAAATTAAATATGTGAAATCCCATCACATACAGTGAGCAGCCCCTGACATATAGAGAAGTAGCAAATGAATTATATAATTTTATGCATGTCAATATGGGAGTAGACTTCTTAGAATAAAGTATGTTGCAAAATAAGGATAGATTAAAAAGCCACAAATTAAAAGTGGCGATAGTAGGATGGAGAAAAAAAATAAACTAACCTAACATAACCTAACATAACCTAACCTAACATAACCTAACTTAACATAACCTTGTTTTTTAATGATATAAATTTAACTGCCCTTTATACACTTAAAGAAAATTAAATATGTGAAATCCCATCACGCACAGTTAGCAGCCTTTGACATATAGAGAAGAAGCAAATGAATTGTATAATTTTATGCATATCAATATGGGAGTAGACTTCTTAGAATAAAGTATGTTGCAAAATAAAGATAGATTAAAACGCCACAAATTAAAAGTGGCGATAGTAGGATGGAGAAAAAAAATAACCTAACCTAACATAACCTAACATAACCTAACCTTACATAACCTAACTTAACATAACCTTGATTTTTAATGATATAAATTTAACTGCCCTTTATACACTTAAAGAAAATTAAATATGTGAAATCCCATCACGCACAGTTAGCAGCCTTTGACATATAGAGAAGAAGCAAATGAATTGTATAATTTTATGCATATCAATATGGGAGAAGACTTCTTAGATTAAAGTATGTTGCAAAATAAAGATAGATTAAAACGCCACAAATTAAAAGTGGCGATAGTAGGATGGAGAAAAAAAATAACCTAACCTAACATAACCTAACTTAACATAACCTTGATTTTTAATGATATAAATTTAACTGCCCTTTATACACTTAAAGAAAATTAAATATGTGAAATCCCATCAGCACAGTTAGCAGCCTTTGACATATAGAGAAGAAGCAAATTAATTGTATAATTTTATGCATATCAATATGGGAGAAGACTTCTTAGATTAAAGTATGTTGCAAAATAAAGATAGATTAAAACGCCACAAATTAAAAGTGGCGATAGTAGGATGGAGAAAAAAAAATTTAACTGCCCTTTATACACTTAAAGAAAATTAAATATGTGAAATCCCATCACGCACAGTTAGCAGCCTTTGACATATAGAGAAGAAGCAAATGAATTGTATAATTTTATGCATATCAATATGGGAGAAGACTTCTTAGATTAAAGTATGTTGCAAAATAAAGATAGATTAAAACGCCACAAATTAAAAGTGGCGATAGTAGGATGGAGAAAAAAAATAGCCTAACCTAACATAACCTAACTTAACATAACCTTGATTTTTAATGATATAAATTTAACTGCCCTTTATACACTTAAAGAAAATTAAATATGTGAAATCCCATCAGCACAGTTAGCAGCCTTTGACATATAGAGAAGAAGCAAATTAATTGTATAATTTTATGCATATCAATATGGGAGAAGACTTCTTAGATTAAAGTATGTTGCAAAATAAAGATAGATTAAAACGCCACAAATTAAAAGTGGCGATAGTAGGATGGAGAAAAAAAAATTTAACTGCCCTTTATACACTTAAAGAAAATTAAATATGTGAAATCCCATCACGCACAGTTAGCAGCCTTTGACATATAGAGAAGAAGCAAATGAATTGTATAATTTTATGCATATCAATATGGGAGAAGACTTCTTAGATTAAAGTATGTTGCAAAATAAAGATAGATTAAAACGCCACAAATTAAAAGTGGCGATAGTAGGATGGAGAAAAAAAATAGCCTAACCTAACATAACCTAACTTAACATAACCTTGATTTTTAATGATATAAATTTAACTGCCCTTTATACACTTAAAGAAAATTAAATATGTGAAATCCCATCAGCACAGTTAGCAGCCTTTGACATATAGAGAAGAAGCAAATTAATTGTATAATTTTATGCATATCAATATGGGAGAAGACTTCTTAGATTAAAGTATGTTGCAAAATAAAGATAGATTAAAACGCCACAAATTAAAAGTGGCGATAGTAGGATGGAGAAAAAAAATAACCTAACCTAACATAACCTAACATAACCTAACATAACCTAACATAACCTAACCTAACATAACCTAACCAAATAAATGTAATTTGATTAAATGATAATAAGAGGAATAAACTGTATAGAAGGTAATATGATATAAGATAATAAATTATACTATAATATGAAATTACACAAGTGTTAAGCATATGTCATTGATTGTTTAGAGAAAATGAAATATTATTTTTCATGAAATAAATTTCCCAGCCTTGAATAGATAAATGAAATTAAATATGTGAAATCCCATCACATACAGTGAGCAGCCCCTGACATATAGAGAAGTAGCAAATGAATTGTATAATTTTATGCATGTCAATATGGGAGTAGACTTCTTAGAATAAAGTATGTTGCAAAATAAAGATAGATTAAAACGCCACAAATTAAAAGTGGCGATAGTAGGATGGAGAAAAAAAATAACCTAACCTAACATAACCTAACATAACCTAACCTAACATAACCTAACTTAACATAACCTTGATTTTAAATGATATAAATTTAACTGGCCTTTATACACTTAAAGAAAATTAAATATGTGAAATCCCATCACGCACAGTTAGCAGCCTTTGACATATAGAGAAGAAGCAAATGAATTGTATAATTTTATGCATATCAATATGGGAGAAGACTTCTTAGATTAAAGTATGTTGCAAAATAAAGATAGATTAAAACGCCACAAATTAAAAGTGGCGATAGTAGGATGGAGAAAAAAAATAACCTAACCTAACATAACCTAACTTAACATAACCTTGATTTTTAATGATATAAATTTAACTGCCCTTTATACACTTAAAGAAAATTAAATATGTGAAATCCCATCAGCACAGTTAGCAGCCTTTGACATATAGAGAAGAAGCAAATTAATTGTATAATTTTATGCATATCAATATGGGAGAAGACTTCTTAGATTAAAGTATGTTGCAAAATAAAGATAGATTAAAACGCCACAAATTAAAAGTGGCGATAGTAGGATGGAGAAAAAAAATAACCTAACCTAACATAACCTAACATAACCTAACATAACCTAACATAACCTAACCTTACATAACCTAACTTAACATAACCTTGATTTTTAATGATATAAATTTAACTGCCCTTTATACACTTAAAGAAAATTAAATATGTGAAATCCCATCACGCACAGTTAGCAGCCTTTGACATATAGAGAAGAAGCAAATGAATTGTATAATTTTATGCATATCAATATGGGAGAAGACTTCTTAGATTAAAGTATGTTGCAAAATAAAGATAGATTAAAACGCCACAAATTAAAAGTGGCGATAGTAGGATGGAGAAAAAAAATAACCTAACCTAACATAACCTAACATAACCTAACATAACCTAACATAACCTAACATAACCTAACATAACCTAACATAACCTAACATAACCTAACCTAACATAACCTAACTTAACATAACCTTGATTTTTAATGATATAAATTTAACTGCCCTTTATACACTTAAAGAAAATTAAATATGTGAAATCCCATCACGCACAGTTAGCAGCCTTTGACATATAGAGACGAAGCAAATGAATTGTATAATTTTATGCATATCAATATGGGAGAAGACTTCTTAGATTAAAGTATGTTGCAAAATAAAGATAGATTAAAACGCCACAAATTAAAAGTGGCGATAGTAGGATGGAGAAAAAAAATAACCTAACCTAACATAACCTAACATAACCTAACATAACCTAACCTAACATAACCTAACTTAACATAACCTTGATTTTTAATGATATAAATTTAACTGCCCTTTATACACTTAAAGAAAATTAAATATGTGAAATCCCATCACGCACAGTTAGCAGCCTATGACATATAGAGAAGAAGCAAATGAATTGTATAATTTTATGCATATCAATATGGGAGAAGACTTCTTAGATTAAAGTATGTTGCAAAATAAAGATAGATTAAAACGCCACAAATTAAAAGTGGCGATAGTAGGATGGAGAAAAAAAATAACCTAACCTAACATAACCTAACATAACCTAACATAACCTAACCTAACCTAACCTAACCTAACATAACCAAACCAAATAAATGTAATTTGATTAAATGATAATAAGAGGAATAAACTGTATAGAAGGTAAAATGATATAAGATAATAAATTATACTATAATATGAAATTACACAAGTGTTAAGCATATGTCATTGATTGTTTAGAGAAAATGAAATATGATTTTTCATGAAATAAATTTCCCAGCCTTGAATAGACAAATGAAATTAAATATGTGAAATCCCATCACATACAGTGAGCAGCCCCTGACATATAGAGAAGTAGCAAATGAATTATATAATTTTATGCATGTCAATATGGGAGTAGACTTCTTAGAATAAAGTATGTTGCAAAATAAGGATAGATTAAAAAGCCACAAATTAAAAGTGGCGATAGTAGGATGGAGAAAAAAAATAAACTAACCTAACATAACCTAACATAACCTAACATAACCTAACCTAACATAACCTAACTTAACATAACCTTGTTTTTTAATGATATAAATTTAACTGCCCTTTATACACTTAAAGAAAATTAAATATGTGAAATCCCATCACGCACAGTTAGCAGCCTTTGACATATAGAGAAGAAGCAAATGAATTGTATAATTTTATGCATATCAATATGGGAGTAGACTTCTTAGAATAAAGTATGTTGCAAAATAAAGATAGATTAAAACGCCACAAATTAAAAGTGGCGATAGTAGGATGGAGAAAAAAAATAACCTAACCTAACATAACCTAACATAACCTAACATAACCTAACCTAACATAACCTAACTTAACATAACCTTGATTTTTAATGATATAAATTTAACTGCCCTTTATACACTTAAAGAAAATTAAATATGTGAAATCCCATCAGCACAGTTAGCAGCCTTTGACATATAGAGAAGAAGCAAATTAATTGTATAATTTTATGCATATCAATATGGGAGAAGACTTCTTAGATTAAAGTATGTTGCAAAATAAAGATAGATTAAAACGCCACAAATTAAAAGTGGCGATAGTAGGATGGAGAAAAAAAAA
Source organism: Eupithecia tripunctaria (assembly GCA_955876795.1). Lineage (NCBI taxonomy): Eukaryota > Metazoa > Arthropoda > Insecta > Lepidoptera > Geometridae > Eupithecia > Eupithecia tripunctaria. The sequence goes on along the minus strand of OY041598.1, from coordinate 2,802,413 downwards.
TTTAACTGCCCTTTATACACTTAAAGAAAATTAAATATGTGAAATCCCATCACGCACAGTTAGCAGCCTTTGACATATAGAGAAGAAGCAAATGAATTGTATAATTTTATGCATATCAATATGGGAGAAGACTTCTTAGATTAAAGTATGTTGCAAAATAAAGATAGATTAAAACGCCACAAATTAAAAGTGGCGATAGTAGGATGGAGAAAAAAAATAACCTAACCTAACATAACCTAACATAACCTAACATAACCTAACCTAACCTAACCTAACCTAACATAACCAAACCAAATAAATGTAATTTGATTAAATGATAATAAGAGGAATAAACTGTATAGAAGGTAAAATGATATAAGATAATAAATTATACTATAATATGAAATTACACAAGTGTTAAGCATATGTCATTGATTGTTTAGAGAAAATGAAATATGATTTTTCATGAAATAAATTTCCCAGCCTTGAATAGACAAATGAAATTAAATATGTGAAATCCCATCACATACAGTGAGCAGCCCCTGACATATAGAGAAGTAGCAAATGAATTATATAATTTTATGCATGTCAATATGGGAGTAGACTTCTTAGAATAAAGTATGTTGCAAAATAAGGATAGATTAAAAAGCCACAAATTAAAAGTGGCGATAGTAGGATGGAGAAAAAAAATAAACTAACCTAACATAACCTAACATAACCTAACATAACCTAACCTAACATAACCTAACTTAACATAACCTTGTTTTTTAATGATATAAATTTAACTGCCCTTTATACACTTAAAGAAAATTAAATATGTGAAATCCCATCACGCACAGTTAGCAGCCTTTGACATATAGAGAAGAAGCAAATGAATTGTATAATTTTATGCATATCAATATGGGAGTAGACTTCTTAGAATAAAGTATGTTGCAAAATAAAGATAGATTAAAACGCCACAAATTAAAAGTGGCGATAGTAGGATGGAGAAAAAAAATAACCTAACCTAACATAACCTAACATAACCTAACATAACCTAACCTTACATAACCTAACTTAACATAACCTTGATTTTTAATGATATAAATTTAACTGCCCTTTATACACTTAAAGAAAATTAAATATGTGAAATCCCATCACGCACAGTTAGCAGCCTTTGACATATAGAGAAGAAGCAAATGAATTGTATAATTTTATGCATATCAATATGGGAGAAGACTTCTTAGATTAAAGTATGTTGCAAAATAAAGATAGATTAAAACGCCACAAATTAAAAGTGGCGATAGTAGGATGGAGAAAAAAAATAACCTAACCTAACATAACCTAACATAACCTAACATAACCTAACCAAATAAATGTAATTTGATTAAATGATAATAAGAGGAATAAACTGTATAGAAGGTAAAATGATATAAGATAATAAATTATACTATAATATGAAATTACACAAGTGTTAAGCATATGTCATTGATTGTTTAGAGAAAATGAAATATGATTTTTCATGAAATAAATTTCCCAGCCTTGAATAGACAAATGAAATTAAATATGTGAAATCCCATCACATACAGTGAGCAGCCCCTGACATATAGAGAAGTAGCAAATGAATTATATAATTTTATGCATGTCAATATGGGAGTAGACTTCTTAGAATAAAGTATGTTGCAAAATAAGGATAGATTAAAAAGCCACAAATTAAAAGTGGCGATAGTAGGATGGAGAAAAAAAATAAACTAACCTAACATAACCTAACATAACCTAACCTAACATAACCTAACTTAACATAACCTTGTTTTTTAATGATATAAATTTAACTGCCCTTTATACACTTAAAGAAAATTAAATATGTGAAATCCCATCACGCACAGTTAGCAGCCTTTGACATATAGAGAAGAAGCAAATGAATTGTATAATTTTATGCATATCAATATGGGAGTAGACTTCTTAGAATAAAGTATGTTGCAAAATAAAGATAGATTAAAACGCCACAAATTAAAAGTGGCGATAGTAGGATGGAGAAAAAAAATAACCTAACCTAACATAACCTAACATAACCTAACATAACCTAACCTTACATAACCTAACTTAACATAACCTTGATTTTTAATGATATAAATTTAACTGCCCTTTATACACTTAAAGAAAATTAAATATGTGAAATCCCATCACGCACAGTTAGCAGCCTTTGACATATAGAGAAGAAGCAAATGAATTGTATAATTTTATGCATATCAATATGGGAGAAGACTTCTTAGATTAAAGTATGTTGCAAAATAAAGATAGATTAAAACGCCACAAATTAAAAGTGGCGATAGTAGGATGGAGAAAAAAAATAACCTAACCTAACATAACCTAACTTAACATAACCTTGATTTTTAATGATATAAATTTAACTGCCCTTTATACACTTAAAGAAAATTAAATATGTGAAATCCCATCAGCACAGTTAGCAGCCTTTGACATATAGAGAAGAAGCAAATTAATTGTATAATTTTATGCATATCAATATGGGAGAAGACTTCTTAGATTAAAGTATGTTGCAAAATAAAGATAGATTAAAACGCCACAAATTAAAAGTGGCGATAGTAGGATGGAGAAAAAAAAATTTAACTGCCCTTTATACACTTAAAGAAAATTAAATATGTGAAATCCCATCACGCACAGTTAGCAGCCTTTGACATATAGAGAAGAAGCAAATGAATTGTATAATTTTATGCATATCAATATGGGAGAAGACTTCTTAGATTAAAGTATGTTGCAAAATAAAGATAGATTAAAACGCCACAAATTAAAAGTGGCGATAGTAGGATGGAGAAAAAAAATAGCCTAACCTAACATAACCTAACTTAACATAACCTTGATTTTTAATGATATAAATTTAACTGCCCTTTATACACTTAAAGAAAATTAAATATGTGAAATCCCATCAGCACAGTTAGCAGCCTTTGACATATAGAGAAGAAGCAAATTAATTGTATAATTTTATGCATATCAATATGGGAGAAGACTTCTTAGATTAAAGTATGTTGCAAAATAAAGATAGATTAAAACGCCACAAATTAAAAGTGGCGATAGTAGGATGGAGAAAAAAAAATTTAACTGCCCTTTATACACTTAAAGAAAATTAAATATGTGAAATCCCATCACGCACAGTTAGCAGCCTTTGACATATAGAGAAGAAGCAAATGAATTGTATAATTTTATGCATATCAATATGGGAGAAGACTTCTTAGATTAAAGTATGTTGCAAAATAAAGATAGATTAAAACGCCACAAATTAAAAGTGGCGATAGTAGGATGGAGAAAAAAAATAGCCTAACCTAACATAACCTAACTTAACATAACCTTGATTTTTAATGATATAAATTTAACTGCCCTTTATACACTTAAAGAAAATTAAATATGTGAAATCCCATCAGCACAGTTAGCAGCCTTTGACATATAGAGAAGAAGCAAATTAATTGTATAATTTTATGCATATCAATATGGGAGAAGACTTCTTAGATTAAAGTATGTTGCAAAATAAAGATAGATTAAAACGCCACAAATTAAAAGTGGCGATAGTAGGATGGAGAAAAAAAATAACCTAACCTAACATAACCTAACATAACCTAACATAACCTAACCTAACATAACCTAACCAAATAAATGTAATTTGATTAAATGATAATAAGAGGAATAAACTGTATAGAAGGTAATATGATATAAGATAATAAATTATACTATAATATGAAATTACACAAGTGTTAAGCATATGTCATTGATTGTTTAGAGAAAATGAAATATTATTTTTCATGAAATAAATTTCCCAGCCTTGAATAGATAAATGAAATTAAATATGTGAAATCCCATCACATACAGTGAGCAGCCCCTGACATATAGAGAAGTAGCAAATGAATTGTATAATTTTATGCATGTCAATATGGGAGTAGACTTCTTAGAATAAAGTATGTTGCAAAATAAAGATAGATTAAAACGCCACAAATTAAAAGTGGCGATAGTAGGATGGAGAAAAAAAATAACCTAACCTAACATAACCTAACATAACCTAACCTAACATAACCTAACTTAACATAACCTTGATTTTAAATGATATAAATTTAACTGGCCTTTATACACTTAAAGAAAATTAAATATGTGAAATCCCATCACGCACAGTTAGCAGCCTTTGACATATAGAGAAGAAGCAAATGAATTGTATAATTTTATGCATATCAATATGGGAGAAGACTTCTTAGATTAAAGTATGTTGCAAAATAAAGATAGATTTAAACGCCACAAATTAAAAGTGGCGATAGTAGGATGGAGAAAAAAAATAACCTAACCTAACATAACCTAACTTAACATAACCTTGATTTTTAATGATATAAATTTAACTGCCCTTTATACACTTAAAGAAAATTAAATATGTGAAATCCCATCAGCACAGTTAGCAGCCTTTGACATATAGAGAAGAAGCAAATTAATTGTATAATTTTATGCATATCAATATGGGAGAAGACTTCTTAGATTAAAGTATGTTGCAAAATAAAGATAGATTAAAACGCCACAAATTAAAAGTGGCGATAGTAGGATGGAGAAAAAAAATAACCTAACCTAACATAACCTAACATAACCTAACATAACCTAACATAACCTAACCTTACATAACCTAACTTAACATAACCTTGATTTTTAATGATATAAATTTAACTGCCCTTTATACACTTAAAGAAAATTAAATATGTGAAATCCCATCACGCACAGTTAGCAGCCTTTGACATATAGAGAAGAAGCAAATGAATTGTATAATTTTATGCATATCAATATGGGAGAAGACTTCTTAGATTAAAGTATGTTGCAAAATAAAGATAGATTAAAACGCCACAAATTAAAAGTGGCGATAGTAGGATGGAGAAAAAAAATAACCTAACCTAACATAACCTAACATAACCTAACATAACCTAACATAACCTAACATAACCTAACATAACCTAACATAACCTAACATAACCTAACCTAACATAACCTAACTTAACATAACCTTGATTTTTAATGATATAAATTTAACTGCCCTTTATACACTTAAAGAAAATTAAATATGTGAAATCCCATCACGCACAGTTAGCAGCCTTTGACATATAGAGACGAAGCAAATGAATTGTATAATTTTATGCATATCAATATGGGAGAAGACTTCTTAGATTAAAGTATGTTGCAAAATAAAGATAGATTAAAACGCCACAAATTAAAAGTGGCGATAGTAGGATGGAGAAAAAAAATAACCTAACCTAACATAACCTAACATAACCTAACATAACCTAACCTAACATAACCTAACTTAACATAACCTTGATTTTTAATGATATAAATTTAACTGCCCTTTATACACTTAAAGAAAATTAAATATGTGAAATCCCATCACGCACAGTTAGCAGCCTTTGACATATAGAGAAGAAGCAAATGAATTGTATAATTTTATGCATATCAATATGGGAGAAGACTTCTTAGATTAAAGTATGTTGCAAAATAAAGATAGATTAAAACGCCACAAATTAAAAGTGGCGATAGTAGGATGGAGAAAAAAAATAACCTAACCTAACATAACCTAACATAACCTAACATAACCTAACCTAACCTAACCTAACCTAACATAACCAAACCAAATAAATGTAATTTGATTAAATGATAATAAGAGGAATAAACTGTATAGAAGGTAAAATGATATAAGATAATAAATTATACTATAATATGAAATTACACAAGTGTTAAGCATATGTCATTGATTGTTTAGAGAAAATGAAATATGATTTTTCATGAAATAAATTTCCCAGCCTTGAATAGACAAATGAAATTAAATATGTGAAATCCCATCACATACAGTGAGCAGCCCCTGACATATAGAGAAGTAGCAAATGAATTATATAATTTTATGCATGTCAATATGGGAGTAGACTTCTTAGAATAAAGTATGTTGCAAAATAAGGATAGATTAAAAAGCCACAAATTAAAAGTGGCGATAGTAGGATGGAGAAAAAAAATAAACTAACCTAACATAACCTAACATAACCTAACATAACCTAACCTAACATAACCTAACTTAACATAACCTTGTTTTTTAATGATATAAATTTAACTGCCCTTTATACACTTAAAGAAAATTAAATATGTGAAATCCCATCACGCACAGTTAGCAGCCTTTGACATATAGAGAAGAAGCAAATGAATTGTATAATTTTATGCATATCAATATGGGAGTAGACTTCTTAGAATAAAGTATGTTGCAAAATAAAGATAGATTAAAACGCCACAAATTAAAAGTGGCGATAGTAGGATGGAGAAAAAAAATAACCTAACCTAACATAACCTAACATAACCTAACATAACCTAACCTAACATAACCTAACTTAACATAACCTTGATTTTTAATGATATAAATTTAACTGCCCTTTATACACTTAAAGAAAATTAAATATGTGAAATCCCATCAGCACAGTTAGCAGCCTTTGACATATAGAGAAGAAGCAAATTAATTGTATAATTTTATGCATATCAATATGGGAGAAGACTTCTTAGATTAAAGTATGTTGCAAAATAAAGATAGATTAAAACGCCACAAATTAAAAGTGGCGATAGTAGGATGGAGAAAAAAAAATTTAACTGCCCTTTATACACTTAAAGAAAATTAAATATGTGAAATCCCATCACGCACAGTTAGCAGCCTTTGACATATAGAGAAGAAGCAAATGAATTGTATAATTTTATGCATATCAATATGGGAGAAGACTTCTTAGATTAAAGTATGTTGCAAAATAAAGATAGATTAAAACGCCACAAATTAAAAGTGGCGATAGTAGGATGGAGAAAAAAAATAACCTAACCTAACATAACCTAACATAACCTAACATAACCTAACCTAACCTAACCTAACCTAACATAACCAAACCAAATAAATGTAATTTGATTAAATGATAATAAGAGGAATAAACTGTATAGAAGGTAAAATGATATAAGATAATAAATTATACTATAATATGAAATTACACAAGTGTTAAGCATATGTCATTGATTGTTTAGAGAAAATGAAATATGATTTTTCATGAAATAAATTTCCCAGCCTTGAATAGACAAATGAAATTAAATATGTGAAATCCCATCACATACAGTGAGCAGCCCCTGACATATAGAGAAGTAGCAAATGAATTATATAATTTTATGCATGTCAATATGGGAGTAGACTTCTTAGAATAAAGTATGTTGCAAAATAAGGATAGATTAAAAAGCCACAAATTAAAAGTGGCGATAGTAGGATGGAGAAAAAAAATAAACTAACCTAACATAACCTAACATAACCTAACATAACCTAACCTAACATAACCTAACTTAACATAACCTTGTTTTTTAATGATATAAATTTAACTGCCCTTTATACACTTAAAGAAAATTAAATATGTGAAATCCCATCACGCACAGTTAGCAGCCTTTGACATATAGAGAAGAAGCAAATGAATTGTATAATTTTATGCATATCAATATGGGAGTAGACTTCTTAGAATAAAGTATGTTGCAAAATAAAGATAGATTAAAACGCCACAAATTAAAAGTGGCGATAGTAGGATGGAGAAAAAAAATAACCTAACCTAACATAACCTAACATAACCTAACATAACCTAACCTTACATAACCTAACTTAACATAACCTTGATTTTTAATGATATAAATTTAACTGCCCTTTATACACTTAAAGAAAATTAAATATGTGAAATCCCATCACGCACAGTTAGCAGCCTTTGACATATAGAGAAGAAGCAAATGAATTGTATAATTTTATGCATATCAATATGGGAGAAGACTTCTTAGATTAAAGTATGTTGCAAAATAAAGATAGATTAAAACGCCACAAATTAAAAGTGGCGATAGTAGGATGGAGAAAAAAAATAACCTAACCTAACATAACCTAACTTAACATAACCTTGATTTTTAATGATATAAATTTAACTGCCCTTTATACACTTAAAGAAAATTAAATATGTGAAATCCCATCAGCACAGTTAGCAGCCTTTGACATATAGAGAAGAAGCAAATTAATTGTATAATTTTATGCATATCAATATGGGAGAAGACTTCTTAGATTAAAGTATGTTGCAAAATAAAGATAGATTAAAACGCAACAAATTAAAAGTGGCGATAGTAGGATGGAGAAAAAAAAATTTACCTGCCCTTTATACACTTAAAGAAAATTAAATATGTGAAATCCCATCACGCACAGTTAGCAGCCTTTGACATATAGAGAAGAAGCAAATGAATTGTATAATTTTATGCATATCAATATGGGAGAAGACTTCTTAGATTAAAGTATGTTGCAAAATAAAGATAGATTAAAACGCCACAAATTAAAAGTGGCGATAGTAGGATGGAGAAAAAAAATAGCCTAACCTAACATAACCTAACTTAACATAACCTTGATTTTTAATGATATAAATTTAACTGCCCTTTATACACTTAAAGAAAATTAAATATGTGAAATCCCATCAGCACAGTTAGCAGCCTTTGACATATAGAGAAGAAGCAAATTAATTGTATAATTTTATGCATATCAATATGGGAGAAGACTTCTTAGATTAAAGTATGTTGCAAAATAAAGATAGATTAAAACGCCACAAATTAAAAGTGGCGATAGTAGGATGGAGAAAAAAAAATTTAACTGCCCTTTATACACTTAAAGAAAATTAAATATGTGAAATCCCATCACGCACAGTTAGCAGCCTTTGACATATAGAGAAGAAGCAAATGAATTGTATAATTTTATGCATATCAATATGGGAGAAGACTTCTTAGATTAAAGTATGTTGCAAAATAAAGATAGATTAAAACGCCACAAATTAAAAGTGGCGATAGTAGGATGGAGAAAAAAAATAGCCTAACCTAACATAACCTAACTTAACATAACCTTGATTTTTAATGATATAAATTTAACTGCCCTTTATACACTTAAAGAAAATTAAATATGTGAAATCCCATCAGCACAGTTAGCAGCCTTTGACATATAGAGAAGAAGCAAATGAATTGTATAATTTTATGCATATCAATATGGGAGAAGACTTCTTAGATTAAAGTATGTTGCAAAATAAAGATAGATTAAAACGCCACAAATTAAAAGTGGCGATAGTAGGATGGAGAAAAAAAATAACCTAACCTAACATAACCTAACATAACCTAACATAACCTAACCTAACATAACCTAACCAAATAAATGTAATTTGATTAAATGATAATAAGAGGAATAAACTGTATAGAAGGTAATATGATATAAGATAATAAATTATACTATAATATGAAATTACACAAGTGTTAAGCATATGTCATTGATTGTTTAGAGAAAATGAAATATTATTTTTCATGAAATAAATTTCCCAGCCTTGAATAGATAAATGAAATTAAATATGTGAAATCCCATCACATACAGTGAGCAGCCCCTGACATATAGAGAAGTAGCAAATGAATTGTATAATTTTATGCATGTCAATATGGGAGTAGACTTCTTAGAATAAAGTATGTTGCAAAATAAAGATAGATTAAAACGCCACAAATTAAAAGTGGCGATAGTAGGATGGAGAAAAAAAATAACCTAACCTAACATAACCTAACATAACCTAACCTAACATAACCTAACTTAACATAACCTTGATTTTAAATGATATAAATTTAACTGGCCTTTATACACTTAAAGAAAATTAAATATGTGAAATCCCATCACGCACAGTTAGCAGCCTTTGACATATAGAGAAGAAGCAAATGAATTGTATAATTTTATGCATATCAATATGGGAGAAGACTTCTTAGATTAAAGTATGTTGCAAAATAAAGATAGATTAAAACGCCACAAATTAAAAGTGGCGATAGTAGGATGGAGAAAAAAAATAACCTAACCTAACATAACCTAACTTAACATAACCTTGATTTTTAATGATATAAATTTAACTGCCCTTTATACACTTAAAGAAAATTAAATATGTGAAATCCCATCAGCACAGTTAGCAGCCTTTGACATATAGAGAAGAAGCAAATTAATTGTATAATTTTATGCATATCAATATGGGAGAAGACTTCTTAGATTAAAGTATGTTGCAAAATAAAGATAGATTAAAACGCCACAAATAATTTGTGGCGTTTTAATCTATCTTTATTTTGCAACATACTTTATTAAAAGTGGCGATAGTAGGATGGAGAAAAAAAATAACCTAACCTAACATAACCTAACATAACCTAACATAACCTAACATAACCTAACCTTACATAACCTAACTTAACATAACCTTGATTTTTAATGATATAAATTTAACTGCCCTTTATACACTTAAAGAAAATTAAATATGTGAAATCCCATCACGCACAGTTAGCAGCCTTTGACATATAGAGAAGAAGCAAATGAATTGTATAATTTTATGCATATCAATATGGGAGAAGACTTCTTAGATTAAAGTATGTTGCAAAATAAAGAAAGATTAAAACGCCACAAATTAAAAGTGGCGATAGTAGGATGGAGAAAAAAAATAACCTAACCTAACATAACCTAACATAACCTAACATAACCTAACCTAACCTAACCTAACATAACCTAACCAAATAAATGTAATTTGATTAAATGATAATAAGAGGAATAAACTGTATAGAAGGTAAAATGATATAAGATAATAAATTATACTATAATATGAAATTACACAAGTGTTAAGCATATGTCATTGATTGTTTAGAGAAAATGAAATATGATTTTTCATGAAATAAATTTCCCAGCCTTGAATAGACAAATGAAATTAAATATGTGAAATCCCATCACATAAAGTGAGCAGCCCCTGACATATAGAGAAGTAGCAAATGAATTATATAATTTTATGCATGTCAATATGGGAGTAGACTTCTTAGAATAAAGTATGTTGCAAAATAAAGATAGATTAAAACGCCACAAATTAAAAGTGGCGATAGTAGGATGGAGAAAAAAAATAACCTCACCTAACATAACCTAATTAAACCTTTTAATTTGTGGCGTTTTAATCTATCTTTATTTTGCAACATACTTTAATCTAAGAAGTCTTCTCCCATATTGATATGCATAAAATTATACAATTCATTTGCTTCTTCTCTATATGTCAAAGGCTGCTAACTGTGCGTGATGGGATTTCACATATTTAATTTTCTTTAAGTGTATAAAGGGCAGTTAAATTTATATCATTAAAAATCAAGGTTATGTTAAGTTAGGTTATGTTAGGTTAGGTTAGGTTAGGTTATGTTAGGTTATGTTAGGTTAGGTTATTTTTGAGCAAATGAATTATATAATTTTATGCATGTCAATATGGGAGTAGACTTCTTAGAATAAAGTATGTTGCAAAATAAAGATAGATTAAAACGCCACAAATTAAAAGTGGCGATAGTAGGATGGAGAAAAAAAATAACCTAACCTAACATAACCTAACATAACCTAACATAACCTAACATAACCTAACATAACCTAACATAACCTAACATAACCTAACATAACCTAACCTAACATAACCTAACTTAACATAACCTTGATTTTTAATGATATAAATTTAACTGCCCTTTATACACTTAAAGAAAATTAAATATGTGAAATCCCATCACGCACAGTTAGCAGCCTTTGACATATAGAGACGAAGCAAATGAATTGTATAATTTTATGCATATCAATATAGGAGAAGACTTCTTAGATTAAAGTATGTTGCAAAATAAAGATAGATTAAAACGCCACAAATTAAAAGTGGCGATAGTAGGATGGAGAAAAAAAATAACCTAACCTAACATAACCTAACATAACCTAACATAACCTAACCTAACATAACCTAACTTAACATAACCTTGATTTTTAATGATATAAATTTAACTGCCCTTTATACACTTAAAGAAAATTAAATATGTGAAATCCCATCACGCACAGTTAGCAGCCTTTGACATATAGAGAAGAAGCAAATGAATTGTATAATTTTATGCATATCAATATGGGAGAAGACTTCTTAGATTAAAGTATGTTGCAAAATAAAGATAGATTAAAACGCCACAAATTAAAAGTGGCGATAGTAGGATGGAGAAAAAAAATAACCTAACCTAACATAACCTAACATAACCTAACATAACCTAACCTAACCTAACCTAACATAACCAAACCAAATAAATGTAATTTGATTAAATGATAATAAGAGGAATAAACTGTATAGAAGGTAAAATGATATAAGATAATAAATTATACTATAATATGAAATTACACAAGTGTTAAGCATATGTCATTGATTGTTTAGAGAAAATGAAATATGATTTTTCATGAAATAAATTTCCCAGCCTTGAATAGACAAATGAAATTAAATATGTGAAATCCCATCACATACAGTGAGCAGCCCCTGACATATAGAGAAGTAGCAAATGAATTATATAATTTTATGCATGTCAATATGGGAGTAGACTTCTTAGAATAAAGTATGTTGCAAAATAAGGATAGATTAAAAAGCCACAAATTAAAAGTGGCGATAGTAGGATGGAGAAAAAAAATAAACTAACCTAACATAACCTAACATAACCTAACATAACCTAACCTAACATAACCTAACTTAACATAACCTTGTTTTTTAATGATATAAATTTAACTGCCCTTTATACACTTAAAGAAAATTAAATATGTGAAATCCCATCACGCACAGTTAGCAGCCTTTGACATATAGAGAAGAAGCAAATGAATTGTATAATTTTATGCATATCAATATGGGAGTAGACTTCTTAGAATAAAGTATGTTGCAAAATAAAGATAGATTAAAACGCCACAAATTAAAAGTGGCGATAGTAGGATGGAGAAAAAAAATAACCTAACCTAACATAACCTAACATAACCTAACATAACCTAACCTTACATAACCTAACTTAACATAACCTTGATTTTTAATGATATAAATTTAACTGCCCTTTATACACTTAAAGAAAATTAAATATGTGAAATCCCATCACGCACAGTTAGCAGCCTTTGACATATAGAGAAGAAGCAAATGAATTGTATAATTTTATGCATATCAATATGGGAGAAGACTTCTTAGATTAAAGTATGTTGCAAAATAAAGATAGATTAAAACGCCACAAATTAAAAGTGGCGATAGTAGGATGGAGAAAAAAAATAACCTAACCTAACATAACCTAACTTAACATAACCTTGATTTTTAATGATATAAATTTAACTGCCCTTTATACACTTAAAGAAAATTAAATATGTGAAATCCCATCAGCACAGTTAGCAGCCTTTGACATATAGAGAAGAAGCAAATTAATTGTATAATTTTATGCATATCAATATGGGAGAAGACTTCTTAGATTAAAGTATGTTGCAAAATAAAGATAGATTAAAACGCCACAAATTAAAAGTGGCGATAGTAGGATGGAGAAAAAAAAATTTAACTGCCCTTTATACACTTAAAGAAAATTAAATATGTGAAATCCCATCACGCACAGTTAGCAGCCTTTGACATATAGAGAAGAAGCAAATGAATTGTATAATTTTATGCATATCAATATGGGAGAAGACTTCTTAGATTAAAGTATGTTGCAAAATAAAGATAGATTAAAACGCCACAAATTAAAAGTGGCGATAGTAGGATGGAGAAAAAAAATAGCCTAACCTAACATAACCTAACTTAACATAACCTTGATTTTTAATGATATAAATTTAACTGCCCTTTATACACTTAAAGAAAATTAAATATGTGAAATCCCATCAGCACAGTTAGCAGCCTTTGACATATAGAGAAGAAGCAAATTAATTGTATAATTTTATGCATATCAATATGGGAGAAGACTTCTTAGATTAAAGTATGTTGCAAAATAAAGATAGATTAAAACGCCACAAATTAAAAGTGGCGATAGTAGGATGGAGAAAAAAAATAACCTAACCTAACATAACCTAACATAACCTAACATAACCTAACCTAACATAACCTAACTTAACATAACCTTGATTAATAATGATATAAATTTAACTGCCCTTTATACACTTAAAGAAAATTAAATATGTGAAATCCCATCACGCACAGTTAGCAGCCTTTGACATAATAGAGAAGAAGCAAATGAATTGTATAATTTTATGCATATCAATATGGGAGAAGACTTCTTAGATTAAAGTATGTTGCAAAATAAAGATAGATTAAAACGCCACAAATTAAAAGTGGCGATAGTAGGATGGAGAAAAAAAATAACCTAACCTAACATAACCTAACATAACCTAACATAACCTAACATAACCTAACATAACCTAACATAACCTAACATAACCTAACCTAACATAACCTAACTTAACATAACCTTGATTTTTAATGATATAAATTTAACTGCCCTTTATACACTTAAAGAAAATTAAATATGTGAAATCCCATCACGCACAGTTAGCAGCCTTTGACATATAGAGACGAAGCAAATGAATTGTATAATTTTATGCATATCAATATGGGAGAAGACTTCTTAGATTAAAGTATGTTGCAAAATAAAGATAGATTAAAACGCCACAAATTAAAAGTGGCGATAGTAGGATGGAGAAAAAAAATAACCTAACCTAACATAACCTAACATAACCTAACCTAACATAACCTAACTTAACATAACCTTGATTTTTAATGATATAAATTTAACTGCCCTTTATACACTTAAAGAAAATTAAATATGTGAAATCCCATCACGCACAGTTAGCAGCCTTTGACATATAGAGAAGAAGCAAATGAATTGTATAATTTTATGCATATCAATATGGGAGAAGACTTCTTAGATTAAAGTATGTTGCAAAATAAAGATAGATTAAAACGCCACAAATTAAAAGTGGCGATAGTAGGATGGAGAAAAAAAATAACCTAACCTAACATAACCTAACATAACCTAACATAACCTAACATAACCTAACCTTACATAACCTAACTTAACATAACCTTGATTTTTAATGATATAAATTTAACTGCCCTTTATACACTTAAAGAAAATTAAATATGTGAAATCCCATCACGCACAGTTAGCAGCCTTTGACATATAGAGAAGAAGCAAATGAATTGTATAATTTTATGCATATCAATATGGGAGAAGACTTCTTAGATTAAAGTATGTTGCAAAATAAAGATAGATTAAAACGCCACAAATTAAAAGTGGCGATAGTAGGATGGAGAAAAAAAATAACCTAACCTAACATAACCTAACATAACCTAACATAACCTAACCTAACCTAACCTAACATAACCTAACCAAATAAATGTAATTTGATTAAATGATAATAAGAGGAATAAACTGTATAGAAGGTAAAATGATATAAGATAATAAATTATACTATAATATGAAATTACACAAGTGTTAAGCATATGTCATTGATTGTGTAGAGAAAATGAAATATGATTTTTCATGAAATAAATTTCCCAGCCTTGAATAGACAAATGAAATTAAATATGTGAAATCCCATCACATACAGTGAGCAGCCCCTGACATATAGAGAAGTAGCAAATGAATTATATAATTTTATGCATGTCAATATGGGAGTAGACTTCTTAGAATAAAGTATGTTGCAAAATAAGGATAGATTAAAACGCCACAAATTAAAAGTGGCGATAGTAGGATGGAGAAAAAAAATAAACTAACCTAACATAACCTAACATAACCTAACATAACCTAACCTAACATAACCTAACTTAACATAACCTTGTTTTTTAATGATATAAATTTAACTGCCCTTTATACACTTAAAGAAAATTAAATATGTGAAATCCCATCACGCACAGTTAGCAGCCTTTGACATATAGAGAAGAAGCAAATGAATTGTATAATTTTATGCATATCAATATGGGAGTAGACTTCTTAGAATAAAGTATGTTGCAAAATAAAGATAGATTAAAACGCCACAAATTAAAAGTGGCGATAGTAGGATGGAGAAAAAAAATAACCTAACCTAACATAACCTAACATAACCTAACCTAACATAACCTAACTTAACATAACCTTGATTTTTAATGATATAAATTTAACTGCCCTTTATACACTTAAAGAAAATTAAATATGTGAAATCCCATCACGCACAGTTAGCAGCCTTTGACATATAGAGAAGAAGCAAATGAATTGTATAATTTTATGCATATCAATATGGGAGAAGACTTCTTAGATTAAAGTATGTTGCAAAATAAAGATAGATTAAAACGCCACAAATTAAAAGTGGCGATAGTAGGATGGAGAAAAAAAATAGCCTAACCTAACATAACCTAACTTAACATAACCTTGATTTTTAATGATATAAATTTAACTGCCCTTTATACACTTAAAGAAAATTAAATATGTGAAATCCCATCAGCACAGTTAGCAGCCTTTGACATATAGAGAAGAAGCAAATTAATTGTATAATTTTATGCATATCAATATGGGAGAAGACTTCTTAGATTAAAGTATGTTGCAAAATAAAGATAGATTAAAACGCCACAAATTAAAAGTGGCGATAGTAGGATGGAGAAAAAAAATAACCTAACCTAACATAACCTAACATAACCTAACATAACCTAACCTAACATAACCTAACTTAACATAACCTTGATTAATAATGATATAAATTTAACTGCCCTTTATACACTTAAAGAAAATTAAATATGTGAAATCCCATCACGCACAGTTAGCAGCCTTTGACATATAGAGAAGAAGCAAATGAATTGTATAATTTTATGCATATCAATATGGGAGAAGACTTCTTAGATTAAAGTATGTTGCAAAATAAAGATAGATTAAAACGCCACAAATTAAAAGTGGCGATAGTAGGATGGAGAAAAAAAATAACCTAACCTAACATAACCTAACATAACCTAACATAACCTAACATAACCTAACATAACCTAACATAACCTAACATAACCTAACCTAACATAACCTAACTTAACATAACCTTGATTTTTAATGATATAAATTTAACTGCCCTTTATACACTTAAAGAAAATTAAATATGTGAAATCCCATCACGCACAGTTAGCAGCCTTTGACATATAGAGACGAAGCAAATGAATTGTATAATTTTATGCATATCAATATGGGAGAAGACTTCTTAGATTAAAGTATGTTGCAAAATAAAGATAGATTAAAACGCCACAAATTAAAAGTGGCGATAGTAGGATTGAGAAAAAAAATAACCTAACCTAACATAACCTAACATAACCTAACCTAACATAACCTAACTTAACATAACCTTGATTTTTAATGATATAAATTTAACTGCCCTTTATACACTTAAAGAAAATTAAATATGTGAAATCCCATCACGCACAGTTAGCAGCCTTTGACATATAGAGAAGAAGCAAATGAATTGTATAATTTTATGCATATCAATATGGGAGAAGACTTCTTAGATTAAAGTATGTTGCAAAATAAAGATAGATTAAAACGCCACAAATTAAAAGTGGCGATAGTAGGATGGAGAAAAAAAATAACCTAACCTAACATAACCTAACATAACCTAACATAACCTAACATAACCTAACCTTACATAACCTAACTTAACATAACCTTGATTTTTAATGATATAAATTTAACTGCCCTTTATACACTTAAAGAAAATTAAATATGTGAAATCCCATCACGCACAGTTAGCAGCCTTTGACATATAGAGAAGAAGCAAATGAATTGTATAATTTTATGCATATCAATATGGGAGAAGACTTCTTAGATTAAAGTATGTTGCAAAATAAAGATAGATTAAAACGCCACAAATTAAAAGTGGCGATAGTAGGATGGAGAAAAAAAATAACCTAACCTAACATAACCTAACCTAACCTAACCTAACATAACCTAACCAAATAAATGTAATTTGATTAAATGATAATAAGAGGAATAAACTGTATAGAAGGTAAAATGATATAAGATAATAAATTATACTATAATATGAAATTACACAAGTGTTAAGCATATGTCATTGATTGTGTAGAGAAAATGAAATATGATTTTTCATGAAATAAATTTCCCAGCCTTGAATAGACAAATGAAATTAAATATGTGAAATCCCATCACATACAGTGAGCAGCCCCTGACATATTGAGAAGTAGCAAATGAATTATATAATTTTATGCATGTCAATATGGGAGTAGACTTCTTAGAATAAAGTATGTTGCAAAATAAGGATAGATTAAAACGCCACAAATTAAAAGTGGCGATAGTAGGATGGAGAAAAAAAATAAACTAACCTAACATAACCTAACATAACCTAACATAACCTAACCTAACATAACCTAACTTAACATAACCTTGTTTTTTAATGATATAAATTTAACTGCCCTTTATACACTTAAAGAAAATTAAATATGTGAAATCCCATCACGCACAGTTAGCAGCCTTTGACATATAGAGAAGAAGCAAATGAATTGTATAATTTTATGCATATCAATATGGGAGTAGACTTCTTAGAATAAAGTATGTTGCAAAATAAAGATAGATTAAAACGCCACAAATTAAAAGTGGCGATAGTAGGATGGAGAAAAAAAATAACCTAACCTAACATAACCTAACATAACCTAACATAACCTAACCTAACATAACCTAACTTAACATAACCTTGATTTTTAATGATATAAATTTAACTGCCCTTTATACACTTAAAGAAAATTAAATATGTGAAATCCCATCACGCACAGTTAGCAGCCTTTGACATATAGAGAAGAAGCAAATGAATTGTATAATTTTATGCATATCAATATGGGAGAAGACTTCTTAGATTAAAGTATGTTGCAAAATAAAGATAGATTAAAACGCCACAAATTAAAAGTGGCGATAGTAGGATGGAGAAAAAAAATAACCTAACCTAACATAACCTAACTTAACATAACCTTGATTTTTAATGATATAAATTTAACTGCCCTTTATACACTTAAAGAAAATTAAATATGTGAAATCCCATCAGCACAGTTAGCAGCCTTTGACATATAGAGAAGAAGCGAATTAATTGTATAATTTTATGCATATCAATATGGGAGAAGACTTCTTAGATTAAAGTATGTTGCAAAATAAAGATAGATTAAAACGCCACAAATTAAAAGTGGCGATAGTAGGATGGAGAAAAAAAAATTTAACTGCCCTTTATACACTTAAAGAAAATTAAATATGTGAAATCCCATCACGCACAGTTAGCAGCCTTTGACATATAGAGAAGAAGCAAATGAATTGTATAATTTTATGCATATCAATATGGGAGAAGACTTCTTAGATTAAAGTATGTTGCAAAATAAAGATAGATTAAAACGCCACAAATTATAAGTGGCGATAGTAGGATGGAGAAAAAAAAAAAGCCTAACCTAACATAACCTAACTTAACATAACCTTGATTTTTAATGATATAAATTTAACTGCCCTTTATACACTTAAAGAAAATTAAATATGTGAAATCCCATCAGCACAGTTAGCAGCCTTTGACATATAGAGAAGAAGCAAATTAATTGTATAATTTTATGCATATCAATATGGGAGAAGACTTCTTAGATTAAAGTATGTTGCAAAATAAAGATAGATTAAAACGCCACAAATTAAAAGTGGCGATAGTAGGATGGAGAAAAAAAATAACCTAACCTAACATAACCTAACATAACCTAACATAACCTAACCTAACATAACCTAACTTAACATAACCTTGATTTTTAATGATATAAATTTAACTGCCCTTTATACACTTAAAGAAAATTAAATATGTGAAATCCCATCACGCACAGTTAGCAGCCTTTGACATATAGAGAAGAAGCAAATGAATTGTATAATTTTATGCATATCAATATGGGAGAAGACTTCTTAGATTAAAGTATGTTGCAAAATAAAGATAGATTAAAACGCCACAAATTAAAAGTGGCGATAGTAGGATGGAGAAAAAAAATAACCTAACCTAACATAACCTAACATAACCTAACATAACCTAACCTAACATAACCTAACCAAATAAATGTAATTTGATTAAATGATAATAAGAGGAATAAACTGTATAGAAGGTAATATGATATAAGATAATAAATTATACTATAATATGAAATTACACAAGTGTTAAGCATATGTCATTGATTGTTTAGAGAAAATGAAATATTATTTTTCATGAAATAAATTTCCCAGCCTTGAATAGATAAATGAAATTAAATATGTGAAATCCCATCACATACAGTGAGCAGCCCCTGACATATAGAGAAGTAGCAAATGAATTGTATAATTTTATGCATGTCAATATGGGAGTAGACTTCTTAGAATAAAGTATGTTGCAAAATAAAGATAGATTAAAACGCCACAAATTAAAAGTGGCGATAGTAGGATGGAGAAAAAAAATAACCTAACCTAACATAACCTAACATAACCTAACCTAACATAACCTAACTTAACATAACCTTGATTTTAAATGATATAAATTTAACTGCCCTTTATACACTTAAAGAAAATTAAATATGTGAAATCCCATCACGCACAGTTAGCAGCCTTTGACATATAGAGAAGAAGCAAATGAATTGTATAATTTTATGCATATCAATATGGGAGAAGACTTCTTAGATTAAAGTATGTTGCAAAATAAAGATAGATTAAAACGCCACAAATTAAAAGTGGCGATAGTAGGATGGAGAAAAAAAATAACCTAACCTAACATAACCTAACATAACCTAACATAACCTAACATAACCTAACATAACCTAACATAACCTAACCTAACATAACCTAACTTAACATAACCTTGATTTTTAATGATATAAATTTAACTGCCCTTTATACACTTAAAGAAAATTAAATATGTGAAATCCCATCACGCACAGTTAGCAGCCTTTGACATATAGAGACGAAGCAAATGAATTGTATAATTTTATGCATATCAATATGGGAGAAGACTTCTTAGATTAAAGTATGTTGCAAAATAAAGATAGATTAAAACGCCACAAATTAAAAGTGGCGATAGTAGGATGGAGAAAAAAAATAACCTAACCTAACATAACCTAACATAACCTAACCTAACATAACCTAACTTAACATAACCTTGATTTTTAATGATATAAATTTAACTGCCCTTTATACACTTAAAGAAAATTAAATATGTGAAATCCCATCACGCACAGTTAGCAGCCTTTGACATATAGAGAAGAAGCAAATGAATTGTATAATTTTATGCATATCAATATGGGAGAAGACTTCTTAGATTAAAGTATGTTGCAAAATAAAGATAGATTAAAACGCCACAAATTAAAAGTGGCGATAGTAGGATGGAGAAAAAAAATAACCTAACCTAACATAACCTAACATAACCTAACATAACCTAACCTAACCTAACCTAACATAACCTAACCAAATAAATGTAATTTGATTAAATGATAATAAGAGGAATAAACTGTATAGAAGGTAAAATGATATAAGATAATAAATTATACTATAATATGAAATTACACAAGTGTTAAGCATATGTCATTGATTGTGTAGAGAAAATGAAATATGATTTTTCATGAAATAAATTTCCCAGCCTTGAATAGACAAATGAAATTAAATATGTGAAATCCCATCACATACAGTGAGCAGCCCCTGACATATAGAGAAGTAGCAAATGAATTATATAATTTTATGCATGTCAATATGGGAGTAGACTTCTTAGAATAAAGTATGTTGCAAAATAAGGATAGATTAAAACGCCACAAATTAAAAGTGGCGATAGTAGGATGGAGAAAAAAAATAAACTAACCTAACATAACCTAACATAACCTAACATAACCTAACCTAACATAACCTAACTTAACATAACCTTGTTTTTTAATGATATAAATTTAACTGCCCTTTATACACTTAAAGAAAATTAAATATGTGAAATCCCATCACGCACAGTTAGCAGCCTTTGACATATAGAGAAGAAGCAAATGAATTGTATAATTTTATGCATATCAATATGGGAGTAGACTTCTTAGAATAAAGTATGTTGCAAAATAAAGATAGATTAAAACGCCACAAATTAAAAGTGGCGATAGTAGGATGGAGAAAAAAAATAACCTAACCTAACATAACCTAACATAACCTAACATAACCTAACCTAACATAACCTAACTTAACATAACCTTGATTTTTAATGATATAAATTTAACTGCCCTTTATACACTTAAAGAAAATTAAATATGTGAAATCCCATCACGCACAGTTAGCAGCCTTTGACATATAGAGAAGAAGCAAATGAATTGTATAATTTTATGCATATTAATATGGGAGAAGACTTCTTAGATTAAAGTATGTTGCAAAATAAAGATAGATTAAAACGCCACAAATTAAAAGTGGCGATAGTAGGATGGAGAAAAAAAATAACCTAACCTAACATAACCTAACTTAACATAACCTTGATTTTTAATGATATAAATTTAACTGCCCTTTATACACTTAAAGAAAATTAAATATGTGAAATCCCATCAGCACAGTTAGCAGCCTTTGACATATAGAGAAGAAGCAAATTAATTGTATAATTTTATGCATATCAATATGGGAGAAGACTTCTTAGATTAAAGTATGTTGCAAAATAAAGATAGATTAAAACGCCACAAATTAAAAGTGGCGATAGTAGGATGGAGAAAAAAAATAACCTAACCTAACATAACCTAACATAACCTAACATAACCTAACCTAACATAACCTAACTTAACATAACCTTGATTTTTAATGATATAAATTTAACTGCCCTTTATACACTTAAAGAAAATTAAATATGTGAAATCCCATCACGCACAGTTAGCAGCCTTTGACATATAGAGAAGAAGCAAATGAATTGTATAATTTTATGCATATCAATATGGGAGAAGACTTCTTAGATTAAAGTATGTTGCAAAATAAAGATAGATTAAAACGCCACAAATTAAAAGTGGCGATAGTAGGATGGAGAAAAAAAATAACCTAACCTAACATAACCTAACATAACCTAACCTAACATAACCTAACTTAACATAACCTTGATTTTTAATGATATAAATTTAACTGCCCTTTATACACTTAAAGAAAATTAAATATGTGAAATCCCATCACGCACAGTTAGCAGCCTTTGACATATAGAGAAGAAGCAAATGAATTGTATAATTTTATGCATATCAATATGGGAGAAGACTTCTTAGATTAAAGTATGTTGCAAAATAAAGATAGATTAAAACGCCACAAATTAAAAGTGGCGATAGTAGGATGGAGAAAAAAAATAACCTAACCTAACATAACCTAACATAACCTAACATAACCTAACATAACCTAACATAACCTAACCTTACATAACCTAACTTAACATAACCTTGATTTTTAATGATATAAATTTAACTGCCCTTTATACACTTAAAGAAAATTAAATATGTGAAATCCCATCACGCACAGTTAGCAGCCTTTGACATATAGAGAAGAAGCAAATGAATTGTATAATTTTATGCATATCAATATGGGAGAAGACTTCTTAGATTAAAGTATGTTGCAAAATAAAGATAGATTAAAACGCCACAAATTAAAAGTGGCGATAGTAGGATGGAGAAAAAAAATAACCTAACCTAACATAACCTAACATAACCTAACATAACCTAACCTAACCTAACCTAACATAACCTAACCAAATAAATGTAATTTGATTAAATGATAATAAGAGGAATAAACTGTATAGAAGGTAAAATGATATAAGATAATAAATTATACTATAATATGAAATTACACAAGTGTTAAGCATATGTCATTGATTGTGTAGAGAAAATGAAATATGATTTTTCATGAAATAAATTTCCCAGCCTTGAATAGACAAATGAAATTAAATATGTGAAATCCCATCACATACAGTGAGCAGCCCCTGACATATAGAGAAGTAGCAAATGAATTATATAATTTTATGCATGTCAATATGGGAGTAGACTTCTTAGAATAAAGTATGTTGCAAAATAAGGATAGATTAAAACGCCACAAATTAAAAGTGGCGATAGTAGGATGGAGAAAAAAAATAAACTAACCTAACATAACCTAACATAACCTAACATAACCTAACCTAACATAACCTAACTTAACATAACCTTGTTTTTTAATGATATAAATTTAACTGCCCTTTATACACTTAAAGAAAATTAAATATGTGAAATCCCATCACGCACAGTTAGCAGCCTTTGACATATAGAGAAGAAGCAAATGAATTGTATAATTTTATGCATATCAATATGGGAGTAGACTTCTTAGAATAAAGTATGTTGCAAAATAAAGATAGATTAAAACGCCACAAATTAAAAGTGGCGATAGTAGGATGGAGAAAAAAAATAACCTAACCTAACATAACCTAACATAACCTAACATAACCTAACCTAACATAACCTAACTTAACATAACCTTGATTTTTAATGATATAAATTTAACTGCCCTTTATACACTTAAAGAAAATTAAATATGTGAAATCCCATCACGCACAGTTAGCAGCCTTTGACATATAGAGAAGAAGCAAATGAATTGTATAATTTTATGCATATTAATATGGGAGAAGACTTCTTAGATTAAAGTATGTTGCAAAATAAAGATAGATTAAAACGCCACAAATTAAAAGTGGCGATAGTAGGATGGAGAAAAAAAATAACCTAACCTAACATAACCTAACTTAACATAACCTTGATTTTTAATGATATAAATTTAACTGCCCTTTATACACTTAAAGAAAATTAAATATGTGAAATCCCATCAGCACAGTTAGCAGCCTTTGACATATAGAGAAGAAGCAAATTAATTGTATAATTTTATGCATATCAATATGGGAGAAGACTTCTTAGATTAAAGTATGTTGCAAAATAAAGATAGATTAAAACGCCACAAATTAAAAGTGGCGATAGTAGGATGGAGAAAAAAAATAACCTAACCTAACATAACCTAACATAACCTAACATAACCTAACCTAACATAACCTAACTTAACATAACCTTGATTTTTAATGATATAAATTTAACTGCCCTTTATACACTTAAAGAAAATTAAATATGTGAAATCCCATCACGCACAGTTAGCAGCCTTTGACATATAGAGAAGAAGCAAATGAATTGTATAATTTTATGCATATCAATATGGGAGAAGACTTCTTAGATTAAAGTATGTTGCAAAATAAAGATAGATTAAAACGCCACAAATTAAAAGTGGCGATAGTAGGATGGAGAAAAAAAATAACCTAACCTAACATAACCTAACATAACCTAACCTAACATAACCTAACTTAACATAACCTTGATTTTTAATGATATAAATTTAACTGCCCTTTATACACTTAAAGAAAATTAAATATGTGAAATCCCATCACGCACAGTTAGCAGCCTTTGACATATAGAGAAGAAGCAAATGAATTGTATAATTTTATGCATATCAATATGGGAGAAGACTTCTTAGATTAAAGTATGTTGCAAAATAAAGATAGATTAAAACGCCACAAATTAAAAGTGGCGATAGTAGGATGGAGAAAAAAAATAACCTAACCTAACATAACCTAACATAACCTAACATAACCTAACCTAACATAACCTAACTTAACATAACCTTGATTTTTAATGATATAAATTTAACTGCCCTTTATACACTTAAAGAAAATTAAATATGTGAAATCCCATCACGCACAGTTAGCAGCCTTTGACATATAGAGAAGAAGCAAATGAATTGTATAATTTTATGCATATTAATATGGGAGAAGACTTCTTAGATTAAAGTATGTTGCAAAATAAAGATAGATTAAAACGCCACAAATTAAAAGTGGCGATAGTAGGATGGAGAAAAAAAATAACCTAACCTAACATAACCTAACTTAACATAACCTTGATTTTTAATGATATAAATTTAACTGCCCTTTATACACTTAAAGAAAATTAAATATGTGAAATCCCATCAGCACAGTTAGCAGCCTTTGACATATAGAGAAGAAGCAAATTAATTGTATAATTTTATGCATATCAATATGGGAGAAGACTTCTTAGATTAAAGTATGTTGCAAAATAAAGATAGATTAAAACGCCACAAATTAAAAGTGGCGATAGTAGGATGGAGAAAAAAAAATTTAACTGCCCTTTATACACTTAAAGAAAATTAAATATGTGAAATCCCATCACGCACAGTTAGCAGCCTTTGACATATAGAGAAGAAGCAAATGAATTGTATAATTTTATGCATATCAATATGGGAGAAGACTTCTTAGATTAAAGTATGTTGCAAAATAAAGATAGATTAAAACGCCACAAATTAAAAGTGGCGATAGTAGGATGGAGAAAAAAAATAGCCTAACCTAACATAACCTAACTTAACATAACCTTGATTTTTAATGATATAAATTTAACTGCCCTTTATACACTTAAAGAAAATTAAATATGTGAAATCCCATCAGCACAGTTAGCAGCCTTTGACATATAGAGAAGAAGCAAATTAATTGTATAATTTTATGCATATCAATATGGGAGAAGACTTCTTAGATTAAAGTATGTTGCAAAATAAAGATAGATTAAAACGCCACAAATTAAAAGTGGCGATAGTAGGATGGAGAAAAAAAATAACCTAACCTAACATAACCTAACATAACCTAACATAACCTAACCTAACATAACCTAACTTAACATAACCTTGATTTTTAATGATATAAATTTAACTGCCCTTTATACACTTAAAGAAAATTAAATATGTGAAATCCCATCACGCACAGTTAGCAGCCTTTGACATATAGAGAAGAAGCAAATGAATTGTATAATTTTATGCATATCAATATGGGAGAAGACTTCTTAGATTAAAGTATGTTGCAAAATAAAGATAGATTAAAACGCCACAAATTAAAAGTGGCGATAGTAGGATGGAGAAAAAAAATAACCTAACCTAACATAACCTAACATAACCTAACATAACCTAACCTAACATAACCTAACCAAATAAATGTAATTTGATTAAATGATAATAAGAGGAATAAACTGTATAGAAGGTAATATGATATAAGATAATAAATTATACTATAATATGAAATTACACAAGTGTTAAGCATATGTCATTGATTGTTTAGAGAAAATGAAATATTATTTTTCATGAAATAAATTTCCCAGCCTTGAATAGATAAATGAAATTAAATATGTGAAATCCCATCACATACAGTGAGCAGCCCCTGACATATAGAGAAGTAGCAAATGAATTGTATAATTTTATGCATGTCAATATGGGAGTAGACTTCTTAGAATAAAGTATGTTGCAAAATAAAGATAGATTAAAACGCCACAAATTAAAAGTGGCGATAGTAGGATGGAGAAAAAAAATAACCTAACCTAACATAACCTAACATAACCTAACCTAACATAACCTAACTTAACATAACCTTGATTTTAAATGATATAAATTTAACTGCCCTTTATACACTTAAAGAAAATTAAATATGTGAAATCCCATCACGCACAGTTAGCAGCCTTTGACATATAGAGAAGAAGCAAATGAATTGTATAATTTTATGCATATCAATATGGGAGAAGACTTCTTAGATTAAAGTATGTTGCAAAATAAAGATAGATTAAAACGCCACAAATTAAAAGTGGCGATAGTAGGATGGAGAAAAAAAATAACCTAACCTAACATAACCTAACATAACCTAACATAACCTAACATAACCTAACATAACCTAACATAACCTAACCTAACATAACCTAACTTAACATAACCTTGATTTTTAATGATATAAATTTAACTGCCCTTTATACACTTAAAGAAAATTAAATATGTGAAATCCCATCACGCACAGTTAGCAGCCTTTGACATATAGAGACGAAGCAAATGAATTGTATAATTTTATGCATATCAATATGGGAGAAGACTTCTTAGATTAAAGTATGTTGCAAAATAAAGATAGATTAAAACGCCACAAATTAAAAGTGGCGATAGTAGGATGGAGAAAAAAAATAACCTAACCTAACATAACCTAACATAACCTAACCTAACATAACCTAACTTAACATAACCTTGATTTTTAATGATATAAATTTAACTGCCCTTTATACACTTAAAGAAAATTAAATATGTGAAATCCCATCACGCACAGTTAGCAGCCTTTGACATATAGAGAAGAAGCAAATGAATTGTATAATTTTATGCATATCAATATGGGAGAAGACTTCTTAGATTAAAGTATGTTGCAAAATAAAGATAGATTAAAACGCCACAAATTAAAAGTGGCGATAGTAGGATGGAGAAAAAAAATAACCTAACCTAACATAACCTAACATAACCTAACATAACCTAACCTAACCTAACCTAACATAACCTAACCAAATAAATGTAATTTGATTAAATGATAATAAGAGGAATAAACTGTATAGAAGGTAAAATGATATAAGATAATAAATTATACTATAATATGAAATTACACAAGTGTTAAGCATATGTCATTGATTGTGTAGAGAAAATGAAATATGATTTTTCATGAAATAAATTTCCCAGCCTTGAATAGACAAATGAAATTAAATATGTGAAATCCCATCACATACAGTGAGCAGCCCCTGACATATAGAGAAGTAGCAAATGAATTATATAATTTTATGCATGTCAATATGGGAGTAGACTTCTTAGAATAAAGTATGTTGCAAAATAAGGATAGATTAAAACGCCACAAATTAAAAGTGGCGATAGTAGGATGGAGAAAAAAAATAAACTAACCTAACATAACCTAACATAACCTAACATAACCTAACCTAACATAACCTAACTTAACATAACCTTGTTTTTTAATGATATAAATTTAACTGCCCTTTATACACTTAAAGAAAATTAAATATGTGAAATCCCATCACGCACAGTTAGCAGCCTTTGACATATAGAGAAGAAGCAAATGAATTGTATAATTTTATGCATATCAATATGGGAGTAGACTTCTTAGAATAAAGTATGTTGCAAAATAAAGATAGATTAAAACGCCACAAATTAAAAGTGGCGATAGTAGGATGGAGAAAAAAAATAACCTAACCTAACATAACCTAACATAACCTAACATAACCTAACCTAACATAACCTAACTTAACATAACCTTGATTTTTAATGATATAAATTTAACTGCCCTTTATACACTTAAAGAAAATTAAATATGTGAAATCCCATCACGCACAGTTAGCAGCCTTTGACATATAGAGAAGAAGCAAATGAATTGTATAATTTTATGCATATTAATATGGGAGAAGACTTCTTAGATTAAAGTATGTTGCAAAATAAAGATAGATTAAAACGCCACAAATTAAAAGTGGCGATAGTAGGATGGAGAAAAAAAATAACCTAACCTAACATAACCTAACTTAACATAACCTTGATTTTTAATGATATAAATTTAACTGCCCTTTATACACTTAAAGAAAATTAAATATGTGAAATCCCATCAGCACAGTTAGCAGCCTTTGACATATAGAGAAGAAGCAAATTAATTGTATAATTTTATGCATATCAATATGGGAGAAGACTTCTTAGATTAAAGTATGTTGCAAAATAAAGATAGATTAAAACGCCACAAATTAAAAGTGGCGATAGTAGGATGGAGAAAAAAAATAACCTAACCTAACATAACCTAACATAACCTAACATAACCTAACCTAACATAACCTAACTTAACATAACCTTGATTTTTAATGATATAAATTTAACTGCCCTTTATACACTTAAAGAAAATTAAATATGTGAAATCCCATCACGCACAGTTAGCAGCCTTTGACATATAGAGAAGAAGCAAATGAATTGTATAATTTTATGCATATCAATATGGGAGAAGACTTCTTAGATTAAAGTATGTTGCAAAATAAAGATAGATTAAAACGCCACAAATTAAAAGTGGCGATAGTAGGATGGAGAAAAAAAATAACCTAACCTAACATAACCTAACATAACCTAACCTAACATAACCTAACTTAACATAACCTTGATTTTTAATGATATAAATTTAACTGCCCTTTATACACTTAAAGAAAATTAAATATGTGAAATCCCATCACGCACAGTTAGCAGCCTTTGACATATAGAGAAGAAGCAAATGAATTGTATAATTTTATGCATATCAATATGGGAGAAGACTTCTTAGATTAAAGTATGTTGCAAAATAAAGATAGATTAAAACGCCACAAATTAAAAGTGGCGATAGTAGGATGGAGAAAAAAAATAACCTAACCTAACATAACCTAACATAACCTAACATAACCTAACATAACCTAACATAACCTAACCTTACATAACCTAACTTAACATAACCTTGATTTTTAATGATATAAATTTAACTGCCCTTTATACACTTAAAGAAAATTAAATATGTGAAATCCCATCACGCACAGTTAGCAGCCTTTGACATATAGAGAAGAAGCAAATGAATTGTATAATTTTATGCATATCAATTATGGGAGAAGACTTCTTAGATTAAAGTATGTTGCAAAATAAAGATAGATTAAAACGCCACAAATTAAAAGTGGCGATAGTAGGATGGAGAAAAAAAATAACCTAACCTAACATAACCTAACATAACCTAACATAACCTAACCTAACCTAACCTAACATAACCTAACCAAATAAATGTAATTTGATTAAATGATAATAAGAGGAATAAACTGTATAGAAGGTAAAATGATATAAGATAATAAATTATACTATAATATGAAATTACACAAGTGTTAAGCATATGTCATTGATTGTGTAGAGAAAATGAAATATGATTTTTCATGAAATAAATTTCCCAGCCTTGAATAGACAAATGAAATTAAATATGTGAAATCCCATCACATACAGTGAGCAGCCCCTGACATATAGAGAAGTAGCAAATGAATTATATAATTTTATGCATGTCAATATGGGAGTAGACTTCTTAGAATAAAGTATGTTGCAAAATAAGGATAGATTAAAACGCCACAAATTAAAAGTGGCGATAGTAGGATGGAGAAAAAAAATAAACTAACCTAACATAACCTAACATAACCTAACATAACCTAACCTAACATAACCTAACTTAACATAACCTTGTTTTTTAATGATATAAATTTAACTGCCCTTTATACACTTAAAGAAAATTAAATATGTGAAATCCCATCACGCACAGTTAGCAGCCTTTGACATATAGAGAAGAAGCAAATGAATTGTATAATTTTATGCATATCAATATGGGAGTAGACTTCTTAGAATAAAGTATGTTGCAAAATAAAGATAGATTAAAACGCCACAAATTAAAAGTGGCGATAGTAGGATGGAGAAAAAAAATAACCTAACCTAACATAACCTAACATAACCTAACATAACCTAACCTAACATAACCTAACTTAACATAACCTTGATTTTTAATGATATAAATTTAACTGCCCTTTATACACTTAAAGAAAATTAAATATGTGAAATCCCATCACGCACAGTTAGCAGCCTTTGACATATAGAGAAGAAGCAAATGAATTGTATAATTTTATGCATATTAATATGGGAGAAGACTTCTTAGATTAAAGTATGTTGCAAAATAAAGATAGATTAAAACGCCACAAATTAAAAGTGGCGATAGTAGGATGGAGAAAAAAAATAACCTAACCTAACATAACCTAACTTAACATAACCTTGATTTTTAATGATATAAATTTAACTGCCCTTTATACACTTAAAGAAAATTAAATATGTGAAATCCCATCAGCACAGTTAGCAGCCTTTGACATATAGAGAAGAAGCAAATTAATTGTATAATTTTATGCATATCAATATGGGAGAAGACTTCTTAGATTAAAGTATGTTGCAAAATAAAGATAGATTAAAACGCCACAAATTAAAAGTGGCGATAGTAGGATGGAGAAAAAAAATAACCTAACCTAACATAACCTAACATAACCTAACATAACCTAACCTAACATAACCTAACTTAACATAACCTTGATTTTTAATGATATAAATTTAACTGCCCTTTATACACTTAAAGAAAATTAAATATGTGAAATCCCATCACGCACAGTTAGCAGCCTTTGACATATAGAGAAGAAGCAAATGAATTGTATAATTTTATGCATATCAATATGGGAGAAGACTTCTTAGATTAAAGTATGTTGCAAAATAAAGATAGATTAAAACGCCACAAATTAAAAGTGGCGATAGTAGGATGGAGAAAAAAAATAACCTAACCTAACATAACCTAACATAACCTAACCTAACATAACCTAACTTAACATAACCTTGATTTTTAATGATATAAATTTAACTGCCCTTTATACACTTAAAGAAAATTAAATATGTGAAATCCCATCACGCACAGTTAGCAGCCTTTGACATATAGAGAAGAAGCAAATGAATTGTATAATTTTATGCATATCAATATGGGAGAAGACTTCTTAGATTAAAGTATGTTGCAAAATAAAGATAGATTAAAACGCCACAAATTAAAAGTGGCGATAGTAGGATGGAGAAAAAAAATAACCTAACCTAACATAACCTAACATAACCTAACATAACCTAACATAACCTAACATAACCTAACATAACCTAACATAACCTAACCTAACATAACCTAACTTAACATAACCTTGATTTTTAATGATATAAATTTAACTGCCCTTTATACACTTAAAGAAAATTAAATATGTGAAATCCCATCACGCACAGTTAGCAGCCTTTGACATATAGAGACGAAGCAAATGAATTGTATAATTTTATGCATATCAATATGGGAGAAGACTTCTTAGATTAAAGTATGTTGCAAAATAAAGATAGATTAAAACGCCACAAATTAAAAGTGGCGATAGTAGGATGGAGAAAAAAAATAACCTAACCTAACATAACCTAACATAACCTAACCTAACATAACCTAACTTAACATAACCTTGATTTTTAATGATATAAATTTAACTGCCCTTTATACACTTAAAGAAAATTAAATATGTGAAATCCCATCACGCACAGTTAGCAGCCTTTGACATATAGAGAAGAAGCAAATGAATTGTATAATTTTATGCATATCAATATGGGAGAAGACTTCTTAGATTAAAGTATGTTGCAAAATAAAGATAGATTAAAACGCCACAAATTAAAAGTGGCGATAGTAGGATGGAGAAAAAAAATAACCTAACCTAACATAACCTAACATAACCTAACATAACCTAACATAACCTAACATAACCTAACCTTACATAACCTAACTTAACATAACCTTGATTTTTAATGATATAAATTTAACTGCCCTTTATACACTTAAAGAAAATTAAATATGTGAAATCCCATCACGCACAGTTAGCAGCCTTTGACATATAGAGAAGAAGCAAATGAATTGTATAATTTTATGCATATCAATATGGGAGAAGACTTCTTAGATTAAAGTATGTTGCAAAATAAAGATAGATTAAAACGCCACAAATTAAAAGTGGCGATAGTAGGATGGAGAAAAAAAATAACCTAACCTAACATAACCTAACATAACCTAACATAACCTTACATAACCTAACATAACCTAACATAACCTAACATAACCTAACCTAACATAACCTAACTTAACATAACCTTGATTTTTAATGATATAAATTTAACTGCCCTTTATACACTTAAAGAAAATTAAATATGTGAAATCCCATCACGCACAGTTAGCAGCCTTTGACATATAGAGACGAAGCAAATGAATTGTATAATTTTATGCATATCAATATGGGAGAAGACTTCTTAGATTAAAGTATGTTGCAAAATAAAGATAGATTAAAACGCCACAAATTAAAAGTGGCGATAGTAGGATGGAGAAAAAAAATAACCTAACCTAACATAACCTAACATAACCTAACCTAACATAACCTAACTTAACATAACCTTGATTTTTAATGATATAAATTTAACTGCCCTTTTTACACTTAAAGAAAATTAAATATGTGAAATCCCATCACGCACAGTTAGCAGCCTTTGACATATAGAGAAGAAGCAAATGAATTGTATAATTTTATGCATATCAATATGGGAGAAGACTTCTTAGATTAAAGTATGTTGCAAAATAAAGATAGATTAAAACGCCACAAATTAAAAGTGGCGATAGTAGGATGGAGAAAAAAAATAACCTAACCTAACATAACCTAACATAACCTAACATAACCTAACATAACCTAACATAACCTAACCTTACATAACCTAACTTAACATAACCTTGATTTTTAATGATATAAATTTAACTGCCCTTTATACACTTAAAGAAAATTAAATATGTGAAATCCCATCACGCACAGTTAGCAGCCTTTGACATATAGAGAAGAAGCAAATGAATTGTATAATTTTATGCATATCAATATGGGAGAAGACTTCTTAGATTAAAGTATGTTGCAAAATAAAGATAGATTAAAACGCCACAAATTAAAAGTGGCGATAGTAGGATGGAGAAAAAAAATAACCTAACCTAACATAACCTAACATAACCTAACATAACCTAACCTAACCTAACCTAACATAACCTAACCAAATAAATGTAATTTGATTAAATGATAATAAGAGGAATAAACTGTATAGAAGGTAAAATGATATAAGATAATAAATTATACTATAATATGAAATTACACAAGTGTTAAGCATATGTCATTGATTGTGTAGAGAAAATGAAATATGATTTTTCATGAAATAAATTTCCCAGCCTTGAATAGACAAATGAAATTAAATATGTGAAATCCCATCACATACAGTGAGCAGCCCCTGACATATAGAGAAGTAGCAAATGAATTATATAATTTTATGCATGTCAATATGGGAGTAGACTTCTTAGAATAAAGTATGTTGCAAAATAAGGATAGATTAAAACGCCACAAATTAAAAGTGGCGATAGTAGGATGGAGAAAAAAAATAAACTAACCTAACATAACCTAACATAACCTAACATAACCTAACCTAACATAACCTAACTTAACATAACCTTGTTTTTTAATGATATAAATTTAACTGCCCTTTATACACTTAAAGAAAATTAAATATGTGAAATCCCATCACGCACAGTTAGCAGCCTTTGACATATAGAGAAGAAGCAAATGAATTGTATAATTTTATGCATATCAATATGGGAGTAGACTTCTTAGAATAAAGTATGTTGCAAAATAAAGATAGATTAAAACGCCACAAATTAAAAGTGGCGATAGTAGGATGGAGAAAAAAAATAACCTAACCTAACATAACCTAACATAACCTAACATAACCTAACCTAACATAACCTAACTTAACATAACCTTGATTTTTAATGATATAAATTTAACTGCCCTTTATACACTTAAAGAAAATTAAATATGTGAAATCCCATCACGCACAGTTAGCAGCCTTTGACATATAGAGAAGAAGCAAATGAATTGTATAATTTTATGCATATTAATATGGGAGAAGACTTCTTAGATTAAAGTATGTTGCAAAATAAAGATAGATTAAAACGCCACAAATTAAAAGTGGCGATAGTAGGATGGAGAAAAAAAATAACCTAACCTAACATAACCTAACTTAACATAACCTTGATTTTTAATGATATAAATTTAACTGCCCTTTATACACTTAAAGAAAATTAAATATGTGAAATCCCATCAGCACAGTTAGCAGCCTTTGACATATAGAGAAGAAGCAAATTAATTGTATAATTTTATGCATATCAATATGGGAGAAGACTTCTTAGATTAAAGTATGTTGCAAAATAAAGATAGATTAAAACGCCACAAATTAAAAGTGGCGATAGTAGGATGGAGAAAAAAAATAACCTAACCTAACATAACCTAACATAACCTAACATAACCTAACCTAACATAACCTAACTTAACATAACCTTGATTTTTAATGATATAAATTTAACTGCCCTTTATACACTTAAAGAAAATTAAATATGTGAAATCCCATCACGCACAGTTAGCAGCCTTTGACATATAGAGAAGAAGCAAATGAATTGTATAATTTTATGCATATCAATATGGGAGAAGACTTCTTAGATTAAAGTATGTTGCAAAATAAAGATAGATTAAAACGCCACAAATTAAAAGTGGCGATAGTAGGATGGAGAAAAAAAATAACCTAACCTAACATAACCTAACATAACCTAACATAACCTAACATAACCTAACCTTACATAACCTAACTTAACAACCTTGATTTTTAATGATATAAATTTAACTGCCCTTTATACACTTAAAGAAAATTAAATATGTGAAATCCCATCACGCACAGTTAGCAGCCTTTGACATATAGAGAAGAAGCAAATGAATTGTATAATTTTATGCATATCAATATGGGAGAAGACTTCTTAGATTAAAGTATGTTGCAAAATAAAGATAGATTAAAACGCCACAAATTAAAAGTGGCGATAGTAGGATGGAGAAAAAAAATAACCTAACCTAACATAACCTAACATAACCTAACCTAACATAACCTAACTTAACATAACCTTGATTTTTAATGATATAAATTTAACTGCCCTTTATACACTTAAAGAAAATTAAATATGTGAAATCCCATCACGCACAGTTAGCAGCCTTTGACATATAGAGAAGAAGCAAATGAATTGTATAATTTTATGCATATCAATATGGGAGAAGACTTCTTAGATTAAAGTATGTTGCAAAATAAAGATAGATTAAAACGCCACAAATTAAAAGTGGCGATAGTAGGATGGAGAAAAAAAATAACCTAACCTAACATAACCTAACATAACCTAACATAACCTAACATAACCTAACATAACCTAACATAACCTAACCTAACATAACCTAACTTAACATAACCTTGATTTTTAATGATAAAAATTTAACTGCCCTTTATACACTTAAAGAAAATTAAATATGTGAAATCCCATCACGCACAGTTAGCAGCCTTTGACATATAGAGACGAAGCAAATGAATTGTATAATTTTATGCATATCAATATGGGAGAAGACTTCTTAGATTAAAGTATGTTGCAAAATAAAGATAGATTAAAACGCCACAAATTAAAAGTGGCGATAGTAGGATGGAGAAAAAAAATAACCTAACCTAACATAACCTAACATAACCTAACCTAACATAACCTAACTTAACATAACCTTGATTTTTAATGATATAAATTTAACTGCCCTTTATACACTTAAAGAAAATTAAATATGTGAAATCCCATCACGCACAGTTAGCAGCCTTTGACATATAGAGAAGAAGCAAATGAATTGTATAATTTTATGCATATCAATATGGGAGAAGACTTCTTAGATTAAAGTATGTTGCAAAATAAAGATAGATTAAAACGCCACAAATTAAAAGTGGCGATAGTAGGATGGAGAAAAAAAATAACCTAACCTAACATAACCTAACATAACCTAACATAACCTAACATAACCTAACATAACCTAACCTTACATAACCTAACTTAACATAACCTTGATTTTTAATGATATAAATTTAACTGCCCTTTATACACTTAAAGAAAATTAAATATGTGAAATCCCATCACGCACAGTTAGCAGCCTTTGACATATAGAGAAGAAGCAAATGAATTGTATAATTTTATGCATATCAATATGGGAGAAGACTTCTTAGATTAAAGTATGTTGCAAAATAAAGATAGATTAAAACGCCACAAATTAAAAGTGGCGATAGTAGGATGGAGAAAAAAAATAACCTAACCTAACATAACCTAACATAACCTAACATAACCTAACATAACCTAACATAACCTAACATAACCTAACATAACCTAACCTAACATAACCTAACTTAACATAACCTTGATTTTTAATGATATAAATTTAACTGCCCTTTATACACTTAAAGAAAATTAAATATGTGAAATCCCATCACGCACAGTTAGCAGCCTTTGACATATAGAGACGAAGCAAATGAATTGTATAATTTTATGCATATCAATATGGGAGAAGACTTCTTAGATTAAAGTATGTTGCAAAATAAAGATAGATTAAAACGCCACAAATTAAAAGTGGCGATAGTAGGATGGAGAAAAAAAATAACCTAACCTAACATAACCTAACATAACCTAACCTAACATAACCTAACTTAACATAACCTTGATTTTTAATGATATAAATTTAACTGCCCTTTATACACTTAAAGAAAATTAAATATGTGAAATCCCATCACGCACAGTTAGCAGCCTTTGACATATAGAGAAGAAGCAAATGAATTGTATAATTTTATGCATATCAATATGGGAGAAGACTTCTTAGATTAAAGTATGTTGCAAAATAAAGATAGATTAAAACGCCACAAATTAAAAGTGGCGATAGTAGGATGGAGAAAAAAAATAACCTAACCTAACATAACCTAACATAACCTAACATAACCTAACATAACCTAACATAACCTAACCTTACATAACCTAACTTAACATAACCTTGATTTTTAATGATATAAATTTAACTGCCCTTTATACACTTAAAGAAAATTAAATATGTGAAATCCCATCACGCACAGTTAGCAGCCTTTGACATATAGAGAAGAAGCAAATGAATTGTATAATTTTATGCATATCAATATGGGAGAAGACTTCTTAGATTAAAGTATGTTGCAAAATAAAGATAGATTAAAACGCCACAAATTAAAAGTGGCGATAGTAGGATGGAGAAAAAAAATAACCTAACCTAACATAACCTAACATAACCTAACATAACCTAACCTAACCTAACCTAACATAACCTAACCAAATAAATGTAATTTGATTAAATGATAATAAGAGGAATAAACTGTATAGAAGGTAAAATGATATAAGATAATAAATTATACTATAATATGAAATTACACAAGTGTTAAGCATATGTCATTGATTGTGTAGAGAAAATGAAATATGATTTTTCATGAAATAAATTTCCCAGCCTTGAATAGACAAATGAAATTAAATATGTGAAATCCCATCACATACAGTGAGCAGCCCCTGACATATAGAGAAGTAGCAAATGAATTATATAATTTTATGCATGTCAATATGGGAGTAGACTTCTTAGAATAAAGTATGTTGCAAAATAAGGATAGATTAAAACGCCACAAATTAAAAGTGGCGATAGTAGGATGGAGAAAAAAAATAAACTAACCTAACATAACCTAACATAACCTAACATAACCTAACCTAACATAACCTAACTTAACATAACCTTGTTTTTTAATGATATAAATTTAACTGCCCTTTATACACTTAAAGAAAATTAAATATGTGAAATCCCATCACGCACAGTTAGCAGCCTTTGACATATAGAGAAGAAGCAAATGAATTGTATAATTTTATGCATATCAATATGGGAGTAGACTTCTTAGAATAAAGTATGTTGCAAAATAAAGATAGATTAAAACGCCACAAATTAAAAGTGGCGATAGTAGGATGGAGAAAAAAAATAACCTAACCTAACATAACCTAACATAACCTAACATAACCTAACCTAACATAACCTAACTTAACATAACCTTGATTTTTAATGATATAAATTTAACTGCCCTTTATACACTTAAAGAAAATTAAATATGTGAAATCCCATCACGCACAGTTAGCAGCCTTTGACATATAGAGAAGAAGCAAATGAATTGTATAATTTTATGCATATTAATATGGGAGAAGACTTCTTAGATTAAAGTATGTTGCAAAATAAAGATAGATTAAAACGCCACAAATTAAAAGTGGCGATAGTAGGATGGAGAAAAAAAATAACCTAACCTAACATAACCTAACTTAACATAACCTTGATTTTTAATGATATAAATTTAACTGCCCTTTATACACTTAAAGAAAATTAAATATGTGAAATCCCATCAGCACAGTTAGCAGCCTTTGACATATAGAGAAGAAGCAAATTAATTGTATAATTTTATGCATATCAATATGGGAGAAGACTTCTTAGATTAAAGTATGTTGCAAAATAAAGATAGATTAAAACGCCACAAATTAAAAGTGGCGATAGTAGGATGGAGAAAAAAAATAACCTAACCTAACATAACCTAACATAACCTAACATAACCTAACCTAACATAACCTAACTTAACATAACCTTGATTTTTAATGATATAAATTTAACTGCCCTTTATACACTTAAAGAAAATTAAATATGTGAAATCCCATCACGCACAGTTAGCAGCCTTTGACATATAGAGAAGAAGCAAATGAATTGTATAATTTTATGCATATCAATATGGGAGAAGACTTCTTAGATTAAAGTATGTTGCAAAATAAAGATAGATTAAAACGCCACAAATTAAAAGTGGCGATAGTAGGATGGAGAAAAAAAATAACCTAACCTAACATAACCTAACATAACCTAACATAACCTAACCTAACATAACCTAACCAAATAAATGTAATTTGATTAAATGATAATAAGAGGAATAAACTGTATAGAAGGTAATATGATATAAGATAATAAATTATACTATAATATGAAATTACACAAGTGTTAAGCATATGTCATTGATTGTTTAGAGAAAATGAAATATTATTTTTCATGAAATAAATTTCCCAGCCTTGAATAGATAAATGAAATTAAATATGTGAAATCCCATCACATACAGTGAGCAGCCCCTGACATATAGAGAAGTAGCAAATGAATTGTATAATTTTATGCATGTCAATATGGGAGTAGAGTTCTTAGAATAAAGTATGTTGCAAAATAAAGATAGATTAAAACGCCACAAATTAAAAGTGGCGATAGTAGGATGGAGAAAAAAAATAACCTAACCTAACATAACCTAACATAACCTAACCTAACATAACCTAACTTAACATAACCTTGATTTTAAATGATATAAATTTAACTGCCCTTTATACACTTAAAGAAAATTAAATATGTGAAATCCCATCACGCACAGTTAGCAGCCTTTGACATATAGAGAAGAAGCAAATGAATTGTATAATTTTATGCATATCAATATGGGAGAAGACTTCTTAGATTAAAGTATGTTGCAAAATAAAGATAGATTAAAACGCCACAAATTAAAAGTGGCGATAGTAGGATGGAGAAAAAAAATAACCTAACCTAACATAACCTAACATAACCTAACATAACCTAACATAACCTAACATAACCTAACATAACCTAACATAACCTAACCTAACATAACCTAACTTAACATAACCTTGATTTTTAATGATATAAATTTAACTGCCCTTTATACACTTAAAGAAAATTAAATATGTGAAATCCCATCACGCACAGTTAGCAGCCTTTGACATATAGAGACGAAGCAAATGAATTGTATAATTTTATGCATATCAATATGGGAGAAGACTTCTTAGATTAAAGTATGTTGCAAAATAAAGATAGATTAAAACGCCACAAATTAAAAGTGGCGATAGTAGGATGGAGAAAAAAAATAACCTAACCTAACATAACCTAACATTACCTAACCTAACATAACCTAACTTAACATAACCTTGATTTTTAATGATATAAATTTAACTGCCCTTTATACACTTAAAGAAAATTAAATATGTGAAATCCCATCACGCACAGTTAGCAGCCTTTGACATATAGAGAAGAAGCAAATGAATTGTATAATTTTATGCATATCAATATGGGAGAAGACTTCTTAGATTAAAGTATGTTGCAAAATAAAGATAGATTAAAACGCCACAAATTAAAAGTGGCGATAGTAGGATGGAGAAAAAAAATAACCTAACCTAACATAACCTAACATAACCTAACATAACCTAACATAACCTAACATAACCTAACCTTACATAACCTAACTTAACATAACCTTGATTTTTAATGATATAAATTTAACTGCCCTTTATCCACTTAAAGAAAATTAAATATGTGAAATCCCATCACGCACAGTTAGCAGCCTTTGACATATAGAGAAGAAGCAAATGAATTGTATAATTTTATGCATATCAATATGGGAGAAGACTTCTTAGATTAAAGTATGTTGCAAAATAAAGATAGATTAAAACGCCACAAATTAAAAGTGGCGATAGTAGGATGGAGAAAAAAAATAACCTAACCTAACATAACCTAACATAACCTAACATAACCTAACCTAACCTAACCTAACATAACCTAACCAAATAAATGTAATTTGATTAAATGATAATAAGAGGAATAAACTGTATAGAAGGTAAAATGATATAAGATAATAAATTATACTATAATATGAAATTACACAAGTGTTAAGCATATGTCATTGATTGTGTAGAGAAAATGAAATATGATTTTTCATGAAATAAATTTCCCAGCCTTGAATAGACAAATGAAATTAAATATGTGAAATCCCATCACATACAGTGAGCAGCCCCTGACATATAGAGAAGTAGCAAATGAATTATATAATTTTATGCATGTCAATATGGGAGTAGACTTCTTAGAATAAAGTATGTTGCAAAATAAGGATAGATTAAAACGCCACAAATTAAAAGTGGCGATAGTAGGATGGAGAAAAAAAATAAACTAACCTAACATAACCTAACATAACCTAACATAACCTAACCTAACATAACCTAACTTAACATAACCTTGTTTTTTAATGATATAAATTTAACTGCCCTTTATACACTTAAAGAAAATTAAATATGTGAAATCCCATCACGCACAGTTAGCAGCCTTTGACATATAGAGAAGAAGCAAATGAATTGTATAATTTTATGCATATCAATATGGGAGTAGACTTCTTAGAATAAAGTATGTTGCAAAATAAAGATAGATTAAAACGCCACAAATTAAAAGTGGCGATAGTAGGATGGAGAAAAAAAATAACCTAACCTAACATAACCTAACATAACCTAACATAACCTAACCTAACATAACCTAACTTAACATAACCTTGATTTTTAATGATATAAATTTAACTGCCCTTTATACACTTAAAGAAAATTAAATATGTGAAATCCCATCACGCACAGTTAGCAGCCTTTGACATATAGAGAAGAAGCAAATGAATTGTATAATTTTATGCATATCAATATGGGAGAAGACTTCTTAGATTAAAGTATGTTGCAAAATAAAGATAGATTAAAACGCCACAAATTAAAAGTGGCGATAGTAGGATGGAGAAAAAAAATAACCTAACCTAACATAACCTAACTTAACATAACCTTGATTTTTAATGATATAAATTTAACTGCCCTTTATACACTTAAAGAAAATTAAATATGTGAAATCCCATCAGCACAGTTAGCAGCCTTTGACATATAGAGAAGAAGCAAATTAATTGTATAATTTTATGCATATCAATATGGGAGAAGACTTCTTAGATTAAAGTATGTTGCAAAATAAAGATAGATTAAAACGCCACAAATTAAAAGTGGCGATAGTAGGATGGAGAAAAAAAATAACCTAACCTAACAGAACCTAACATAACCTAACATAACCTAACCTAACATAACCTAACTTAACATAACCTTGATTTTTAATGATATAAATTTAACTGCCCTTTATACACTTAAAGAAAATTAAATATGTGAAATCCCATCACGCACAGTAAGCAGCCTTTGACATATAGAGAAGAAGCAAATGAATTGTATAATTTTATGCATATCAATATGGGAGAAGACTTCTTAGATTAAAGTATGTTGCAAAATAAAGATAGATTAAAACGCCACAAATTAAAAGTGGCGATAGTAGGATGGAGAAAAAAAATAACCTAACCTAACATAACCTAACATAACCTAACATAACCTAACATAACCTAACCTTACATAACCTAACTTAACATAACCTTGATTTTTAATGATATAAATTTAACTGCCCTTTATACACTTAAAGAAAATTAAATATGTGAAATCCCATCACGCACAGTTAGCAGCCTTTGACATATAGAGAAGAAGCAAATGAATTGTATAATTTTATGCATATCAATATGGGAGAAGACTTCTTAGATTAAAGTATGTTGCAAAATAAAGATAGATTAAAACGCCACAAATTAAAAGTGGCGATAGTAGGATGGAGAAAAAAAATAACCTAATCTAACATAACCTAACATAACCTAACCTAACATAACCTAACTTAACATAACCTTGATTTTTAATGATATAAATTTAACTGCCCTTTATACACTTAAAGAAAATTAAATATGTGAAATCCCATCACGCACAGTTAGCAGCCTTTGACATATAGAGAAGAAGCAAATGAATTGTATAATTTTATGCATATCAAAATGGGAGAAGACTTCTTAGATTAAAGTATGTTGCAAAATAAAGATAGATTAAAACGCCACAAATTAAAAGTGGCGATAGTAGGATGGAGAAAAAAAATAACCTAACCTAACATAACCTAACATAACCTAACATAACCTAACCTAACATAACCTAACTTAACATAACCTTGATTTTTAATGATATAAATTTAACTGCCCTTTATACACTTAAAGAAAATTAAATATGTGAAATCCCATCACGCACAGTTAGCAGCCTTTGACATATAGAGAAGAAGCAAATGAATTGTATAATTTTATGCATATCAATATGGGAGAAGACTTCTTAGATTAAAGTATGTTGCAAAATAAAGATAGATTAAAACGCCACAAATTAAAAGTGGCGATAGTAGGATGGAGAAAAAAAATAACCTAACCTAACATAACCTAACATAACCTAACCTAACCTAACCTAACATAACCTAACCAAATAAATGTAATTTGATTAAATGATAATTAGAGGAATAAACTGTATAGAAGGTAAAATGATATAAGATAATAAATTATACTATAATATGAAATTACACAAGTGTTAAGCATATGTCATTGATTGTTTAGAGAAAATGAAATATGATTTTTCATGAAATAAATTTCCCAGCCTTGAATAGACAAATGAAATTAAATATGTGAAATCCCATCACATACAGTGAGCAGCCCCTGACATATAGAGAAGTAG
The DNA here is from genome assembly GCA_955876795.1 of Eupithecia tripunctaria. Lineage (NCBI taxonomy): Eukaryota > Metazoa > Arthropoda > Insecta > Lepidoptera > Geometridae > Eupithecia > Eupithecia tripunctaria. The sequence continues at coordinate 2,757,712 of OY041598.1, read as the reverse complement.
CAAATGAATTATATAATTTTATGCATGTCAATATGGGAGTAGACTTCTTAGAATAAAGTATGTTGCAAAATAAAGATAGATTAAAACGCCACAAATTAAAAGTCGCGATAGTAGGATGGAGAAAAAAAATAACCTAACCTAACATAACCTAACATAACCTAACCTAACATAACCTAACTTAACATAACCTTGATTTTTAATGATATAAATTTAACTGCCCTTTATACACTTAAAGAAAATTAAATATGTGAAATCCCATCACGCACAGTTAGCAGCCTTTGACATATAGAGAAGAGGCAAATGAATTGTATAATTTTATGCATATCAATATGGGAGAAGACTTCTTAGATTAAAGTATGTTGCAAAATAAAGATAGATTAAAACGCCACAAATTAAAAGTGGCGATAGTAGGATGGAGAAAAAAAATAACCTAACCTAACATAACCTAACCAAATAAATGTAATTTGATTAAATGATAATAAGAGGAATAAACTGTATAGAAGGTAAAATGATATAAGATAATAAATTATACTATAATATGAAATTACACAAGTGTTAAGCATATGTCATTGATTGTTTAGAGAAAATGAAATATTATTTTTCATGAAATAAATTTCCCAGCCTTGAATAGACAAATGAAATTAAATATGTGAAATCCCATCACATACAGTGAGCAGCCCCTGACATATAGAGAAGTAGCAAATGAATTATATAATTTTATGCATGTCAATATGGGAGTAGACTTCTTAGAATAAAGTATGTTGCAAAATAAAGATAGATTAAAACGCCACAAATTAAAAGTCGCGATAGTAGGATGGAGAAAAAAAATAACCTAACCTAACATAACCTAACATAACCTAACATAACATAACCTAACATAACCTAACTTAACATAACCTTGATTTTTAATGATATAAATTTAACTGCCCTTTATACACTTAAAGAAAATTAAATATGTGAAATCCCATCACGCACAGTTAGCAGCCTTTGACATATAGAGAAGAAGCAAATGAATTGTATAATTTTATGCATATCAATATGGGAGAAGACTTCTTAGATTAAAGTATGTTGCAAAATAAAGATAGATTAAAACGCCACAAATTAAAAGTGGCGATAGTAGGATGGAGAAAAAAAATAACCTAACCTAACATAACCTAACATAACCTAACATAACCTAACCTAACATAACCTAACCAAATAAATGTAATTTGATTAAATGATAATAAGAGGAATAAACTGTATAGAAGGTAAAATGATATAAGATAATAAATTATACTATAATATGAAATTACACAAGTGTTAAGCATATGTCATTGATTGTTTAGAGAAAATGAAATATTATTTTTCATGAAATAAATTTCCCAGCCTTGAATAGACAAATGAAATTAAATATGTGAAATCCCATCACATACAGTGAGCAGCCCCTGACATATAGAGAAGTAGCAAATGAATTGTATAATTTTATGCATGTCAATATGGGAGTAGACTTCTTAGAATAAAGTATGTTGCAAAATAAAGATAGATTAAAACGCCACAAATTAAAAGTGGCGATAGTAGGATGGAGAAAAAAAATAACCTAACCTAACATAACCTAACATAACCTAACCTAACATAACCTAACTTAACATAACCTTGATTTTTAATGATATAAATTTAACTGCCCTTTATACACTTAAAGAAAATTAAATATGTGAAATCCCATCACGCACAGTTAGCAGCCTTTGACATATAGAGAAGAAGCAAATGAATTGTATAATTTTATGCATATCAATATGGGAGAAGACTTCTTAGATTAAAGTATGTTGCAAAATAAAGATAGATTAAAACGCCACAAATTAAAAGTGGCGATAGTAGGATGGAGAAAAAAAATAACCTAACCTAACATAACCTAACTTAACATAACCTTGATTTTTAATGATATAAATTTAACTGCCCTTTATACACTTAAAGAAAATTAAATATGTGAAATCCCATCAGCACAGTTAGCAGCCTTTGACATATAGAGAAGAAGCAAATTAATTGTATAATTTTATGCATATCAATATGGGAGAAGACTTCTTAGATTAAAGTATGTTGCAAAATAAAGATAGATTAAAACGCCACAAATTAAAAGTGGCGATAGTAGGATGGAGAAAAAAAATAACCTAACCTAACATAACCTAACATAACCTAACATAACCTAACCTAACATAACCTAACTTAACATAACCTTGATTTTTAATGATATAAATTTAACTGCCCTTTATACACTTAAAGAAAATTAAATATGTGAAATCCCATCACGCACAGTAAGCAGCCTTTGACATATAGAGAAGAAGCAAATGAATTGTATAATTTTATGCATATCAATATGGGAGAAGACTTCTTAGATTAAAGTATGTTGCAAAATAAAGATAGATTAAAACGCCACAAATTAAAAGTGGCGATAGTAGGATGGAGAAAAAAAATAACCTAACCTAACATAACCTAACATAACCTAACATAACCTAACATAACCTAACCTTACATAACCTAACTTAACATAACCTTGATTTTTAATGATATAAATTTAACTGCCCTTTATACACTTAAAGAAAATTAAATATGTGAAATCCCATCACGCACAGTTAGCAGCCTTTGACATATAGAGAAGAAGCAAATGAATTGTATAATTTTATGCATATCAATATGGGAGAAGACTTCTTAGATTAAAGTATGTTGCAAAATAAAGATAGATTAAAACGCCACAAATTAAAAGTGGCGATAGTAGGATGGAGAAAAAAAATAACCTAATCTAACATAACCTAACATAACCTAACCTAACATAACCTAACTTAACATAACCTTGATTTTTAATGATATAAATTTAACTGCCCTTTATACACTTAAAGAAAATTAAATATGTGAAATCCCATCACGCACAGTTAGCAGCCTTTGACATATAGAGAAGAAGCAAATGAATTGTATAATTTTATGCATATCAAAATGGGAGAAGACTTCTTAGATTAAAGTATGTTGCAAAATAAAGATAGATTAAAACGCCACAAATTAAAAGTGGCGATAGTAGGATGGAGAAAAAAAATAACCTAACCTAACATAACCTAACATAACCTAACATAACCTAACCTAACATAACCTAACTTAACATAACCTTGATTTTTAATGATATAAATTTAACTGCCCTTTATACACTTAAAGAAAATTAAATATGTGAAATCCCATCACGCACAGTTAGCAGCCTTTGACATATAGAGAAGAAGCAAATGAATTGTATAATTTTATGCATATCAATATGGGAGAAGACTTCTTAGATTAAAGTATGTTGCAAAATAAAGATAGATTAAAACGCCACAAATTAAAAGTGGCGATAGTAGGATGGAGAAAAAAAATAACCTAACCTAACATAACCTAACATAACCTAACCTAACCTAACCTAACATAACCTAACCAAATAAATGTAATTTGATTAAATGATAATTAGAGGAATAAACTGTATAGAAGGTAAAATGATATAAGATAATAAATTATACTATAATATGAAATTACACAAGTGTTAAGCATATGTCATTGATTGTTTAGAGAAAATGAAATATGATTTTTCATGAAATAAATTTCCCAGCCTTGAATAGACAAATGAAATTAAATATGTGAAATCCCATCACATACAGTGAGCAGCCCCTGACATATAGAGAAGTAGCAAATGAATTATATAATTTTATGCATGTCAATATGGGAGTAGACTTCTTAGAATAAAGTATGTTGCAAAATAAAGATAGATTAAAACGCCACAAATTAAAAGTCGCGATAGTAGGATGGAGAAAAAAAATAACCTAACCTAACATAACCTAACATAACCTAACCTAACATAACCTAACTTAACATAACCTTGATTTTTAATGATATAAATTTAACTGCCCTTTATACACTTAAAGAAAATTAAATATGTGAAATCCCATCACGCACAGTTAGCAGCCTTTGACATATAGAGAAGAGGCAAATGAATTGTATAATTTTATGCATATCAATATGGGAGAAGACTTCTTAGATTAAAGTATGTTGCAAAATAAAGATAGATTAAAACGCCACAAATTAAAAGTGGCGATAGTAGGATGGAGAAAAAAAATAACCTAACCTAACATAACCTAACCAAATAAATGTAATTTGATTAAATGATAATAAGAGGAATAAACTGTATAGAAGGTAAAATGATATAAGATAATAAATTATACTATAATATGAAATTACACAAGTGTTAAGCATATGTCATTGATTGTTTAGAGAAAATGAAATATTATTTTTCATGAAATAAATTTCCCAGCCTTGAATAGACAAATGAAATTAAATATGTGAAATCCCATCACATACAGTGAGCAGCCCCTGACATATAGAGAAGTAGCAAATGAATTATATAATTTTATGCATGTCAATATGGGAGTAGACTTCTTAGAATAAAGTATGTTGCAAAATAAAGATAGATTAAAACGCCACAAATTAAAAGTCGCGATAGTAGGATGGAGAAAAAAAATAACCTAACCTAACATAACCTAACATAACCTAACATAACCTAACCTAACATAACCTAACTTAACATAACCTTGATTTTTAATGATATAAATTTAACTGCCCTTTATACACTTAAAGAAAATTAAATATGTGAAATCCCATCACGCACAGTTAGCAGCCTTTGACATATAGAGAAGAAGCAAATGAATTGTATAATTTTATGCATATCAATATGGGAGAAGACTTCTTAGATTAAAGTATGTTGCAAAATAAAGATAGATTAAAACGCCACAAATTAAAAGTGGCGATAGTAGGATGGAGAAAAAAAATAACCTAACCTAACATAACCTAACATAACCTAACATAACCTAACCTAACATAACCTAACCAAATAAATGTAATTTGATTAAATGATAATAAGAGGAATAAACTGTATAGAAGGTAAAATGATATAAGATAATAAATTCGACTCATCCTTAGAACAAAGTCCGTTCTGTAGAGTTGATAGTTTTCAGTAGACGTCAGAGAAGTTGTTGACTTGTGTAACTTTTAAACGGTGAGACTTTTCATTGAGAATTTTTGGTATGTTGTTACAATGCCCCGGCTTAGATATACGCTTTTCGGTATATATTTATTATCCTTTTATTTCTGGAGATAGTGCGTTCCATGTTAATATAGGACGTTTTATGGCGGAAGTAGTGGGGTCCGTTGTGAACATTAAACGTTGTTTTACGGAAACATCTTAGTTAATTGACGTTCTTTGTTAACATGGGACGTTTTCTGTTGAAATTACATGTCCCGTTAGAGTCCTATATGCTTTTTTACCCTAAAATAATGTTAGTGATATTATAACTACCCTCCATTAAAATTAATTATTAAATAAAGGTTATTATTTAAAACTGTTTATTAAGTTAAAACATCTCAAAGTAGGTATAAAAACTATTAAATGGCATCACTTTGAATAGCAAAAAGTCACTTAAAATAAGCTTATTAGAATTTATCATTATGCCCCTTTTAAGACAATGCAGGAATTAAGAAAATTTAAACTACGCATTAGTTTAATTAATAAATGAACAGTTACATAATTTTTTATTGTTTATTTTACATCAAAACCATAATTGATATAAAATTTTATATTCCATTAAAACACAATCTTTACAATTTTACTAATAAGAATCATTTTTAACATTTAAATAGTATTTAAACTGTCTCGGTGTTATAATAATTAAAATTTAAAATAGCTATTGATCATGTTTATTTTTTTTTGCTTATTTCAGAGAAACATTGATAAAATACACAAAATTGATTGAAATTGATTGGTATATTATAATATGGTAGCTAGGTCAGCAACATTACAGGTAACAAGTATTACCTGTAATGTTTAGTTTATCATTCGATCTTCTGAAGCATCAGAAGCTCAGAAGCTATTATATTTTAGTCATTCGCCGTTCACCAGGAACTCTCTGTATAAACTGAACTTAAAGCGCTGTACCGGTCTCTGAGCGGCACATATCCATAACATATTTGGTTGAATTTATATTCAGCAGCAAAAACCAATAATAGGTTCACCATATTGCAGCTTTACCTTCAGTTTATACCGAGTTCCTGGTGTACTGCGAATCACTAAAATATCATAGGTTGGGTTTGATCATATTCCAAAAATAATTTATTTGGGTTGATACCGTCTCTGAATCAACTTCTCAAATGTTACTCCAAGTAATCTTCTTGTCCTTGTCTCTTCCGCAATTTGCCATGGTTATAAATGTCTCTCATACAAACCTTTCCCTCGAAACCTAATAATAATAATGCTAGACAATCCACACGGAAGCATCTAGCCCCAAGCTAAGCAGAGCTTGTGTTATGGGTACTAGATGACTATTTTACTTAATACAATATGTACATTACGTGGATAGATATTTTTACTATACAAAGAAAATACCCAAAACATAACAATAACCTTATACAACAATACCTTTCAAGTCGAACACGTCAATCAGGGTTACACTGTGAACAACATGGGCTCTCCTTCATTCTTGGCCCATCTTAGTAACAAACGCCACTTATGAGGGGTATAATATAGTTTTGGTTTGAGAAGCTCTCTCGATGACAGACCTGACACTGGCCCCCCTAATTTTGGACGTGTCCCTTCTGTAAAAACCGGTGTGTTATACGTATGTTGAACTTTTTTGCGACTAAGCTTTTGGCCAGCACAATTATTGTCCGACCAATGATGAAACTCTTTGGAACCTTGCTCAACATTCGGGCTTTTATACACGGACTGCACGTCTCAAAAACACGGACTGCAAGTTACCGACTGAAAGACAATTGCACCGGTAGCAGTCGATGGCAGTCGTTCACTGCAGTTAAATGCAATCGACGGGTGCAGTTGTCTTACAGTCCGCAACTTGCAATCCGTGTACATGAGCTCTTAACCTGGATAAAATTTCAGAAGCCACTAATTTAACTAAAGAGTTTAATTAATTGCTTTAGTAGTTGTATTAATCTACAACTAGAAGACATTTCCAAAGAAAATATACTAGGTTAATTGCTGTAAACCTGCACAGCCGACAGATTAGACTTGATAATGTGGTATTGAGCTGTTGCAGGTAATTTCCTTAGTCCTACCATCTTCATACAGTATTTCTTCCTATATATTATGTAGTTTTTGGCTGATTTCGTCTGAATCAGGAGGCAAAGGTGACGTTTATTATGACATGTAGTTTTCATCAATATGTACATCTGAAAGTGAAAAAAACCGGTATATATAAAATAATTTTTATATTTATGAGTAGTGCAAAACAATGTAAGTAGATAGCAAATGATTAGACAAATTTTAAAGAAAAACCCTCATTATTTATCGATAATTTAAAACGAACAACGTCCTAAACGATTTCCTTATTCCAGTTACAACGTCCTACCTCAACATCGAACCAACAAATTGTATGACATTTACCAAAGAAAAACGTCCGATATTCACATGAAATCCTTAAAAGTTCAATGGTTTTCGCATAAAATGGTCCTAAAATTTCATAAGACTTATATTTATTCATGTATTATTATTACTGAAAAAATTATAATACTGTGAGTTTGCACTACGCCAATCGTATTTTCGTACTAAAACGCGTTTCTCTAGTTTTCCGTCAAAAAGTGTCTTATATAAACATCGATCGCCCGCAACCGTTTACAGAGCAAAATAAAGCAATATTATAGGTAATTTTAATGTTTATTAATTACAAAACTAAATAAAGCGTGTATTACGAAATAGTACAACCAAAAAATGGTCAACTTACCAGCATTTACACTTTTTTTCATATAAACAACAGAAACATTAGAAAATGATGAACTAAATTCAGACTCCCCTGCATCTTTTCTAAGCATTTCCAACCTTTTATGCGCATATGACCTTTCTAAACATATGATTTGTTCATGAAAAAACCTTACCATATTGTTTTTTTATCAAATCTTAAAAAAAGTAAGCTCCAGAGACAAATACGCCCTCCTTCCAACAAACAACGGCCGAACGGACGAACGGGCCGCGCACTCGCGGCCCGCGCGGCGTCCCTTGGTCACATCATGCGTTTTTTTGCGGAGCTAATGTCAGATAGAACGTTATTCGATTTCATATTTCAGAAACTAAATAAGATACAAAAATTCTAAAAATGTACGTCTGTAGTGTTTGTTCTCCTTATGCCGTCTAGCTATATAACTCATTTTTGCTGTATGATCACATCGGACTCTGTTCTACGGCTAGGTCGAATTATACTATAATATGAAATTACACAAGTGTTAAGCATATGTCATTGATTGTTTAGAGAAAATGAAATATTATTTTTCATGAAATAAATTTCCCAGCCTTGAATAGACAAATGAAATTAAATATGTGAAATCCCATCACATACAGTGAGCAGCCCCTGACATATAGAGAAGTAGCAAATGAATTGTATAATTTTATGCATGTCAATATGGGAGTAGACTTCTTAGAATAATGTATGTTGCAAAATAAAGATAGATTAAAACGCCACAAATTAAAAGTGGCGATAGTAGGATGGAGAAAAAAAATAACCTAACCTAACATAACCTAACATAACCTAACCTAACATAACCTAACTTAACATAACCTTGATTTTTAATGATATAAATTTAACTGCCCTTTATACACTTAAAGAAAATTAAATATGTGAAATCCCATCACGCACAGTTAGCAGCCTTTGACATATAGAGAAGAAGCAAATGAATTGTATAATTTTATGCATATCAATATGGGAGAAGACTTCTTAGATTAAAGTATGTTGCAAAATAAAGATAGATTAAAACGCCACAAATTAAAAGTGGCGATAGTAGGATGGAGAAAAAAAATAACCTAACCTAACATAACCTAACATAACCTAACATAACCTAACCTAACATAACCTAACTTAACATAACCTTGATTTTTAATGATATAAATTTAACTGCCCTTTATACACTTAAAGAAAATTAAATATGTGAAATCCCATCACGCACAGTTAGCAGCCTTTGACATATAGAGAAGAAGCAAATGAATTGTATAATTTTATGCATATCAATATGGGAGAAGACTTCTTAGATTAAAGTATGTTGCAAAATAAAGATAGATTAAAACGCCACAAATTAAAAGTGGCGATAGTAGGATGGAGAAAAAAAATAACCTAACCTAACATAACCTAACCTAACCTTACCTAACATAACCTAACCAAATAAATGTAATTTGATTAAATGATAATAAGAGGAATAAACTGTATAGAAGGTAAAATGATATTAGATAATAAATTATACTATAATATGAAATTACACAAGTGTTAAGCATATGTCATTGATTGTTTAGGGAAAATGAAATATGATTTTTCATGAAATAAATTTCCCAGCCTTGAATAGACAAATGAAATTAAATATGTGAAATCCCATCACATACAGTGAGCAGCCCCTGACATATAGAGAAGTAGCAAATGAATTATATAATTTTATGCATGTCAATATGGGAGTAGACTTCTAAGAATAAAGTATGTTGCAAAATAAAGATAGATTAATACGCCACAAATTAAAAGTCGCGATAGTAGGATGGAGAAAAAAAATAACCTAACCTAACCTTGGTATAGTAGTTGATAGTAGGATGGAGAAAAAAAATAACCTCACCTAACATAACCTAATTAAACCTTTTAATTTGTGGCGTTTTAATCTATCTTTATTTTGCAACATACTTTAATCTAAGAAGTCTTCTCCCATATTGATATGCATAAAATTATACAATTAATTTGCTTCTTCTCTATATGTCAAAGGCTGCTAACTGTGCTGATGGGATTTCACATATTTAATTTTCTTTAAGTGTATAAAGGGCAGTTAAATTTATATCATTAAAAATCAAGGTTATGTTAAGTTAGGTTATGTTAGGTTATGTTAGGTTATGTTAGGTTAGGTTATTTTTTTTCTCCATCCTACTATCGCCACTTTTAATTTGTGGCGTTTTAATCTATCTTTATTTTGCAACATACTTTAATCTAAGAAGTCTTCTCCCATATTGATATGCATAAAATTATACAATTCATTTGCTTCTTCTCTATATGTCAAAGGCTGCTAACTGTGCGTGATGGGATTTCACATATTTAATTTTCTTTTAGTGTATAAAGGGCAGTTAAATTTATATCATTAAAAATCAAGGTTATGTTAAGTTAGGTTATGTTAGGTTAGGTTATGTTAGGTTATGTTAGGTTAGGTTATTTTTTTTCTCCATCCTACTATCGCCACTTTTAATTTGTGGCGTTTTAATCTATCTTTATTTTGCAACATACTTTAATCTAAGAAGTCTTCTCCCATATTGATATGCATAAAATTATACAATTCATTTGCTTCTTCTCTATATGTCAAAGGCTGCTAACTGTGCGTGATGGGATTTCACATATTTAATTTTCTTTAAGTGTATAAAGGGCAGTTAAATTTATATCATTAAAAATCAAGGTTATGTTAAGTTAGGTTATGTTAGGTTAGGTTATGTTAGGTTATGTTAGGTTATGTTAGGTTAGGTTATTTTTTTTCTCCATCCTACTATCGCCACTTTTAATTTGTGGCGTTTTAATCTAACTTTATTTTGCAACATACTTTAATCTAAGAAGTCTTCTCCCATATTGATATGCATAAAATTATACAATTCATTTGCTTCTTCTCTATATGTCAAAGGCTGCTAACTGTGCGTGATGGGATTTCACATATATAATTTTCTTTAAGTGTATAAAGGCCAGTTAAATTTATATCATTAAAAATCAAGGTTATGTTAAGTTAGGTTATGTTAGGTTAGGTTATGTTAGGTTATGTTAGGTTATGTTAGGTTAGGTTATTTTTTTTCTCCATCCTACTATCGCCACTTTTAATTTGTGTCGTTTTAATCTATCTTTATTTTGCAACATACTTTAATCTAAGAAGTCTTCTCCCATATTGATATGCATAAAATTATACAATTCATTTGCTTCTTCTCTATATGTCAAAGGCTGCTAACTGTGCGTGATGGGATTTCACATATTTAATTTTCTTTAAGTGTATAAAGGGCAGTTAAATTTATATCATTAAAAATCAAGGTTATGTTAAGTTAGGTTATGTTAGGTTAGGTTATGTTAGGTTATGTTAGGTTATGTTAGGTTAGGTTATTTTTTTTCTCCATCCTACTATCGCCACTTTTAATTTGTGGCGTTTTTATCTATCTTTATTTTGCAACATACTTTATTCTAAGAAGTCTACTCCCATATTGACATGCATAAAATTATATAATTCATTTGCTACTTCTCTATATGTTAGGGGCTGCTCACTGTATGTGATGGGATTTCACATATTTAATTTCATTTGTCTATTCAAGGCTGGGAAATTTATTTCATGAAAAATCATATTTCATTTTCTCTAAACAATCAATGACATATGCTTAACACTTGTGTAATTTCATATTATAGTATAATTTATTATCTTATATCATTTTACCTTCTATACAGTTTATTCCTCTAATTATCATTTAATCAAATTACATTTATTTGGTTAGGTTATGTTAGGTTAGGTTAGGTTAGGTTATGTTAGGTTATGTTAGGTTAGGTTATTTTTTTTCTCCATCCTACTATCGCCACTTTTAATTTGTGGCGTTTTAATCTATCTTTATTTTGCAACATACTTTAATCTAAGAAGTCTTCTCCCATATTGATATGCATAAAATTATACAATTCATTTGCTTCTTCTCTATATGTCAAAGGCTGCTAACTGTGCGTGATGGGATTTCACATATTTAATTTTATTTAAGTGTATAAAGGGCAGTTAAATTTATATCATTAAAAATCAAGGTTATGTTAAGTTAGGTTATGTTAGGTTAGGTTATGTTAGGTTATGTTAGGTTAGGTTAGGTTAGGTTATTTTTTTTCTCCATCCTACTATCGCCACTTTTAATTTGTGGCGTTTTAATCTATCTTTATTTTGCAACATACTTTAATCTAAGAAGTCTTCTCCCATATTGATATGCATAAAATTATACAATTCATTTGCTTCTTCTCTATATGTCAAAGGCTGCTAACTGTGCGTGATGGGATTTCACATATTTAATTTTCTTTAAGTGTATAAAGGGCAGTTAAATTTATATCATTAAAAATCAAGGTTATGTTAAGTTAGGTTATGTTAGGTTAGGTTATGTTAGGTTATGTTAGGTTATGTTAGGTTAGGTTATTTTTTTTCTCCATCCTACTATAGCGACTTTTAATTTGTGGCGTTTTAATCTATCCTTATTTTGCAACATACTTTATTCTAAGAAGTCTACTCCCATATTGACATGCATAAAATTATATAATTCATTTGCTACTTCTCTATATGTCAGGGGCTGCTCACTGTATGCGATGGGATTTCACATATTTAATTTCATTTGTCTATTCAAGGCTGGGAAATTTATTTCATGAAAAATCATATTTCATTTTCTCTAAACAATCAATGACATATGCTTAACACTTGTGTAATTTCATATTATAGTATAATTTATTATCTTATATCATTTTACCTTCTATACAGTTTATTCCTCTAATTATCATTTAATCAAATTACATTTATTTGGTTAGGTTATGTTAGGTTAGGTTAGGTTAGGTTATGTTAGGTTATGTTAGGTTAGGTTATTTTTTTTCTCCATCCTACTATCGCCACTTTTAATTTGTGGCGTTTTAATCTATCTTTATTTTGCAACATACTTTATTCTAAGAAGTCTACTCCCATATTGACATGCATAAAATTATATAATTCATTTGCTACTTCTCTATATGTCAGGGGCTGCTCACTGTATGTGATGGGATTTCACATATTTAATTTCATTTGTCTATTCAAGGCTGGGAAATTTATTTCATGAAAAATCATATTTCATTTTCTCTAAACAATCAATGACATATGCTTAACACTTGTGTAATTTCATATTATAGTATAATTTATTATCTTATATCATTTTACCTTCTATACAGTTTATTCCTCTTATTATCATTTAATCAAATTACATTTATTTGGTTAGGTTATGTTAGGTTAGGTTAGGTTAGGTAAGGTTATGTTAGGTTATGTTAGGTTAGGTTATTTTTTTTCTCCATCCTACTATCGCCACTTTTAATTTGTGGCGTTTTAATCTATCTTTATTTTGCAACATACTTTAATCTAAGAAGTCTTCTCCCATATTGATATGCATAAAATTATACAATTCATTTGCTTCTTCTCTATATGTCAAAGGCTGCTAACTGTGCGTGATGGGATTTCACATATTTAATTTTCTTTAAGTGTATAAAGGGCAGTTAAATTTATATCATTAAAAATCAAGGTTATGTTAAGTTAGGTTATGTTAGGTTAGGTTATGTTAGGTTATGTTAGGTTATGTTAGGTTAGGTTATTTTTTTTCTCCATCCTACTATCGCCACTTTTAATTTGTGGCGTTTTAATCTATCTTTATTTTGCAACATACTTTAATCTAAGAAGTCTTCTCCCATATTGATATGCATAAAATTATACAATTCATTTGCTTCTTCTCTATATGTCAAAGGCTGCTAACTGTGCGTGATGGGATTTCACATATTTAATTTTCTTTAAGTGTATAAAGGGCAGTTAAATTTATATCATTAAAAATCAAGGTTATGTTAAGTTAGGTTATGTTAGGTTAGGTTATGTTAGGTTATGTTAGGTTAGGTTATTTTTTTTCTCCATCCTACTATCGCCACTTTTAATTTGTGGCGTTTTAATCTATCTTTATTTTGCAACATACTTTAATCTAAGAAGTCTTCTCCCATATTGATATGCATAAAATTATACAATTCATTTGCTTCTTCTCTATATGTCAAAGGCTGCTAACTGTGCGTGATGGGATTTCACATATTTAATTTTCTTTAAGTGTATAAAGGCCAGTTAAATTTATATCATTAAAAATCAAGGTAATGTTAAGTTAGGTTATGTTAGGTTAGGTTAGGTTAGGTTATGTTAGGTTAGGTAATTTTTTTTCTCCATCCTACTATCGCCACTTTTTATTTGTGTCGTTTTAATCTATCTTTATTTTGCAACATACTTTAATCTAAGAAGTCTTCTCCCATATTGATATGCATAAAATTATACAATTCATTTGCTTCTTCTCTATATGTCAAAGGCTGCTAACTGTGCGTGATGGGATTTCACATATTTAATTTTCTTTAAGTGTATAAAGGGCAGTTAAATTTATATCATTAAAAATCAAGGTTATGTTAAGTTAGGTTATGTTAGGTTAGGTTATGTTAGGTTATGTTAGGTTATGTTAGGTTATGTTAGGTTAGGTTATTTTTTTTCTCCATCCTACTATCGCCACTTTTAATTTGTGGCGTTTTAATCTATCCTTATTTTGCAACATACTTTATTCTAAGAAGTCTACTCCCATATTGACATGCATAAAATTATATAATTCATTTGCTACTTCTCTATATGTCAGGGGCTGCTCACTGTATGTGATGGGATTTCACATATTTAATTTCATTTGTCTATTCAAGGCTGGGAAATTTATTTCATGAAAAATAATATTTCATTTTCTCTAAACAATCAATGACATATGCTTAACACTTGTGTAATTTCATATTATAGTATAATTTATTATCTTATATCATTTTACCTTCTATACAGTTTATTCCTCTTATTATCATTTAATCAAATTACATTTATTTGGTTAGGTTATGTTAGGTTAGGTTATTTTTTTTCTCCATCCTACTATCGCCACTTTTAATTTGTGGCGTTTTAATCTATCTTTATTTTGCAACATACTTTAATCTAAGAAGTCTTCTCCCATATTGATATGCATAAAATTATACAATTCATTTGCTTCTTCTCTATATGTCAAAGGCTGCTAACTGTGCGTGATGGGATTTCACATATATAATTTTCTTTAAGTGTATAAAGGGCAGTTAAATTTATATCATTAAAAATCAAGGTTATGTTAAGTTAGGTTATGTTAGGTTAGGTTATGTTAGGTTATGTTAGGTTAGGTTATTTTTTTTCTCCATCCTACTATCGCGACTTTTAATTTGTGGCGTTTTAATCTATCTTTATTTTGCAACATACTTTATTCTAAGAAGTCTACTCCCATTTTGACATGCATAAAATTATATAATTCATTTGCTACTTCTCTATATGTCAGGGGCTGCTCACTGTATGTGATGGGATTTCACATATTTAATTTCATTTGTCTATTCAAGGCTGGGAAATTTATTTCATGAAAAATCATATTTCATTTTCTCTAAACAATCAATGACATATGCTTAACACTTGTGTAATTTCATATTATAGTATAATTTATTATCTTATATCATTTTACCTTCTATACAGTTTATTCCTCTAATTATCATTTAATCAAATTACATTTATTTGGTTAGGTTATGTTAGGTTAGGTTAGGTTAGGTTATGTTAGGTTATGTTAGGTTAGGTTATTTTTTTTCTCCATCCTACTATCGCCACTTTTAATTTGTGGCGTTTTAATCTATCTTTATTTTGCAACATACTTTAATCTAAGAAGTCTTCTCCCATATTGATATGCATAAAATTATACAATTCATTTGCTTCTTCTCTATATGTCAAAGGCTGCTAACTGTGCGTGATGGGATTTCACATATTTAATTTTCTTTAAGTGTATAAAGGCCAGTTAAATTTATATCATTAAAAATCAAGGTTATGTTAAGTTAGGTTATGTTAGGTTAGGTTATGTTAGGTTATGTTAGGTTAGGTAATTTTTTTTCTCCATCCTACTATCGCCACTTTTAATTTGTGTCGTTTTAATCTATCTTTATTTTGCAACATACTTTAATCTAAGAAGTCTTCTCCCATATTGATATGCATAAAATTATACAATTCATTTGCTTCTTCTCTATATGTCAAAGGCTGCTAACTGTGCGTGATGGGATTTCACATATTTAATTTTCTTTAAGTGTATAAAGGGCAGTTAAATTTATATCATTAAAAATCAAGGTTATGTTAAGTTAGGTTAGGTTATGTTAGGTTATGTTAGGTTATGTTAGGTTAGGTTATTTTTTTTCTCCATCCTACTATCGCCACTTTTAATTTGTGGCGTTTTAATCTATCTTTATTTTGCAACATACTTTATTCTAAGAAGTCTACTCCCATATTGACATGCATAAAATTATACAATTCATTTGCTACTTCTCTATATGTCAGGGGCTGCTCACTGTATGTGATGGGATTTCACATATTTAATTTCATTTGTCTATTCAAGGCTGGGAAATTTATTTCATGAAAAATCATATTTCATTTTCTCTAAACAATCAATGACATATGCTTAACACTTGTGTAATTTCATATTATAGCATAATTTATTATCTTATATCATATTACCTTCTATACAGTTTATTCCTCTTATTATCATTTAATCAAATTACATTTATTTGGTTAGGTTATGTTAGGTTAGGTTATGTTAGGTTATGTTAGGTTATGTTAGGTTAGGTTATTTTTTTTCTCCATCCTACTATCGCCAATTTTAATTTGTGGCGTTTTAATCTATCTTTATTTTGCAACATACTTTAATCTAAGAAGTCTTCTCCCATATTGATATGCATAAAATTATACAATTCATTTGCTTCTTCTCTATATGTCAAAGGCTGCTAACTGTGCGTGATGGGATTTCACATATTTAATTTTCTTTAATTGTATAAAGGGCAGTTAAATTTATATCATTAAAAATCAAGGTTATGTTAAGTTAGGTTATGTTAGGTTAGGTTATGTTAGGTTATGTTAGGTTAGGTTATTTTTTTTCTCCATCCTACTATCGCCACTTTTAATTTGTGGCGTTTTAATCTATCTTTATTTTGCAACATACTTTAATCTAAGAAGTCTTCTCCCATATTGATATGCATAAAATTATACAATTCATTTGCTTCTTCTCTATATGTCAAAGGCTGCTAACTGTGCGTGATGGGATTTCACATATTTAATTTTCTTTAAGTGTATAAAGGGCAGTTAAATTTATATCATTAAAAATCAAGGTTATGTTAAGTTAGGTAATGTTAGGTTAGGTTATGTTAGGTTATGTTAGGTTAGGTTATTTTTTTTCTCCATCCTACTATCGCCACTTTTAATTTGTGGCGTTTTAATCTATCTTTATTTTGCAACATACTTTAATCTAAGAAGTCTTCTCCCATATTGATATGCATAAAATTATACAATTCATTTGCTTCTTCTCTATATGTCAAAGGCTGCTAACTGTGCGTGATGGGATTTCACATATTTAATTTTCTTTAAGTGTATAAAGGGCAGTTAAATTTATATCATTAAAAATCAAGGTTATGTTAAGTTCGGTTATGTTAGGTTAGGTTATGTTAGGTTATGTTAGGTTAGGTTATTTTTTTTCTCCATCCTACTATCGCGACTTTTAATTTGTGGCGTTTTAATCTATCTTTATTTTGCAACATACTTTATTCTAAGAAGTCTACTCCCATATTGACATGCATAAAATTATATAATTCATTTGCTACTTCTCTATATGTCAGGGGCTGCTCACTGTATGTGATGGGATTTCACATATTTAATTTCATTTGTCTATTCAAGGCTGGGAAATTTATTTCATGAAAAATAATATTTCATTTTCTCTAAACAATCAATGACATATGCTTAACACTTGTGTAATTTCATATTATAGTATAATTTATTATCTTATATCATTTTACCTTCTATACAGTTTATTCCTCTTATTATCATTTAATCAAATTACATTTATTTGGTTAGGTTATGTTAGGTTAGGTTATGTTAGGTTATGTTAGGTTAGGTTATTTTTTTTCTCCATCCTACTATCGCCACTTTTAATTTGTGGCGTTTTAATCTATCTTTATTTTGCAACATACTTTAATCTAAGAAGTCTTCTCCCATATTGATATGCATAAAATTATACAATTCATTTGCTTCTTCTCTATATGTCAAAGGCTGCTAACTGTGCGTGATGGGACTTCACATATTTAATTTTCTTTAAGTGTATAAAGGCCAGTTAAATTTATATCATTAAAAATCAAGGTTATGTTAAGTTAGGTTATGTTAGGTTAGGTTATGTTAGGTTATGTTAGGTTATGTTAGGTTATGTTAGGTTAGGTTATTTTTTTTCTCCATCCTACTATCGCCACTTTTAATTTGTGGCGTTTTAATCTATCTTTATTTTGCAACATACTTTATTCTAAGAAGTCTACTCCCATATTGACATGCATAAAATTATACAATTCATTTGCTACTTCTCTATATGTCAGGAGCTGCTCACTGTATGTGATGGGATTTCACATATTTAATTTCATTTGTCTATTCAAGGCTGGGAAATTTATTTCATGAAAAATCATATTTCATTTTCTCTAAACAATCAATGACATATGCTTAACACTTGTGTAATTTCATATTATAGCATAATTTATTATCTTATATCATATTACCTTCTATACAGTTTATTCCTCTTATTATCATATAATCAAATTACATTTATTTGGTTAGGTTATGTTAGGTTAGGTTATGTTAGGTTATGTTAGGTTATGTTAGGTTAGGTTATTTTTTTTCTCCATCCTACTATCGCCACTTTTAATTTGTTGCGTTTTAATCTATCTTTATTTTGCAACATACTTTAATCTAAGAAGTCTTCTCCCATATTGATATGCATAAAATTATACAATTCATTTGCTTCTTCTCTATATGTCAAAGGCTGCTAACTGTGCGTGATGGGATTTCACATATTTAATTTTCTTTAAGTGTATAAAGGGCAGTTAAATTTATATCATTAAAAATCAAGGTTATGTTAAGTTAGGTTATGTTAGGTTAGGTTATGTTAGGTTATGTTAGGTTAGGTTATTTTTTTTCTTCATCCTACTATCGCGACTTTTAATTTGTGGCGTTTTAATCTATCTTTATTTTGCAACATACTTTATTCTAAGAAGTCTACTCCCATATTGACATGCATAAAATTATATAATTCATTTGCTACTTCTCTATATGTCAGGGGCTGCTCACTGTATGTGATGGGATTTCACATATTTAATTTCATTTGTCTATTCAAGGCTGGGAAATTTATTTCATGAAAAATCATATTTCATTTTCTCTAAACAATCAATGACATATGCTTAACACTTGTGTAATTTAATATTATAGTATAATTTATTATCTTATATCATTTTACCTTCTATACAGTTTATTCCTCTAATTATCATTTAATCAAATTACGTTTATTTGGTTAGGTTATGTTAGGTTATGTTAGGTTAGGTTATGTTAGGTTATGTTAGGTTATGTTAGGTTAGGTTATTTTTTTTCTCCATCCTACTATCGCCACTTTTAATTTGTGGCGTTTTAATCTATCTTTATTTTGCAACATACTTTAATCTAAGAAGTCTTCTCCCATATTGATATGCATAAAATTATACAATTCATTTGCTTCTTCTCTATATGTCAAAGGCTGCTAACTGTGCGTGATGGGATTTCACATATTTAATTTTCTTTAAGTGTATAAAGGGCAGTTAAATTTATATCATTAAAAATCAAGGTTATGTTAAGTTAGGTTATGTTAGGTTAGGTTATGTTAGGTTATGTTAGGTTAGGTTATTTTTTTTCTCCATCCTACTATCGCGACTTTTAATTTGTGGCGTTTTAATCTATCTTTATTTTGCAACATACTTTATTCTAAGAAGTCTACTCCCATATTGACATGCATAAAATTATATAATTCATTTGCTACTTCTCTATATGTCAGGGGCTGCTCACTGTATGTGATGGGATTTCACATATTTAATTTCATTTGTCTATTCAAGGCTGGGAAATTTATTTCATGAAAAATCATATTTCATTTTCTCTAAACAATCAATGACATATGCTTAACACTTGTGTAATTTCATATTATAGTATAATTTATTATCTTATATCATTTTACCTTCTATACAGTTTATTCCTCTAATTATCATTTAATCAAATTACATTTATTTGGTTAGGTTATGTTAGGTTAGGTTAGGTTAGGTTATGTTAGGTTATGTTAGGTTAGGTTATTTTTTTTCTCCATCCTACTATCGCCACTTTTAATTTGTGGCGTTTTAATCTATCTTTATTTTGCAACATACTTTAATCTAAGAAGTCTTCTCCCATATTGATATGCATAAAATTATACAATTCATTTGCTTCTTCTCTATATGTCAAAGGCTGCTAACTGTGCGTGATGGGATTTCACATATTTAATTTTCTTTAAGTGTATAAAGGGCAGTTAAATTTATATCATTAAAAATCAAGGTTATGTTAAGTTAGGTTATGTTAGGTTAGGTTATGTTAGGTTATGTTAGGTTATGTTAGGTTAGGTTATTTTTTTTCTCCATCCTACTATCGCCACTTTTAATTTGTGGCGTTTTAATCTATCTTTATTTTGCAACATACTTTAATCTAAGAAGTCTTCTCCCATATTGATATGCATAAAATTATACAATTCATTTGCTTCTTCTCTATATGTCAAAGGCTGCTAACTGTGCGTGATGGGATTTCACATATTTAATTTTCTTTAAGTGTATAAAGGCCAGTTAAATTTATATCATTAAAAATCAAGGTTATGTTAAGTTAGGTTATGTTAGGTTAGGTTATGTTAGGTTATGTTAGGTTATGTTAGGTTAGGTAATTTTTTTTCTCCATCCTACTATCGCCACTTTTAATTTGTGTCGTTTTAATCTATCTTTATTTTGCAACATACTTTAATCTAAGAAGTCTTCTCCCATATTGATATGCATAAAATTATACAATTCATTTGCTTCTTCTCTATACGTCAAAGGCTGCTAACTGTGCGTGATGGGATTTCACATATTTAATTTTCTTTAAGTGTATAAAGGCCAGTTAAATTTATATCATTAAAAATCAAGGTTATGTTAAGTTAGGTTATGTTAGGTTAGGTTATGTTAGGTTATGTTAGGTTATGTTAGGTTAGGTTATTTTTTTTCTCCATCCTACTATCGCCACTTTTAATTTGTGTCGTTTTAATCTATCTTTATTTTGCAACATACTTTAATCTAAGAAGTCTTCTCCCATATTGATATGCATAAAATTATACAATTCATTTGCTTCTTCTCTATATGTCAAAGGCTGCTAACTGTGCGTGATGGGATTTCACATATTTAATTTTCTTTAAGTGTATAAAGGCCAGTTAAATTTATATCATTAAAAATCAAGGTTATGTTAAGTTAGGTTAGGTTAGGTTTAGGTTTATTCTAAGAAGTCTACTCCCATATTGACATGCATAAAATTATATAATTCATTTGCTACTTCTCTATATGTCAGGGGCTGCTCACTGTATGTGATGGGATTTCACATATTTAATTTCATTTGTCTATTCAAGGCTGGGAAATTTATTTCATGAAAAATCATATTTCATTTTCTCTAAACAATCAATGACATATGCTTAACACTTGTGTAATTTCATATTATAGTATAATTTATTATCTTATATCATTTTACCTTCTATACAGTTTATTCCTCTTATTATCATTTAATCAAATTACATTTATTTGGTTAGGTTATGTTAGGTTAGGTTATGTTAGGTTATGTTAGGTTAGGTTATTTTTTTTCTCCATCCTACTATCGCCACTTTTAATTTGTGGCGTTTTAATCTATCTTTATTTTGCAACATACTTTAATCTAAGAAGTCTTCTCCCATATTGATATGCATAAAATTATACAATTCATTTGCTTCTTCTCTATATGTCAAAGGCTGCTAACTGTGCGTGATGGGACTTCACATATTTAATTTTCTTTAAGTGTATAAAGGCCAGTTAAATTTATATCATTAAAAATCAAGGTTATGTTAAGTTAGGTTATGTTAGGTTAGGTTATGTTAGGTTATGTTAGGTTATGTTAGGTTATGTTAGGTTATGTTAGGTTAGGTTATTTTTTTTCTCCATCCTACTATCGCCACTTTTAATTTGTGGCGTTTTAATCTATCTTTATTTTGCAACATACTTTATTCTAAGAAGTCTACTCCCATATTGACATGCATAAAATTATACAATTCATTTGCTACTTCTCTATATGTCAGGAGCTGCTCACTGTATGTGATGGGATTTCACATATTTAATTTCATTTGTCTATTCAAGGCTGGGAAATTTATTTCATGAAAAATCATATTTCATTTTCTCTAAACAATCAATGACATATGCTTAACACTTGTGTAATTTCATATTATAGCATAATTTATTATCTTATATCATATTACATTCTATACAGTTTATTCCTCTTATTATCATATAATCAAATTACATTTATTTGGTTAGGTTATGTTAGGTTAGGTTATGTTAGGTTATGTTAGGTTATGTTAGGTTAGGTTATTTTTTTTCTCCATCCTACTATCGCCACTTTTAATTTGTTGCGTTTTAATCTATCTTTATTTTGCAACATACTTTAATCTAAGAAGTCTTCTCCCATATTGATATGCATAAAATTATACAATTCATTTGCTTCTTCTCTATATGTCAAAGGCTGCTAACTGTGCGTGATGGGATTTCACATATTTAATTTTCTTTAAGTGTATAAAGGGCAGTTAAATTTATATCATTAAAAATCAAGGTTATGTTAAGTTAGGTTATGTTAGGTTAGGTTATGTTAGGTTATGTTAGGTTAGGTTATTTTTTTTCTTCATCCTACTATCGCGACTTTTAATTTGTGGCGTTTTAATCTATCTTTATTTTGCAACATACTTTATTCTAAGAAGTCTACTCCCATATTGACATGCATAAAATTATATAATTCATTTGCTACTTCTCTATATGTCAGGGGCTGCTCACTGTATGTGATGGGATTTCACATATTTAATTTCATTTGTCTATTCAAGGCTGGGAAATTTATTTCATGAAAAATCATATTTCATTTTCTCTAAACAATCAATGACATATGCTTAACACTTGTGTAATTTAATATTATAGTATAATTTATTATCTTATATCATTTTACCTTCTATACAGTTTATTCCTCTAATTATCATTTAATCAAATTACGTTTATTTGGTTAGGTTATGTTAGGTTAGGTTAGGTTAGGTTATGTTAGGTTATGTTAGGTTATGTTAGGTTAGGTTATTTTTTTTCTCCATCCTACTATCGCCACTTTTAATTTGTGGCGTTTTAATCTATCTTTATTTTGCAACATACTTTAATCTAAGAAGTCTTCTCCCATATTGATATGCATAAAATTATACAATTCATTTGCTTCTTCTCTATATGTCAAAGGCTGCTAACTGTGCGTGATGGGATTTCACATATTTAATTTTCTTTAAGTGTATAAAGGCCAGTTAAATTTATATCATTAAAAATCAAGGTTATGTTAAGTTAGGTTATGTTAGGTTAGGTTATGTTAGGTTATGTTAGGTTAGGTTATTTTTTTTCTCCATCCTACTATCGCCACTTTTAATTTGTGGCGTTTTAATCTATCTTTATTTTGCAACATACTTTAATCTAAGAAGTCTTCTCCCATATTGATATGCATAAAATTATACAATTCATTTGCTTCTTCTCTATATGTCAAAGGCTGCTAACTGTGCGTGATGGGATTTCACATATTTAATTTTCTTTAATTGTATAAAGGGCAGTTAAATTTATATCATTAAAAATCAAGGTTATGTTAAGTTAGGTTATGTTAGGTTAGGTTATGTTAGGTTATGTTAGGTTAGGTTATTTTTTTTCTCCATCCTACTATCGCCACTTTTAATTTGTGGCGTTTTAATCTATCTTTATTTTGCAACATACTTTAATCTAAGAAGTCTTCTCCCATATTGATATGCATAAAATTATACAATTCATTTGCTTCTTCTCTATATGTCAAAGGCTGCTAACTGTGCGTGATGGGATTTCACATATTTAATTTTCTTTAAGTGTATAAAGGGCAGTTAAATTTATATCATTAAAAATCAAGGTTATGTTAAGTTAGGTTATGTTAGGTTAGGTTATGTTAGGTTAGGTTATTTTTTTTCTCCATCCTACTATCGCCACTTTTAATTTGTGGCGTTTTAATCTATCTTTATTTTGCAACATACTTTAATCTAAGAAGTCTTCTCCCATATTGATATGCATAAAATTATACAATTCATTTGCTTCTTCTCTATATGTCAAAGGCTGCTAACTGTGCGTGATGGGATTTCACATATTTAATTTTCTTTAAGTGTATAAAGGGCAGTTAAATTTATATCATTAAAAATCAAGGTTATGTTAAGTTAGGTTATGTTAGGTTAGGTTATGTTAGGTTATGTTAGGTTAGGTTATTTTTTTTCTCCATCCTACTATCGCCACTTTTAATTTGTTGCGTTTTAATCTATCTTTATTTTGCAACATACTTTAATCTAAGAAGTCTTCTCCCATATTGATATGCATAAAATTATACAATTCATTTGCTTCTTCTCTATATGTCAAAGGCTGCTAACTGTGCGTGATGGGATTTCACATATTTAATTTTCTTTAAGTGTATAAAGGGCAGTTAAATTTATATCATTAAAAATCAAGGTTATGTTAAGTTCGGTTATGTTAGGTTAGGTTATGTTAGGTTATGTTAGGTTAGGTTATTTTTTTTCTCCATCCTACTATCGCGACTTTTAATTTGTGGCGTTTTAATCTATCTTTATTTTGCAACATACTTTATTCTAAGAAGTCTACTCCCATATTGACATGCATAAAATTATATAATTCATTTGCTACTTCTCTATATGTCAGGGGCTGCTCACTGTATGTGATGGGATTTCACATATTTAATTTCATTTGTCTATTCAAGGCTGGGAAATTTATTTCATGAAAAATAATATTTCATTTTCTCTAAACAATCAATGACATATGCTTAACACTTGTGTAATTTCATATTATAGTATAATTTATTATCTTATATCATTTTACCTTCTATACAGTTTATTCCTCTTATTATCATTTAATCAAATTACATTTATTTGGTTAGGTTATGTTAGGTTAGGTTATTTTTTTTCTCCATCCTACTATCGCCACTTTTAATTTGTGGCGTTTTAATCTATCTTTATTTTGCAACATACTTTAATCTAAGAAGTCTTCTCCCATATTGATATGCATAAAATTATACAATTCATTTGCTTCTTCTCTATATGTCAAAGGCTGCTAACTGTGCGTGATGGGATTTCACATATATAATTTTCTTTAAGTGTATAAAGGGCAGTTAAATTTATATCATTAAAAATCAAGGTTATGTTAAGTTAGGTTATGTTAGGTTAGGTTATGTTAGGTTATGTTAGGTTAGGTTATTTTTTTTCTCCATCCTACTATCGCGACTTTTAATTTGTGGCGTTTTAATCTATCTTTATTTTGCAACATACTTTATTCTAAGAAGTCTACTCCCATTTTGACATGCATAAAATTATATAATTCATTTGCTTCTTCTCTATATGTCAGGGGCTGCTCACTGTATGTGATGGGATTTCACATATTTAATTTCATTTGTCTATTCAAGGCTGGGAAATTTATTTCATGAAAAATCATATTTCATTTTCTCTAA
Source organism: Eupithecia tripunctaria (assembly GCA_955876795.1). NCBI lineage: Eukaryota > Metazoa > Arthropoda > Insecta > Lepidoptera > Geometridae > Eupithecia > Eupithecia tripunctaria. The sequence goes on along the minus strand of OY041598.1, from coordinate 2,732,233 downwards.
ACAATCAATGACATATGCTTAACACTTGTGTAATTTCATATTATAGTATAATTTATTATCTTATATCATTTTACCTTCTATACAGTTTATTCCTCTAATCATCATTTAATCAAATTACATTTATTTGGTTAGGTTATGTTAGGTTAGGTTAGGTTAGGTTATGTTAGGTTATGTTAGGTTATGTTAGGTTAGGTTATTTTTTTTCTCCATCCTACTATCGCCACTTTTAATTTGTGGCGTTTTAATCTATCTTTATTTTGCAACATACTTTAATCTAAGAAGTCTTCTCCCATATTGATATGCATAAAATTATACAATTCATTTGCTTCTTCTCTATATGTCAAAGGCTGCTAACTGTGCGTGATGGGATTTCACATATTTAATTTTCTTTAAGTGTATAAAGGGCAGTTAAATTTATATCATTAAAAATCAAGGTTATGTTAAGTTAGGTTATGTTAGGTTAGGTTATGTTAGGTTAGGTTATTTTTTTTCTCCATCCTACTATCGCCACTTTTAATTTGTGGCGTTTTAATCTATCTTTATTTTGCAACATACTTTAATCTAAGAAGTCTTCTCCCATATTGATATGCATAAAATTATACAATTCATTTGCTTCTTCTCTATATGTCAAAGGCTGCTAACTGTGCGTGATGGGATTTCACATATTTAATTTTCTTTAAGTGTATAAAGGGCAGTTAAATTTATATCATTAAAAATCAAGGTTATGTTAAGTTAGGTTATGTTAGGTTAGGTTATGTTAGGTTATGTTAGGTTAGGTTATTTTTTTTCTCCATCCTACTATCGCCACTTTTAATTTGTTGCGTTTTAATCTATCTTTATTTTGCAACATACTTTAATCTAAGAAGTCTTCTCCCATATTGATATGCATAAAATTATACAATTCATTTGCTTCTTCTCTATATGTCAAAGGCTGCTAACTGTGCGTGATGGGATTTCACATATTTAATTTTCTTTAAGTGTATAAAGGGCAGTTAAATTTATATCATTAAAAATCAAGGTTATGTTAAGTTCGGTTATGTTAGGTTAGGTTATGTTAGGTTATGTTAGGTTAGGTTATTTTTTTTCTCCATCCTACTATCGCGACTTTTAATTTGTGGCGTTTTAATCTATCTTTATTTTGCAACATACTTTATTCTAAGAAGTCTACTCCCATATTGACATGCATAAAATTATATAATTCATTTGCTACTTCTCTATATGTCAGGGGCTGCTCACTGTATGTGATGGGATTTCACATATTTAATTTCATTTGTCTATTCAAGGCTGGGAAATTTATTTCATGAAAAATAATATTTCATTTTCTCTAAACAATCAATGACATATGCTTAACACTTGTGTAATTTCATATTATAGTATAATTTATTATCTTATATCATTTTACCTTCTATACAGTTTATTCCTCTTATTATCATTTAATCAAATTACATTTATTTGGTTAGGTTATGTTAGGTTAGGTTATTTTTTTTCTCCATCCTACTATCGCCACTTTTAATTTGTGGCGTTTTAATCTATCTTTATTTTGCAACATACTTTAATCTAAGAAGTCTTCTCCCATATTGATATGCATAAAATTATACAATTCATTTGCTTCTTCTCTATATGTCAAAGGCTGCTAACTGTGCGTGATGGGATTTCACATATATAATTTTCTTTAAGTGTATAAAGGGCAGTTAAATTTATATCATTAAAAATCAAGGTTATGTTAAGTTAGGTTATGTTAGGTTAGGTTATGTTAGGTTATGTTAGGTTAGGTTATTTTTTTTCTCCATCCTACTATCGCGACTTTTAATTTGTGGCGTTTTAATCTATCTTTATTTTGCAACATACTTTATTCTAAGAAGTCTACTCCCATTTTGACATGCATAAAATTATATAATTCATTTGCTTCTTCTCTATATGTCAGGGGCTGCTCACTGTATGTGATGGGATTTCACATATTTAATTTCATTTGTCTATTCAAGGCTGGGAAATTTATTTCATGAAAAATCATATTTCATTTTCTCTAAACAATCAATGACATATGCTTAACACTTGTGTAATTTCATATTATAGTATAATTTATTATCTTATATCATTTTACCTTCTATACAGTTTATTCCTCTAATCATCATTTAATCAAATTACATTTATTTGGTTAGGTTATGTTAGGTTAGGTTAGGTTAGGTTATGTTAGGTTATGTTAGGTTATGTTAGGTTAGGTTATTTTTTTTCTCCATCCTACTATCGCCACTTTTAATTTGTGGCGTTTTAATCTATCTTTATTTTGCAACATACTTTAATCTAAGAAGTCTTCTCCCATATTGATATGCATAAAATTATACAATTCATTTGCTTCTTCTCTATATGTCAAAGGCTGCTAACTGTGCGTGATGGGATTTCACATATTTAATTTTCTTTAAGTGTATAAAGGCCAGTTAAATTTATATCATTAAAAATCAAGGTTATGTTAAGTTAGGTTATGTTAGGTTAGGTTATGTTAGGTTATGTTAGGTTATGTTAGGTTAGGTTATTTTTTTTCTCCATCCTACTATCGCCACTTTTAATTTGTGGCGTTTTAATCTATCTTTATTTTGCAACATACTTTATTCTAAGAAGTCTACTCCCATATTGACAAGCATAAAATTATACAATTCATTTGCTACTTCTCTATATGTCAGGGGCTGCTCACTGTATGTGATGGGATTTCACATATTTAATTTCATTTGTCTATTCAAGGCTGGGAAATTTATTTCATGAAAAATCATATTTCATTTTCTCTAAACAATCAATGACATATGCTTAACACTTGTGTAATTTCATATTATAGTATCATTTAATATCTTATATCATATTACCTTCTATACAGTTTATTCCTCTTATTATCATTTAATCAAATTACATTTATTTGGTTAGGTTATGTTAGGTTAGGTTATGTTAGGTTATGTTAGGTTATGTTAGGTTAGGTTATTTTTTTTCTCCATCCTACTATCGCCACTTTTAATTTGTGGCGTTTTAATCTATCTTTATTTTGCAACATACTTTAATCTAAGAAGTCTTCTCCCATATTGATATGCATAAAATTATACAATTCATTTGCTTCTTCTCTATATGTCAAAGGCTGCTAACTGTGCGTGATGGGATTTCACATATTTAATTTTCTTTAAGTGTATAAAGGGCAGTTAAATTTATATCATTAAAAATCAAGGTTATGTTAAGTTAGGTTATGTTAGGTTAGGTTATGTTAGGTTATGTTAGGTTAGGTTATTTTTTTTCTTCATCCTACTATCGCGACTTTTAATTTGTGGCGTTTTAATCTATCTTTATTTTGCAACATACTTTATTCTAAGAAGTCTACTCCCATATTGACATGCATAAAATTATATAATTCATTTGCTACTTCTCTATATGTCAGGGGCTGCTCACTGTATGTGATGGGATTTCACATATTTAATTTCATTTGTCTATTCAAGGCTGGGAAATTTATTTCATGAAAAATCATATTTCATTTTCTCTAAACAATCAATGACATATGCTTAACACTTGTGTAATTTAATATTATAGTATAATTTATTATCTTATATCATTTTACCTTCTATACAGTTTATTCCTCTAATTATCATTTAATCAAATTACATTTATTTGGTTAGGTTATGTTAGGTTAGGTTAGGTTAGGTTATGTTAGGTTATGTTAGGTTAGGTTATTTTTTTTCTCCATCCTACTATCGCCACTTTTAATTTGTGGCGTTTTAATCTATCTTTATTTTGCAACATACTTTAATCTAAGAAGTCTTCTCCCATATTGATATGCATAAAATTATACAATTCATTTGCTTCTTCTCTATATGTCAAAGGCCGCTAACTGTGCGTGATGGGATTTCACATATTTAATTTTCTTTAAGTGTATAAAGGGCAGTTAAATTTATATCATTAAAAATCAAGGTTATGTTAAGTTAGGTTATGTTAGGTTAGGTTATGTTAGGTTATGTTAGGTTAGGTTATTTTTTTTCTCCATCCTTCTATCGCCACTTTTAATTTGTGGCGTTTTAATCTATCTTTATTTTGCAACATACTTTAATCTAAGAAGTCTTCTCCCATATTGATATGCATAAAATTATACAATTCATTTGCTTCTTCTCTATATGTCAAAGGCTGCTAACTGTGCGTGATGGGATTTCACATATTTAATTTTCTTTAAGTGTATAAAGGGCAGTTAAATTTATATCATTAAAAATCAAGGTTATGTTAAGTTAGGTTATGTTAGGTTAGGTTATGTTAGGTTATGTTAGGTTATGTTATTTTTTTTCTCCATCCTACTATCGCGACTTTTAATTTGTGGCGTTTTAATCTATCTTTATTTTGCAACATACTTTATTCTAAGAAGTCTACTCCCATATTGACATGCATAAAATTATATAATTCATTTGCTACTTCTCTATATGTCAGGGGCTGCTCACTGTATGTGATGGGATTTCACATATTTAATTTCATTTGTCTATTCAAGGCTGGGAAATTTATTTCATGAAAAATCATATTTCATTTTCTCTAAACAATCAATGACATATGCTTAACACTTGTGTAATTTCATATTACAGTATAATTTATTATCTTATATCATTTTACCTTCTATACAGTTTATTCCTCTAATTATCATTTAATCAAATTACATTTATTTGGTTAGGTTATGTTAGGTTAGGTTAGGTTAGGTTATGTTAGGTTATGTTAGGTTAGGTTATTTTTTTTCTCCATCCTACTATCGCCACTTTTAATTTGTGGCGTTTTAATCTATCTTTATTTTGCAACATACTTTAATCTAAGAAGTCTTCTCCCATATTGATATGCATAAAATTATACAATTCATTTGCTTCTTCTCTATATGTCAAAGGCTGCTAACTGTGCGTGATGGGATTTCACATATTTAATTTTCTTTAAGTGTATAAAGGCCAGTTAAATTTATATCATTAAAAATCAAGGTTATGTTAAGTTAGGTTATGTTAGGTTAGGTTATGTTAGGTTATGTTAGGTTATGTTAGGTAGGGTTATTTTTTTTCTCCATCCTACTATCGCCACTTTTAATTTGTGGCGTTTTAATCTATCTTTATTTTGCAACATACTTTAATCTAAGAAGTCTTCTCCCATATTGATATGCATAAAATTATACAATTCATTTGCTTCTTCTCTATATGTCAAAGGCTGCTAACTGTGCGTGATGGGATTTCACATATTTAATTTTCTTTAAGTGTATAAAGGGCAGTTAAATTTATATCATTAAAAATCAAGGTTATGTTAGGTTAGGTTATGTTAGGTTATGTTAGGTTAGGTTATTTTTTTTCTCCATCCTACTATCGCCACTTTTAATTTGTGGCGTTTTAATCTATCTTTATTTTGCAACATACTTTAATCTAAGAAGTCTTCTCCCATATTGATATGCATAAAATTATACAATTCATTTGCTTCTTCTCTATATGTCAAAGGCTGCTAACTGTGCGTGATGGGATTTCACATATTTAATTTTCTTTAAGTGTATAAAGGGCAGTTAAATTTATATCATTAAAAATCAAGGTTATGTTAAGTTAGGTTATGTTAGGTTAGGTTATGTTAGGTTATGTTAGGTTATGTTAGGTTAGGTTATTTTTTTTCTCCATCCTACTATCGCGACTTTTAATTTGTGGCGTTTTAATCTATCTTTATTTTGCAACATACTTTATTCTAAGAAGTCTACTCCCATATTGACATGCATAAAATTATATAATTCATTTGCTACTTCTCTATATGTCAGGGGCTGCTCACTGTATGTGATGGGATTTCACATATTTAATTTCATTTGTCTATTCAAGGCTGGGAAATTTATTTCATGAAAAATCATATTTCATTTTCTCTAAACAATCAATGACATATGCTTAACACTTGTGTAATTTCATATTATAGTATAATTTATTATCTTATATCATTTTACCTTCTATACAGTTTATTCCTCTAATTATCATTTAATCAAATTACATTTATTTGGTTAGGTTATGTTAGGTTAGGTTAGGTTAGGTTATGTTAGGTTATGTTAGGTTAGGTTATTTTTTTTCTCCATCCTACTATCGCCACTTTTAATTTGTGGCGTTTTAATCTATCTTTATTTTGCAACATACTTTAATCTAAGAAGTCTTCTCCCATATTGATATGCATAAAATTATACAATTCATTTGCTTCTTCTCTATATGTCAAAGGCTGCTAACTGTGCGTGATGGGATTTCACATATTTAATTTTCTTTAAGTGTATAAAGGGCAGTTAAATTTATATCATTAAAAATCAAGGTTATGTTAAGTTAGGTTATGTTATGTTAGGTTATGTTAGGTTAGGTTATTTTTTTTCTCCATCCTACTATCGCCACTTTTAATTTGTGGCGTTTTAATCTATCTTTATTTTGCAACATACTTTAATCTAAGAAGTCTTCTCCCATATTGATATGCATAAAATTATACAATTCATTTGCTTCTTCTCTATATGTCAAAGGCTGCTAACTGTGCGTGATGGGATTTCACATATTTAATTTTCTTTAAGTGTATAAAGGGCAGTTAAATTTATATCATTAAAAATCAAGGTTATGTTAAGTTCGGTTATGTTAGGTTAGGTTATGTTAGGTTAGGTTATGTTAGGTTATGTTAGGTTAGGTTATTTTTTTTCTCCATCCTACTATCGCGACTTTTAATTTGTGGCGTTTTAATCTATCTTTATTTTGCAACATACTTTATTCTAAGAAGTCTACTCCCATATTGACATGCATAAAATTATATAATTCATTTGCTACTTCTCTATATGTCAGGGGCTGCTCACTGTATGTGATGGGATTTCACATATTTAATTTCATTTGTCTATTCAAGGCTGGGAAATTTATTTCATGAAAAATAATATTTCATTTTCTCTAAACAATCAATGACATATGCTTAACACTTGTGTAATTTCATATTATAGTATAATTTATTATCTTATATCATATTACCTTCTATACAGTTTATTCCTCTTATTATCATTTAATCAAATTACATTTATTTGGTTAGGTTATGTTAGGTTAGGTTATGTTAGGTTAGGTTATGTTAGGTAAAAATCTTAAGCCTAAATTATCTTATGGCCCGGACGGAATACCCCCCTTTGTGTTTAAGGATTGTAGAGACGCGTTTATAGATCCACTCTTGCATCTGTATAATCTCAGCCTAGAATCGTGCACGTACCCTGAGGAATGGAAAATAACTCGTGTGATCCCAGTACCAAAAGGTAGCGCGAGTACGGATGTTGAAGGCTATCGACCAATTGCTGTACTTTCATCCTGCGCAAAGATTTTGGAGTCTATCATGCATCGATATATCTACAGCCAGATAAATTGTCAACTGTCGGATGCCCAGCACGGGTTTAGGCCGAGTCGAAGTACGGACAGTAATATGCTATGTTTCATGACATATGCAGTCCTAGCTGTGGACTCGGGGGAACAGGTGGACACGGCGTACTTCGACTATCGTAAAGCATTCGATACGGTTGACAATGACGTCTTACTGGCCAAACTGGCATCGATAGGATTTACTCTAGATCTACTTAAACTTTTTGCTAGCTACATGAAAGGTAGAATGCAATACGTGGACTACTGTGGGCACCTTTCAGAACCTTTTTACACGAATTCAGGCGTAAGTCAAGGAAGTAACCTAGGCCCGCTTGAATTTCTAATAATGATAAACGACCTGCCTGGTGTCGTCAAAGACTCCGTTTGTCTATTGTTTGCCGATGATCTAAAGCTGCTTATGCGGGTAGAGAAGGTCTCGGACTGCGAGCGCTTGCAACGTGACATAGACCGTGTTTCCCAGTGGGGTCATGATAACAGGCTCTTTTTTAATACATCAAAGTGCTCTACTATTACCTACGGACGTGCAAAAAATCCTGTTATATATGACTATTCGCTGGGTTCCGATAGTATGGATCGAGTGCAGTCTGTTCGTGACCTAGGCATTCAGATGGACACGGAATTAAATTTCCGAAGTCATATAGTCAATATATGTAAAAAGGCTTTTAGAAATCTGGGATTTATATTACGACAATCTGGCGACTTTCGCAATATTGGAACTATTAAGGTACTGTATAATGCGCTTGTCAGAAGTAGGTTGGAATGTGGAGCCATGATATGGAGCCCTCATGAAAAAAAAGTATAGCAGTATGGTGGAAAAAATGCAGAATAAATATCTAAGGTTTTTATACCTAAAGTTATACGGAGTTTACCCATTTTTTCCACTAATGTATCCCACTTTATTCGTTCTAGGTATGGTGGGGTACTATAAACTTGAAATCAGAAGGGATATGATGTTAACAACCTACATTTTTAGTCTGATTAGAGGCATGACACACAACCCTCTGGTCTTAATGAACGTAGGACTCTACGTACCTAACAAGTATGTTTACGCGCGCCGAAGACCTAGCCTACTTGCGATTCCGAGGGCAAGAACTAACCTCCTGAGCAAGTCCCCGTTCACACGGGCCCTTCGCGTTATTAATAGTCTGTGTGCAGAGGAGGATGTTGACATATTTTATATTTCCTTGGCAAAATTCAGAGATGCGGTACTTAAATTTTTAGATAGGTCGCATCTAAATATGTAAAGTATTTTATAGCTAATTTTAAGTATAAGTATTAGGTAATAATTGTGGAAAGTAATGTTGATTTCTGCTGTAGTGTAATTATTGTAATGTTTTAGGTCATATGTGTATAATGTATTTTTTTTTTATATTTCATTGTCGCATTGGATATAAACTGTAATGGCAATGTAAATATGTAATTAAATAAATAAATAAATAAATAAATAAATAAATGTTAGGTTATGTTAGGTTAGGTTATTTTTTTTCTCCATCCTACTATCGCCACTTTTAATTTGTGGCGTTTTAATCTATCTTTATTTTGCAACATACTTTAATCTAAGAAGTCTTCTCCCATATTGATATGCATAAAATTATACAATTCATTTGCTTCTTCTCTATATGTCAAAGGCTGCTAACTGTGCGTGATGGGATTTCACATATTTAATTTTCTTTAAGTGTATAAAGGGCAGTTAAATTTATATCATTAAAAATCAAGGTTATGTTAAGTTAGGTTAGGTTATGTTAGGTTATGTTAGGTTATGTTAGGTTAGGTTATTTTTTTTCTCCATCCTACTATCGCCACTTTTAATTTGTGGCGTTTTAATCTATCTTTATTTTGCAACATACTTTATTCTAAGAAGTCTACTCCCATATTGACATGCATAAAATTATACAATTCATTTGCTACTTCTCTATATGTCAGGGGCTGCTCACTGTATGTGATGGGATTTCACATATTTAATTTCATTTGTCTATTCAAGGCTGGGAAATTTATTTCATGAAAAATCATATTTCATTTTCTCTAAACAATCAATGACATATGCTTAACACTTGTGTAATTTCATATTATAGCATAATTTATTATCTTATATCATATTACCTTCTATACAGTTTATTCCTCTTATTATCATATAATCAAATTACATTTATTTGGTTAGGTTATGTTAGGTTAGGTTATGTTAGGTTATGTTAGGTTATGTTAGGTTAGGTTATTTTTTTTCTCCATCCTACTATCGCCACTAGGGAATGGACACCGGTATTCGGTATTACCGAAAAACCGGTAATACCGAGTTATTTCAGGCACTTCGGAATACCGGTATTGAAATTGCAAATACCGGTAATTCGGTATTTTGAATTTAACGTTAAAATAAATGAAAAAAACTCATAAGGCGGCTCTAGATTACAAACAACTTATTTTAAATTTATAATGATTGTAAAATTGATGGACAGTCTATGTTTTCGCTTCACCATGTTTTCACGTGGTCTCAAACCGACTTCAAAATAAATAAACGACCAAATGCCCGAAGGATAGTGTTAGACTGTTTTTTGATTTAAATCTTTACTTTTATAAAAGTTTTAAAATATCTATAAATAGATATTTTTAAACAATCAAAGTATACTAGCAAGCAGATAGACGGACGCGGGTGGCTTTGAGCAAGGTAGAGCTGGCCCTATACCATGGCCACCACGGTCCCCAGATCTGACACCCCTGGATTTCTACATATGGGGACGTGCAAAAGAATTAGTTTATGCAACAGAGGTGCCCACAAAAGAAATTTTAGTGGAACGAATTAACACCGCATTCGTAAAAATGCAAGAGGAAATGCTGCTTTTGCCACAACCACAGAAATCAGAAAAAGATGTCGTGCATGCATAAGGTGTGGAGGCGGTCAATTTGAGCAAATGTTGTAATTTAAATGTAATAAAAACAACATAACATAAAAAACGTATTTTCTTTATCTTGACCCTAGCAACAAAGTATCACTTAGGTCGACCCCTGATGTAGTATTTCTGCCATGTAGCATATCGTTAGAAAGGGTAATAACCAAAGAACTTTTTAAAAGAAAGCTAATTTCAAAATGACTTTTAGTTTTTTTGCAATGAATTTAGAAGTTGTCACTTTTCATAACATTTACGCCGATTTACCACTTTGAAAGCTAAGAAGTTTTTTTGTGGATATTAATTGTAACAAATAATGATTTATTTAGAATAGGAAAACATCGTAGAATACAAGCATACTTTATTTTGTGGTATAATAACCACACACAAAAAAGTTATGACGATTTAAAGACAAGATTTCGGGTGGTTTAAAAATAACTAAAAAATAGCATATCTAAACTACCGTGACACTTCGGACATCGGGTGTATCGGGGAAAAATAACACGTGACCCCTTTTGTTTTATGGATTTGTGTGAAAACTTTCGAGTTTTAAATGTTTAATTAAGTTTGTAGTTGTTTCTTGTTGTGATAAATATTTGATTGTTATGTATGTTTAAGTTAAAGAAAGACTGTATAGTAGTACCTAAGTACCAAAAATTCTCAGTTAAAATTAAAGTTGATTTAAAAATACTGCTTTTTTTTAAGAACCCTTTTTTATTACAATAAAAATATACTTATTCAGTCTTAAACAATATAACACGCAGAAGAAAATATTTTTTTCGACTTTTTTAATATTTATAGTAAAATACCGAAAAATTACCGAAATACCGGGATCCCGGTTTTAAAAATATTGATACCGAAAAATTACCGGTATTGGCAATAGGTCCATTACCGTCATTCCCTAATCGCCACTTTTAATTTGTGGCGTTTTAATCTATCTTTATTTTGCAACATACTTTAATCTAAGAAGTCTTCTCCCATATTGATATGCATAAAATTATACAATTCATTTGCTTCTTCTCTATATGTCAAAGGCTGCTAACTGTGCGTGATGGGATTTCACATATTTAATTTTCTTTAAGTGTATAAAGGGCAGTTAAATTTATATCATTAAAAATCAAGGTTATGTTAAGTTAGGTTATGTTAGGTTAGGTTATGTTAGGTTATGTTAGGTTAGGTTATTTTTTTTCTTCATCCTACTATCGCGACTTTTAATTTGTGGCGTTTTAATCTATCTTTATTTTGCAACATACTTTATTCTAAGAAGTCTACTCCCATATTGACATGCATAAAATTATATAATTCATTTGCTACTTCTCTATATGTCAGGGGCTGCTCACTGTATGTGATGGGATTTCACATATTTAATTTCATTTGTCTATTCAAGGCTGGGAAATTTATTTCATGAAAAATCATATTTCATTTTCTCTAAACAATCAATGACATATGCTTAACACTTGTGTAATTTAATATTATAGTATAATTTATTATCTTATATCATTTTACCTTCTATACAGTTTATTCCTCTAATTATCATTTAATCAAATTACATTTATTTGGTTAGGTTATGTTAGGTTAGGTTATGTTAGGTTATGTTAGGTTATGTTAGGTTAGGTTATTTTTTTTCTCCATCCTACTATCGCCACTTTTAATTTGTGGCGTTTTAATCTATCTTTATTTTGCAACATACTTTAATCTAAGAAGTCTTCTCCCATATTGATATGCATAAAATTATACAATTCATTTGCTTCTTCTCTATATGTCAAAGGCTGCTAACTGTGCGTGATGGGATTTCACATATTTAATTTTCTTTAAGTGTATAAAGGGCAGTTAAATTTATATCATTAAAAATCAAGGTTATGTTAAGTTAGGTTATGTTAGGTTAGGTTATGTTAGGTTATGTTAGGTTAGGTTATTTTTTTTCTCCATCCTACTATCGCCACTTTTAATTTGTGGCGTTTTAATCTATCTTTATTTTGCAACATACTTTAATCTAAGAAGTCTTCTCCCATATTGATATGCATAAAATTATACAATTCATTTGCTTCTTCTCTATATGTCAAAGGCTGCTAACTGTGCGTGATGGGATTTCACATATTTAATTTTCTTTAAGTGTATAAAGGGCAGTTAAATTTATATCATTAAAAATCAAGGTTATGTTAAGTTAGGTTATGTTAGGTTAGGTTATGTTAGGTTATGTTAGGTTAGGTTATTTTTTTTCTCCATCCTACTATCGCCACTTTTAATTTGTGGCGTTTTAATCTATCTTTATTTTGCAACATACTTTAATCTAAGAAGTCTTCTCCCATATTGATATGCATAAAATTATACAATTCATTTGCTTCTTCTCTATATGTCAAAGGCTGCTAACTGTGCGTGATGGGATTTCACATATTTAATTTTCTTTAAGTGTATAAAGGGCAGTTAAATTTATATCATTAAAAATCAAGGTTATGTTAAGTTAGGTTATGTTAGGTTAGGTTATGTTAGGTTATGTTAGGTTAGGTTATTTTTTTTCTCCATCCTACTATCGCGACTTTTAATTTGTGGCGTTTTAATCTATCTTTATTTTGCAACATACTTTATTCTAAGAAGTCTACTCCCATATTGACATGCATAAAATTATATAATTCATTTGCTACTTCTCTATATGTCAGGGGCTGCTCACTGTATGTGATGGGATTTCACATATTTAATTTCATTTGTCTATTCAAGGCTGGGAAATTTATTTCATGAAAAATCATATTTCATTTTCTCTAAACAATCAATGACATATGCTTAACACTTGTGTAATTTCATATTATAGTATAATTTATTATCTTATATCATTTTACCTTCTATACAGTTTATTCCTCTAATTATCATTTAATCAAATTACATTTATTTGGTTAGGTTATGTTAGGTTAGGTTAGGTTAGGTTATGTTAGGTTATGTTAGGTTAGGTTATTTTTTTTCTCCATCCTACTATCGCCACTTTTAATTTGTGGCGTTTTAATCTATCTTTATTTTGCAACATACTTTAATCTAAGAAGTCTTCTCCCATATTGATATGCATAAAATTATACAATTCATTTGCTTCTTCTCTATATGTCAAAGGCTGCTAACTGTGCGTGATGGGATTTCACATATTTAATTTTCTTTAAGTGTATAAAGGCCAGTTAAATTTATATCATTAAAAATCAAGGTTATGTTAAGTTAGGTTATGTTAGGTTAGGTTATGTTAGGTTATGTTAGGTTATGTTAGGTTAGGTTATTTTTTTTCTCCATCCTACTATCGCCACTTTTAATTTGTGGCGTTTTAATCTATCTTTATTTTGCAACATACTTTAATCTAAGAAGTCTTCTCCCATATTGATATGCATAAAATTATACAATTCATTTGCTTCTTCTCTATATGTCAAAGGCTGCTAACTGTGCGTGATGGGATTTCACATATTTAATTTTCTTTAAGTGTATAAAGGGCAGTTAAATTTATATCATTAAAAATCAAGGTTATGTTAAGTTACGTTATGTTAGGTTAGGTTATGTTAGGTTATGTTAGGTTATGTTAGGTAATGTTAGGTTAGGTTATTTTTTTTCTCCATCCTACTATCGCCACTTTTAATTTGTGGCGTTTTAATCTATCTATATTTTGCAACATACTTTAATCTAAGAAGTCTTCTCCCATATTGATATGCATAAAATTATACAATTCATTTGCTTCTTCTCTATATGTCAAAGGCTGCAAACTGTGCGTGATGGGATTTCACATATTTAATTTTCTTTAAGTGTATAAAGGGCAGTTAAATTTATATCATTAAAAATCAAGGTTATGTTAAGTTAGGTTATGTTAGGTTAGGTTATGTTAGGTTATGTTAGGTTAGGTTATGTTAGGTTATGTTAGGTTAGGTTATGTTAGGTTATGTTAGGTTAGGTTATTTTTTTTCTCCATCCTACTATCGCCACTTTTAATTTGTGGCGTTTTAATCTATCTTTATTTTGCAACATACTTTAATCTAAGAAGTCTTCTCCCATATTGATATGCATAAAATTATATAATTCATTTGCTACTTCTCTATATGTCAGGGGCTGCTCACTGTATGTGATGGGATTTCACATATATAATTTCATTTGTCTATTCAAGGCTTGGAAATTTATTTCATGAAAAATCATATTTCATTTTCTCTAAACAATCAATGACATATGCTTAACACTTGTGTAATTTCATATTATAGTATAATTTATTATCTTATATCATTTTACCTTCTATACAGTTTATTCCTCTTATTATCATTTAATCAAATTACATTTATTTGGTTAGGTTATGTTAGGTTAGGTTAGGTTAGGTTATGTTAGGTTATGTTAGGTAAGGTTATTTTTTTTCTCCATCCTACTATCGCCACTTTTAATTTGTGGCGTTTTAATCTATCTTTATTTTGCAACATACTTTAATCTAAGAAGTCTTCTCCCATATTGATATGCATAAAATTATACAATTCATTTGCTTCTTCTCTATATGTCAAAGGCTGCTAACTGTGCGTGATGGGATTTCACATATTTAATTTTCTTTAAGTGTATAAAGGGCAGTTAAATTTATATCATTAAAAATCAAGGTTATGTTAAGTTAGGTTATGTTAGGTTAGGTTATGTTAGGTTATGTTAGGTTATGTTAGGTTAGGTTATTTTTTTTCTCCATCCTACTATCGCCACTTTTAATTTGTGGCGTTTTAATCTATCTTTATTTTGCAACATACTTTAATCTAAGAAGTCTTCTCCCATATTGATATGCATAAAATTGTACAATTCATTTGCTTCTTCTCTATATGTCAAAGGCTGCTAACTGTGCGTGATGGGATTTCACATATCTAATTTTCTTTAAGTGTATAAAGGGCAGTTAAATTTATATCATTAAAAATCAAGGTTATGTTAAGTTAGGTTATGTTAGGTTAGGTTATGTTAGGTTATGTTAGGTTATGTTAGGTTATGTTAGGTTATGTTAGGTTATGTTAGGTTAGGTTATTTTTTTTCTCCATCCTACTATCGCCACTTTTAATTTGTGGCGTTTTAATCTATCTTTATTTTGCAACATACTTTAATCTAAGAAGTCTTCTCCCATATTGATATGCATAAAATTATACAATTCATTTGCTTCTTCTCTATATGTCAAAGGCTGCTAACTGTGCGTGATGGGATTTCACATATTTGATTTTCTTTAAGTGTATAAAGGCCAGTTAAATTTATATCATTAAAAATCAAGGTTATGTTAAGTTAGGTTATGTTAGGTTAGGTTATGTTAGGTTAGGTAATTTTTTTTCTCCATCCTACTATCGCCACTTTTAATTTGTGTCGTTTTAATCTATCTTTATTTTGCAACATACTTTAATCTAAGAAGTCTTCTCCCATATTGATATGCATAAAATTATACAATTCATTTGCTTCTTCTCTATATGTCAAAGGCTGCTAACTGTGCGTGATGGGATTTCACATATTTAATTTTCTTTAAGTGTATAAAGGGCAGTTAAATTTATATCATTAAAAATCAAGGTTATGTTAAGTTAGGTTATGTTAGGTTAGGTTATGTTAGGTTATGTTAGGTTATGTTAGGTAAGGTTATTTTTTTTCTCCATCCTACTATCGCCACTTTTAATTTGTGGCGTTTTAATCTATCTTTATTTTGCAACATACTTTATTCTAAGAAGTCTACTCCCATATTGACATGCATAAAATTATATAATTCATTTGCTACTTCTCTATATGTCAGGGGCTGCTCACTGTATGTGATGGGATTTCACATATTTAATTTCATTTGTCTATTCAAGGCTGGGAAATTTATTTCATGAAAAATCATATTTCATTTTCTCTAAACAATCAATGACATATGCTTAACACTTGTGTAATTTCATATTATAGTATAATTTATTATCTTATATCATTTTACCTTCTGTACAGTTTATTCCTCTTATTATCATTTAATCAAATTACATTTATTTGGTTAGGTTATGTTAGGTTAGGTTATGTTAGGTTATGTTAGGTTATGTTAGGTTAGGTTATTTTTTTTCTCCATCCTACTATCGCCACTTTTAATTTGTGGCGTTTTAATCTATCTTTATTTTGCAACATACTTTAATCTAAGAAGTCTTCTCCCATATTGATATGCATAAAATTATACAATTCATTTGCTTCTTCTCTATATGTCAAAGGCTGCTAACTGTGCGTGATGGGATTTCACATATTTAATTTTCTTTAAGTGTATAAAGGGCAGTTAAATTTATATCATTAAAAATCAAGGTTATGTTAAGTTAGGTTATGTTAGGTTAGGTTATGTTAGGTTATGTTAGGTTAGGTTATTTTTTTTCTCCATCCTACTATCGCGACTTTTAATTTGTGGCGTTTTAATCTATCTTTATTTTGCAACATACTTTATTCTAAGAAGTCTACTCCCATATTGACATGCATAAAATTATATAATTCATTTGCTACTTCTCTATATGTCAGGGGCTGCTCACTGTATGTGATGGGATTTCACATATTTAATTTCATTTGTCTATTCAAGGCTGGGAAATTTATTTCATGAAAAATAATATTTCATTTTCTCTAAACAATCAATGACATATGCTTAACACTTGTGTAATTTCATATTATAGTATAATTTATTATCTTATATCATTTTACCTTCTATACAGTTTATTCCTCTTATTATCATTTAATCAAATTACATTTATTTGGTTAGGTTATGTTAGGTTAGGTTATTTTTTTTCTCCATCCTACTATCGCCACTTTTAATTTGTGGCGTTTTAATCTATCTTTATTTTGCAACATACTTTAATCTAAGAAGTCTTCTCCCATATTGATATGCATAAAATTATACAATTCATTTGCTTCTTCTCTATATGTCAAAGGCTGCTAACTGTGCGTGATGGGATTTCACATATTTAATTTTCTTTAAGTGTATAAAGGGCAGTTAAATTTATATCATTAAAAATCAAGGTTATGTTAAGTTAGGTTATGTTAGGTTAGGTTATGTTAGGTTATGTTAGGTTAGGTTATTTTTTTTCTCCATCCTACTATCGCCACTTTTAATTTGTGGCGTTTTAATCTATCTTTATTTTGCAACATACTTTATTCTAAGAAGTCTACTCCCATATTGACATGCATAAAATTATATAATTCATTTGCTACTTCTCTATATGTCAGGGGCTGCTCACTGTATGTGATGGGATTTCACATATTTAATTTCATTTGTCTATTCAAGGCTGGGAAATTTATTTCATGAAAAATAATATTTCATTTTCTCTAAACAATCAATGACATATGCTTAACACTTGTGTAATTTCATATTATAGTATAATTTATTATCTTATATCATTTTACCTTCTATACAGTTTATTCCTCTAATTATCATTTAATCAAATTACATTTATTTGGTTAGGTTATGTTAGGTTAGGTTAGGTTAGGTTATGTTAGGTTATGTTAGGTTAGGTTATTTTTTTTCTCCATCCTACTATCGCCACTTTTAATTTGTGGCGTTTTAATCTATCTTTATTTTGCAACATACTTTAATCTAAGAAGTCTTCTCCCATATTGATATGCATAAAATTATACAATTCATTTGCTTCTTCTCTATATGTCAAAGGCTGCTAACTGTGCGTGATGGGATTTCACATATTTAATTTTCTTTCAGTGTATAAAGGCCAGTTAAATTTATATCATTAAAAATCAAGGTTATGTTAAGTTAGGTTATGTTAGGTTAGGTTATGTTAGGTTATGTTAGGTTATGTTAGGTTAGGTAATTTTTTTTCTCCATCCTACTATCGCCACTTTTAATTTGTGTCGTTTTAATCTATCTTTATTTTGCAACATACTTTAATCTAAGAAGTCTTCTCCCATATTGATATGCATAAAATTATACAATTCATTTGCTTCTTCTCTATATGTCAAAGGCTGCTAACTGTGCGTGATGGGATTTCACATATTTAATTTTCTTTAAGTGTATAAAGGCCAGTTAAATTTATATCATTAAAAATCAAGGTTATGTTAAGTTAGGTTATGTTAGGTTAGGTTATGTTAGGTTATGTTAGGTTATGTTAGGTTAGGTAATTTTTTTTCTCCATCCTACTATCGCCACTTTTAATTTGTGTCGTTTTAATCTATCTTTATTTTGCAACATACTTTAATCTAAGAAGTCTTCTCCCATATTGATATGCATAAAATTATACAATTCATTAGCTTCTTCTCTATATGTCAAAGGCTGCTAACTGTGCGTGATGGGATTTCACATATTTAATTTTCTTTAAGTGTATAAAGGGCAGTTAAATTTATATCATGAAAAATCAGAGACAGATGGCGCTGCGCCATGTAAACAAATAGCTCCGTATTTTTTAATAATTAAAATTAGTACAGACGCTTATTAAGTACTTTTGCAGAATTAATAGTGTACCTACCTGTGCAATTTACGCATATAACTAATGTGACAAATACAAAACTGTGTTATTTCGACAATAAACCTACGTGAATACTACCAAGAAACGGCGACAAACAATACGTCTAGCTACCACTAGAAGCTGTGATATTATCGTGTGAAGCTAAATAACAGGTACTTGATCATCCACGCACAATCCTACTTATTGACAAAGTGATGTAAATCGATCTATAAAATGTGCAAGTTTTTATTGATCTAACAATCGAAACGAAAACCCAAGTGTTAAATCTTTTCTACGCATACCGTCATTAATTTTAGAGCCGTACTGCGTATCTTAGCAGTGAATAGGCTCATTTCGATCCCGAAGCATAAGCACGGATAGCCGAGTGCGTAAGACACACGACTGAGAACTGTAGTAACCGCGATCGAATCCTCACACAGCAAAGTTTGAATACTTAATTTTGTTTTGTATTTTTCATCGTCATATTGTTTTGTACTGTTTAAAATTACATACAATGAAGACCAGAAAGAGTTCAATGAAAGAACTAGAGGTGAAACTGAAAGCAACTTTGCAGGAACTGAAAATATCCAATGATTTAAATGATAGATTATTACAAGAGAGAGACGATGGTGAGTTAGAAATTGAAGACATCATTCAAAAAAATAGTAGCCTAAAAATTGATCTTGTCAATACTGAAAATGAAATGGCATCCTTGAGAGCAGAGCGGGACCATCTACTGAACTTGGCAGAATGTCATAAAGAATGCAACAACAAAATAAACAAAGCTGAGGAACAAAATATAGAACTTCAACATAAGTTGCGCGACTACATGGCCACAATTGAAACAATGGAAAAATTACTACATCAACATGAACAGTCACAAACAGAAAAGCTCTACGAAGAATTGATAACAACCAAAAATATAAATATAGCTGTTACCACAAACTTAACATCTACGGAAAATGGAAGTAATGCAACGAAAAGACGAACCAAAAGAAGAAATCAACTTAAACTCAATATAATGCTACAAAACAAACAAAAAAAGCGTTTCAAGATAAAGAAGTTCAAAAATACAGTGATTATTCTTAAAAACGACAAAAAGACACTAATCAAAGCACTAGAAAACTATGAAGGGATATTGACCAATTATGAAAATGACTACATAGACAATTTGGATTTGATAAGAAAACTAGAAGAAAACCTACAGAATATTCATAGAAAATACACGATGGCACAGGAAGAGCTACGTGATTATACAGAAACTATTGACGACCTACTGAAAATCAGCATGTATAATCTAGAAATTGTGGAAACTTTGGAAAGGGAACAAACACCTACGAACGACGAAATCATGAGGGAATACCGTGTACAGCCTATACCGGTACCTAGAGTGGTGTTTGAAGAAAATGGTCTCGAAAAACGTCATAATGAACCAATGTCATCAAGTCATGTTAAAAACACTAAAGTCTACAGTGACAGAATAGGGGCAGGTATGGGTATCATGCTCAGTAGAAATATGGAAGGCCTTGTTATGAACAGCTGTATGCCGAATATTCCTTTTGATCAACTAGTAAGGAACATTGTTAATGAACAACATTCTCAAGATGACGACATAGTTATCCTAATGGGAGAAAGCGCAGGCATAACAATGACTCACCTAATAAGCAGCATACAATCACTACTAGAACTACATAGTACAGGAACAACGAACAAAATAGTAGTATGCACATTGCCCTACTCTAAATCTCTAAGCCAGGAACAAAATAAGAGAATCTATAGATTAAACGTTTGTCTATACAACTTAATCACCGTAAATTGCAAAAATGATGAATTAATACTACTAGACATTAATAATTTGAAAACTGATTTCATACTGTGTAAAAATAAGAACTATATATTATTATCTAAAAACCAAAAGGTTAGCATTGCTAAGCTACTGAAATTTATATTACAGACTGACGTTCAGAATAAAAAAAGCTCATTGACTACTGTTAAAACTTTAAACTAATAGATACGACAACAGGACAGACTTGTGATGTCAGTTCAATGAACCATCAGACCTGTCCTAGCAAATTAGCTGTAAATACAAACTGTAAAAGTAGTAAGACAAGACAAAATACGAATAAATCTAGAATACTAAAGTTAGGTCATCAAAATGTTGAAGGAATAAAAAATAAAAATTTACTGTTAGATTTATATTTGGAGCAAGAACAAATTGATATCTTCTGCATGACAGAGACGTGGTTAAAAGAAGAAGAACGGAATGTCATAACTTTTGCTGACCATTTATTGGTTAGTTCTAGCTGCAGATATAAATTTGGAAGAGGTTGTACAGGCATACTGATAAAAAATGGTATTAAAGCTAAACCTAGAAAAGAAGTAAATAAGTTAATTGTTGAAAAAACATTTGAAGTTAGTTGCGTTGAAGTTAAAAACTTTATTATTGTTGTTGTTTACCGTTCTCCAGATGGAGATTATCCTGTATTTTTAGAGAAACTTGACATTTGTCTATCTATGCTAACGAAACATAAATCTAATAACTTTAAGGACATAATATTGTGTGGTGATTTTAATGTAGATCTTCTAGTCAGTACAAATCAAAGCAAAAACCTATTAGATATTCTTGGATGCTATAATTTAAAACAAAACATTAAAGAAGTCACTCGATTGACAAGTCATAGTGCTAAATGCATTGATAATATTTTTTCAACAGTGGATGTTCTAAGTGCTCACGTGGATAATGGGGTAAAATCTGATCATTTTGCTCAATTGATAACTGTCAACGCAGAAAATGAGGCAGCTAATAATATTTGCATGAAAAAAAGAATATGTGATAACGCAAAAATTGAAATGCTTAAGAAATCATTACAAGAGGAATATCTAGACAGAGGCACTATAAACTATAAGGACTTTTTTTCAGCATTTGTGAAGCATTTAGATGCTGCTATGCCATTTAAGACAGTTCGCAAAAAAGAAAGGAAATCGTTCAATGAATGGGCAACGCCTGGTATAAAAAAATCTCAAAATCATATGAAAGATTTGTATTTCTTACTGACTTTAACAAATGACGAAAACCTTAGAATACACATTCGTAAATATAGTAAAATATTTAAACAATGCTCATTGATGGCCAAGCGTATCAACATCCGAAATAAAATTCTATCGTCTGACAACATTGTGAAATCGACATGGGACATAATTAAAAAAGAAACTGGAAAAACAGTAAATGCTAGTAATGCTTTTGGTAAGATAAAAAATGACAGAAATGAATTATTAACTACTCCATTTGACATAGCGAATCATTTTAATATATTCTTTACTCAAGTAGCTAATGTACTTACGAAAGATCTTATTCGTTCTGAAAGCAAAGCTGTGGAGCTCCTGTCTAAGTATACACCGCCCTCTATTACCACTTTTTCTCTTAGATATATTACACCAATTGATATTATTAAAATAATAGATGGCTTTAAAGGTAAAAAATCATGCGATCTTTGGGGAGTGTCTACATCATTGCTTAAAAAACTAAAATTTGTAATAGCTGTGCCCTTGGCAGACAGTATAAATGATTGTATCAGTAGAGGTAATTTTCCAGATTTGCTCAAGATAGCCAAAGTTATTCCACTATATAAAAAGGGTACACGTTTAGATCCTAATAATTATAGGCCTATATCACTGCTTCCAATATTTAGTAAGGTATATGAAAAATTTTTAACAAATGAGCTTCACTCTTTTATCGAATCAAAGAAAATTATCAATACAAGGCAGTTTGGTTTCCAAAGAGGCAAAAGCACTAGCGATGCAATAACGTCACTGTTGAAGAGGGTCATGTGGGACTTGGATGGATCAAAAAACACGTACGGTCTGTTTTGTGACCTTTCCAAGGCCTTTGACTGTGTCTGTCACAAAACTCTGCTAGCAAAACTTAAGCACTATGGCATACGTAACAATGAGCTGTGTATTATGACATCTTATCTACAGAACAGAAAACAAATGACAGAGTGTAATGGTCACAATTCAGAATCCTGTGATATTAATATGGGAGTACCCCAGGGGTCGATTCTAGGGCCTTTACTGTTTATATTGTATGTTAATGATATTGTGACATGTGTAGAAAACGAAACAGACATAGTTCTTTTTGCAGACGACACTACGATAATAATAAGTGATAAAAATAAATTAAATATTTGTATGAAATTAGATAAGTTAATAAATAATATAAATGAATGGTTTAAAGTAAACAACCTACTTTTGAACATAGAAAAAACTAATATTATAAGATTTTTTCTAGGTAATGGCCAAAGTATTGACCCCGCACAGGAGTCCATTGTTAAAAACTCAATGAATGTATTAAATGATCTGAAATTTTTAGGTATTAAGATAGATAGTAAGTTGACATGGGTTAATCATATTGACTCCCTTGTAGGAAAACTTAAGTCGGCCGCTTATGCAATCAAAACTATACGACAGCTAAGTGGAGTGCAGGCTGCGAAGGCTGTTTATCATGCATACTTCCACTCTGTCATGAAATATGGCATATTGGCCTGGGGAAATGCGTCCCAATCAAACAGAGTTTTTGTTTTGCAGAAGCGAGCGATAGGTTCATTTTACAAATGCATAAACTAGAGTCTTGTAGGGACAAATTTAGACTATTAAATATCATGACACTCACCGGAGAATATATTTATCAAAATTGTATATATGCTAAAATGCACGTAGAAAAGTTAGACCTAAAAAGTGACATACATAACTATAATACTCGCAGAAAAGAAAATGTTGTAATTCCCAAACATAGACTAGCGAAGTTAAATAAGAGCTTTCTTTACCTTTGTATAAAGATTTATAATAAATTACCTTTACATGTAAGAAAACTTAATTTTAAGATTTTTTGTGAAACAATCAGAAGCTTTTTAATAAGCAAATCATTCTATAATATTGACGAAGCTATTGCCGATGAATTTTGTATGTAATCATACCCTTGTTAATGACTTTTCCGAGTGTACGTAATTGTATCAAAAAGGAATAAATAAATGAACTGAACTGAACTGAATCAAGGTTATGTTAAGTTAGGTTATGTTAGGTTATGTTAGGTTATGTTAGGTTATGTTAGGTTAGGTTATTTTTTTTCTCCATCCTACTATCGCCACTTTTAATTTGTGGCGTTTTAATCTATCTTTATTTTGCAACATACTTTATTCTAAGAAGTCTACTCCCATATTGACATGCATAAAATTATACAATTCATTTGCTACTTCTCTATATGAGGTTATGTTAGGTTATGTTAGGTTATGTTAGGTTAGGTTATTTTTTTTCTCCATCCTACTATCGCCACTTTTAATTTGTGGCGTTTTAATCTATCTTTATTTTGCAACATACTTTAATCTAAGAAGTCTTCTCCCATATTGATATGCATAAAATTATACAATTCATTTGCTTCTTCTCTATATGTCAAAGGCTGCTAACTGTGCGTGATGGGATTTCACATATTTAATTTTCTTTAAGTGTATAAAGGGCAGTTAAATTTATATCATTAAAAATCAAGGTTATGTTAAGTTAGGTTATGTTAGGTTAGGTTATGTTAGGTTATGTTAGGTTAGGTTATTTTTTTTCTCCATCCTACTATCGCGACTTTTAATTTGTGGCGTTTTAATCTATCTTTATTTTGCAACATACTTTATTCTAAGAAGTCTACTCCCATATTGACATGCATAAAATTATATAATTCATTTGCTACTTCTCTATATGTCAGGGGCTGCTCACTGTATGTGATGGGATTTCACATATTTAATTTCATTTGTCTATTCAAGGCTGGGAAATTTATTTCATGAAAAATCATATTTCATTTTCTCTAAACAATCAATGACATATGCTTAACACTTGTGTAATTTCATATTATAGTATAATTTATTATCTTATATCATTTTACCTTCTATACAGTTTATTCCTCTAATTATCATTTAATCAAATTACATTTATTTGGTTAGGTTATGTTAGGTTAGGTTAGGTTAGGTTATGTTAGGTTATGTTAGGTTAGGTTATTTTTTTTCTCCATCCTACTATCGCCACTTTTAATTTGTGGCGTTTTAATCTATCTTTATTTTGCAACATACTTTAATCTAAGAAGTCTTCTCCCATATTGATATGCATAAAATTATACAATTCATTTGCTTCTTCTCTATATGTCAAAGGCTGCTAACTGTGCGTGATGGGATTTCACATATTTAATTTTCTTTAAGTGTATAAAGGGCAGTTAAATTTATATCATTAAAAATCAAGGTTATGTTAAGTTAGGTTATGTTAGGTTAGGTTATGTTAGGTTATGTTAGGTTATGTTAGGTTAGGTTATTTTTTTTCTCCATCCTACTATCGCCACTTTTAATTTGTGGCGTTTTAATCTATCTTTATTTTGCAACATACTTTAATCTAAGAAGTCTTCTCCCATATTGATATGCATAAAATTATACAATTCATTTGCTTCTTCTCTATATGTCAAAGGCTGCTAACTGTGCGTGATGGGATTTCACATATTTAATTTTCTTTAAGTGTATAAAGGCCAGTTAAATTTATATCATTAAAAATCAAGGTTATGTTAAGTTAGGTTATGTTAGGTTAGGTTATGTTAGGTTATGTTAGGTTATGTTAGGTTAGGTAATTTTTTTTCTCCATCCTACTATCGCCACTTTTAATTTGTGTCGTTTTAATCTATCTTTATTTTGCAACATACTTTAATCTAAGAAGTCTTCTCCCATATTGATATGCATAAAATTATACAATTCATTTGCTTCTTCTCTATACGTCAAAGGCTGCTAACTGTGCGTGATGGGATTTCACATATTTAATTTTCTTTAAGTGTATAAAGGCCAGTTAAATTTATATCATTAAAAATCAAGGTTATGTTAAGTTAGGTTATGTTAGGTTAGGTTATGTTAGGTTATGTTAGGTTATGTTAGGTTAGGTTATTTTTTTTCTCCATCCTACTATCGCCACTTTTAATTTGTGTCGTTTTAATCTATCTTTATTTTGCAACATACTTTAATCTAAGAAGTCTTCTCCCATATTGATATGCATAAAATTATACAATTCATTTGCTTCTTCTCTATATGTCAAAGGCTGCTAACTGTGCGTGATGGGATTTCACATATTTAATTTTCTTTAAGTGTATAAAGGCCAGTTAAATTTATATCATTAAAAATCAAGGTTATGTTAAGTTAGGTTAGGTTAGGTTTAGGTTTATTCTAAGAAGTCTACTCCCATATTGACATGCATAAAATTATATAATTCATTTGCTACTTCTCTATATGTCAGGGGCTGCTCACTGTATGTGATGGGATTTCACATATTTAATTTCATTTGTCTATTCAAGGCTGGGAAATTTATTTCATGAAAAATCATATTTCATTTTCTCTAAACAATCAATGACATATGCTTAACACTTGTGTAATTTCATATTATAGTATAATTTATTATCTTATATCATTTTACCTTCTATACAGTTTATTCCTCTTATTATCATTTAATCAAATTACATTTATTTGGTTAGGTTATGTTAGGTTATGTTAGATTAGGTTATTTTTTTTCTCGAATAGGCTACTGGGTACCGTTATTCCGAACGATGCGTAATGATTATGCGCTAGCTTTAACCCTGGAAAATTTAAACAATTATTTTTTAAGCGTCTATAGTGCAGTGTAGGTATACGAGTATTTCTTTAATTTCCTTATTTTATTTCAAACGCTATCGTCTATATTATTCTCAAATGTTGAGAGCCTCCAGAGTTCTTAGAAGTATTTTGAAAGTTATTTCGCGATAACCAACTTGGTGGGCGTTGTAACAGTTCATTCTGCCTCGCTATCTTAATTACAAGGTACTTGTCTGATTAAATAATGTTTATTATCTCTAGCGTTATCTTAATAAATATCAACCTCAAGCTCAACTGCCTGTATCGGTATTGGCGTTTAAGTTATGGGGGGTAATGCCCATAATCCTCATCCTAGGTATGCAGGTTGGATCGCAGTTTGGTTGATGATTTGTTCCGTCAGCAAAAAAGTTAAAAAAAAATCTTCCGTGATACCGACATCGACAGTGAACAGCAGGGGTATTTTAATACGTCGGAAAGGCCGTCGTATTCGATATAGGAAACTTTTGACATATCAAAATAGCGTTCTGAAGTTCCATCGGAATAGTATTCAAATAGTCGTGTTCGTTACCATTTATACCTCAAGAACGGCTGAGCCGATTTGGCTGAAAATTTAAGGGGAGGTAGCTTAGAACCAGGAGACGGACATAGGATACTTCTTATCCCGTTCTCGGCTGAACAAATCTTGATGAAATTTGGCAGGGAGTTTTCTAATTCTGGAATCAAACATAGACTTTTATCCCGTACCTATATCAGTTCCCATGGAATAGAAAACGTTTGCTTTAATTTTCCTGTAATTATCTTTTAGCGAGTTGAGTAATCAGTCATTAAGTAATAAGTAGTAAGTAGCATTCAAACGGGTTTTAGTCCAGTAGTCATAAGTTAACGCAACTACGTAAACGGCTGTTTTACTTTTTTAAAGGAAAAATTCATGAAAACATTATAAAAATTTAAGTCGGTTATACTTTTTTAAAACAAAATGAATTATTTAGAACCCAGAAAGCATAACCACGTGTCTACTAATTCTGGGGAAATTTTTTATGGCCAGTGATTGATCCGTTTTTCAATAATAAATTTTGTTTTAAAAAACTATGACCGACTTCAATTTTTATAGTTTAGTTCATGAATTTTCATGGATCTCATTTTCAGAACTGAACCAAATTAAAATGGGATCCGGAAAGCACCAGATTTCATATAAAAAAAGAATCATGAAAATCTGATGTTGTAATCGAAGATCGGAACGTAGTCTTATAATATATGGTCTTTGTTAAAATCGACAATCGAAAAAGCACCCCAAAAACTAAAAATCCCTATTTACATTACTAAATAGACTATACTTAATAGAGAATAGTAACTAAATAAATAATAATTAAATTTAATATTTTTCAATTTTTTTCCAGAAATTCCAACCTTTTCGGTCATAAATATTGAAAAAGAAGTTCGATTTAACACGATATTTTAATCTTAAGCCGTACCTAAAGATAACAAGTAGATAAACAGTCTGTCAAGAAAGTCTTAAGATTTATGTTGAAGAAATGTGAATTGTGAAATGCTTATAGCACTACTAATAGTGGTGCTACAGCTTTGGTGCGATAGTAACAAATGTTAATAAAAAAATAAGAAATTTTCACAGAAACTTAGAATATTTAAGAAAACTTATTTTTTTTTTAAGTTCCGTCGAAATATAATTCAAATGCTAATCTGACGTTTATGCTTCGGAAACGAATCGAATGAATTTAAATATCCTTGCTGACAGTCTCATTATTATTATTCAAGGTTGAATATGTAGTATTTTCGAAGCCATACGCAGCGTATATTGGTAAAGGCCAATCACTAGCTGCAGACGGACACTTCGTAAAATGCCATCAAATGATTCTGGCCCTTGCCAGCCCTTACTTCAAAGACCTGATCAAAGCATCAGCTTTTTCAGGCCGACATCCTACATACTCGTATATGTAAGTTCCTTTTTATTCATATAAATTAGTTCCCGTGGGACGTATACGATCAACGCGCGCGCGTATCTATACTATATTTATCTACTAAGATATCCCAAAAACTACAAGCTTAAGCTCTTCCATTAGACCTTTAAGTCCGTATACAGAAAGAACACTGGACACTTATAAACGCTTACCGGCGCTTACCGGCGCTTGGAAGTTTATGCCATGCAGCACGGTTCTGTGCTAAACACCTCCATTGACATCCAAATACTTACTATATTTAAATAAAACAACATGGAAAAATCCTTAAAAATCTTATAATATTTACATACCTAACTTTCATCATAAGTTGGATTTTTAGAGAAGGCAGGCAGAAACCGACATCTCAGTTTAAATCTTACGTGTTTGCAGGCACCATCGCGAAAGGTTAAGACTTTTTTTTTTTTTTTTTTTTTTATGGTAAATAGACCTTTGTTTGACCGCGATCTCACCTGATGGAAAGTGAAGATGCGGCCGACGGTGTATCACGAAGGTCTAGAAGATACCTATTCACCCTTGTCTTGAAGAGACCCAGGTTGTAATTGGCCGGAAAAACAGAGGCAGGGAGCGAGTTCCATTCATTTGCGGTGCGAATAATAAAGGTGGAGGAAAACCGCTTAGTGCGAGTGGAGGGTACGTCCACCAAGTATGGATGGTATTGCGCTGTGCGTCTGCTTGTCCTGGAGTGGAAGGGGGATGGTGGGATCAGGTCATGTAATTCAAGTGAGCATTCTCCAAAATGTATCCTATAAAAGATCGAGAGACAAGCAACCTTGCGGCGGTGGTCGAGACTTTGAACCTTAGTCTCTGCAAGGTACTGCTCGTCAATGAGTCTGAAAGCTCTTCGTTCGATCGAGTCTAAGGCTGCAAGCTGGTACTTGGCCGAGCCGTCCCAAACATGACAGCAATACTCCAAACCAGACCGGACCTGTGCTTGATAAAGGGATAGCAGCTGTCCCGGTGTGAAGTATCGCTTAACCTTATTTAGGATCCCTAGCTTCATGGCTGCTGTTTTGGCCTTCGACTCGATGAATGTGCCAAAGTTCAAAGTTGGTGTGAGAGTGACACCGAGGAGCTCCAGTTGATCCTTTATAGGTACCGGTACATTGCGGAAAACGGGAAGCTGGACAAGCGGACTCTTTTTTGCAGAGAAGAGACATGCTTGCGTTTTAGAGGCATTGAAGTTAACCCGATTGGCTTTGCCCCAGTCTGAGACTGCCTTAAGAGTTAAGTTCAAGCGCTGCAACATGTCTTCTCTCTGCACCTGTACGTCATTTCGGCTGGCTTTCCCGTTGGATAGGTACCTCTCAACCACGGTGCTGTCGTCTGCGTACCCAATGATACCGGGTACCAGCAGGTCATTAATGTGCAGCAGGAACAACGTGGCAGAGAGTACTGACCCCTGAGGTACCCCGGCGTTGATCGCCAATTGATCAGACGAGCAGCCAGACTTGAGAATTTGAGAGATTGTTCCAACCCTTTTGAATTGCCTGAAGTGAAATTCAAAAAGATGTTTGTTTCGGGCGCAGTTTCGGACATTTGGTTCATGCACTCGGCCGAGCGGCCGCTGGTGCGAAGCTACCATCCGCGGGATTATGCCTGAACGCCTCTAAGGCCGAAGCCAGCCTAGCCGAATCCGGCAAGGATATGCTCACTGTGGAGCCCCGAGAACGAGTCGGGTAACGAATAAACTCAAAAACTGCTGAACCGATTTCAAAAATGATTTCATCATTAGAATGCTGCATTATCCCTGAGTTACATTGGCTATAATTTCTTGAAAAAATTAGGGATCAAAACCAATGATAAATTAATTAAGAGTATAATATAACTCATATGTTTGCTTTCGAGGTCGAATTCCTATATGCATTCCAGAAATTAAAGTCCAGAATCAATTTACATTAATATTAAGAGGTTTCAGATTCATCAATCAATTGTACTGGTTTGTAATATATGATCCGTGATCCTATTTACTTTATCTTCACAGAAGCCAAGTAAGTGCCTGTCTAATGCATTTTTCCTTCTAACATACTCCATAGTCTCTTTTATAGATGCGTGAAACGTTTGCTGGCAGTCTACGAGCTTTGAAATATTAGGCTTTGCTTTTAAAAACTCGATATCTTCATTTGATAATGCTGCATATGACATTCTGGACGATCTGCCAGGTCCTGATGCTGCCATTTGGTATAGTCTGAAAAAGAAAACAGCCCATTCAAGTACTAAGTTATATAAACAATTTTTAAATTTGAAAGAACATTTGAGTAAAATTCCCCAGTCTCCTAGCAAAAGTAAGAATGCTCCTACCACCTCCCCACCTATGCATAAAGCCTCTCCACACTTACTCGCGGAAGGCATTCAAAGCCGCAAAACATGAGTGTGGATCCCATTTTGTATATTTGTTGTGTGTGTGCATGGCATTCGCATCTGTGCTCAGTAAACAACCAAGTTATTAATTAAGGTACAATCATAAACATTGCCCACAATGCACATGCCAAAGTTCAGCTTTAGGTGGCACTCACCAATCGCACGCACTTAACACTGGGCCCTAGTCTAGTAAAATCTATCTATATCATAGGTAAATTAGATTTTATCTAAACATTTTCCAAAGTTGAAACAATACACTCACAAAGATTCAACACAGAGGGGAAAGTTTTACCCTTAACAGGTAATGCATTCTTTTGCTTTTTTGTTATCATAAAATTATTTCAGGAAATCATTGCCATAGTTTAAGTTGTAATGGTTAAAGTTAGCCTAGATGGAATTTGCTAAGCAGTCCACAATAGATATATGGATGAAAAGAAAATGTGTAGTAACAATTCCATAATTATATTTACAATGGATTTCCGCAAAGTAACGCCTGAATCTACTAAGTATCTTAGACCACTATAGGTAAGAGTTTTGTTTCTGTGATATTTACAGTCACATTTCATCAGGGATGAGGATTGGTGGACTTACTGTATTAGATCATGATATTTATTTCTCCTTTCATTTACTTCTTTCTCCCACTGCTCCTTTTCAGACAGTAGTTTATCATGGTAGCTGTAAATGCAACAGTTGAGATAAATGCAAAAGAAAAGTCCCTGAACTCATACAAATACTAACAAGGGTTTAATTAATGTGTCATTGATAATATGACACAAAATAGTAGTTATGTGAAAACAGTAACCCCCGGTTTCTCGAACGCTTATTATTTTGACAAATTGTTAACAATTTGTCAGGCTGTACACGCACTGCTTTTATTACTCGCGTGGTTTTTTTTGCAGAATTCTGTAACTTAATGGAAATTCACTAGCGGAAAAAAATGAATGTTTGGAGCACTATCAAGTTGTAGGTAGCTAAAATAGCAAGGAATTTTATTCGTCGTACTTGTAAGTTACGTTAAGCACGTAGGTTATATTCCGCGAGATTAAAATTCACGCTATAAGATTCCGCAGTGCGTATATAACAAGCCGTTGACTATCCATTCAATGTGACAAGCGTTCGAGAAACCGGGGGTAAGTCAGACAATTTTAATTAGTATTTGGGCTGAATTGTTACCTTTTCATTTCATGTGTTCGCATTTTAGACTCTACATCCTTTTTGTAATCAGCTAAATCCACGCTTTCAGGGGTGTTGAGTTGCGTTGGTACTGAAATGGAAGCACTGATGAATATTTGGCATATCTATATATATAAAAGAAAGTCGTGTTTGTTACAACACTTATAACTCGAGAACGGCTGAAGCGATTTAGCTGATAATTGGTGGGGAGGTAGCTTAGAACCAGGAAACGAACATAGGATAGTTTTTATTTCGTTCCCGGCAGAACGAATCTTGATGAAATTTGGCAGGGAGGTAAACGGTATCCCGGGGACGGACATAGCTACTTGAATAGAGCGTGCGAAGCCGCGGGGCGCAGCAGTTACGTATAAAAGGACGCGCCAACAAAGTGAATTTTAGGTTAAGTATGGGCGGTTTGTTTACGTTTATGCTCCATTCAAAATGGATACGATATAGCTGTCCCACAGCAAACATAACACGCCTATCTTACGGGAACTGATTTGTGGGATAAAAAGTAGCCTTTGTGTTATTCTAGGCCAAAGAGTAACAAATATGCTTACATACATGTTTATAAAGTTTCGCGCTTATAATATCACACTTCACACTAATATTATAAAATGCGAAAGTTTGTATAGATGTATGGATGGATGGATGGATGGATGGATGGATCTTTGTTACCCAAAACTACTGAACGGATCTGGCTGAAATTTTGCATACAGGTGATTCTAATCCTGGAATAAAACATAGGCTAATTTTTATGCCATCAATCAGTTCCCGTGTGATAAAAATCACCTTTAATCGTTTCCATATGAATAAAGCGTGCGAAGCCGCGGGGCGCAGCTAGTTGTAGATAATGATGCAATACATGACTGAATAACTAATTTTTATTGAAAATAATGGAAAGCACAAGCCACTATCGTCAAATAAGCACAGGAAACGCACCAACAGAATCTCGTCTCTCAAAAAAGGTAGACCTTCTCCGCCGTGGTGGTGATCGAAAGGTTTGATTTGCATCATTATCTGTTAATGAATTTTCCATTACAGTTTTATTTTCGAGCAGTTTTTTAAAGAAATCTTATTTATTCCAAATATCTCAAGAGATTCAAAAAATAACAAACACAAAGCTTGCGTCACGACGCAAACGGACGCGACTTTTGATTTGTTTGACTTTGACTTTTTGCAATTATTTATAGCATTTTTCATCTGTGGAAATAGTTTCGTTGTACACATCACGATACTTTCGGCTCAGCAAGAGCTTTCCGTAGCTGTGCTTCAGTTTTTCTAATCAAGAACGGGATGTTCTTGATTAGAAAAACTGTAAAATATATAAAATATTTGACATTTTTGACAGAAGATTGTTTTTTTTTTAAATCAATCAGTCAAAAAAAAAACGCAACAAAACCAAAAGTCCGAAAATCCGTGAGTGTACGTTCGGTAAATATCGCGCTGCTGCCCAAATTCATGCAATTTTCTATGGTTTGAAATATTCTCTAGCGAACAATAACGATGTTTTGTTCTCGCAAGAACAAAACATCTCGGGTAAGATTTGTACAAGTTCCAGTCATAGATATAAATCGTTAGATACGCCCCGACCACCAAAAACTGTAGCAATGTACACAAACAAAACAAGCGTACTGAGAAAATAGTGTCATCTCTTTTTCTCACACGTTAGGTGCAAACACATCTTTCTCTTTAAAAAAATTCAAAAATTTTCTTAGTCTATGTTAGTATTCACGGGTGTTATAGAGTGTTTCGGTGTAATTTCAAACACTGCAATCGCCTAATGATGAAACTACTTCATCTTTTATTCTTTTTCATTCTTTCATATAATTAAGTGCATGATATAATTCATATAAAAACCCTTTGTAAGCCTGTTCCTCAAACTTGAAATTACCCTATACCTACACAACTTCTAATTAGCTTCAGGTAGCGGCAATGAAGAACACCTGACATAATATACACACCAAATTAGTTTTTGTCTCCTTCAAACCCACTATTTTTAGGCCATATCAGAGAATCTTCAAGGTTCCCTCCGAGCAAGCCGCAGTCAAATAAAAAGCAAAGATCTGACAATCAGACCGGAGGCTAACATAGAGTCGAACGTGCCTGAAGGCTTGGACCTGTACAGCGTCATATTTGAAGTCGAGAGTGATTCCGAGCGGATGAGTGAGGGTGCAACTGCTCTAAATAATGCTGGTAAAGAACAAGTAAGACAAACTAGCTCACAAACACACACGCTAACAAATTAGCTCAACATATCATAAATGATGATTCACTTCTCATTAAGTGAACGCATTAAAGGAGTCAACTATTGAACGACCACAACCTATGGCGGGGTTATCTGAGAACTTTAGGCATTTAGCGCTACCTCAGCCCCCTCATGTTGAGCGCGCGACGTATTTATTTACGCGCCCGGGGTAGGCCGTGCGCCACATGAATTTGCATGACCGCATACGATACTTAGTGCCACAGTATAGAAAATCAAGCAGTAGGCACGCATGTTATGGACGTACTAACTTCAGGTTGGTAATATTGATATCATTATTACTAGTATTTTATTACATATTATGTGTGTAGATCTAGGTACAGTCGCAAAGTTAGGTAGGTAATAAAAAAGTAAAATTAGCAGCCTATCTATCCTATATAGCTATCCAGCCTAAAAATAAATAATAAATACCTACTTTAGTTTCGTGTAGCACATGCCATTTTCGATTCAGCTACGAGAACATAGAGGTAAAAATACAACTTGTAGAAGTAACAATTATATATATCGACGGTGGAAAGGAGAAACCCTTTAAGCGACAATTTTGGAACTGTCCAGGAGATCCTATCAAAGTTTTTATTTTCCGAAAAAAAATCCTAAAAAACTACTATTTGAAGAGGGACAGAAAAAAAAACTGTTTCTTTATTTTTAATTTCCGAGGAAACTTAGAAAAATATGCAAGCACGATAGAAGTATTTTATGCGTATTTTATGGCAAATACGGCGGAAGGAAAATAACATAAAGTGCAACCTCAGTTTTTTGACAAACGCATGGAAAAACACATTAAGCGACCAGCTATGGATGATTTAACGAGGAAGAAAAACAACTGAAGCGTATTGAGCATAAGATTATAGGGTTGTGGAGAAACCAGTTAACTAAGAAAACCATAGTATGCTAAGTAGAGGAATAACACAATAAGCTATGTAATAGTATAATGTTATATTTTTACCTGAAGTTCGTACTTTGTTTCCCAAAAAACAAGAATATTGAGTTAAAACAGTATCTTATATTGTTTTAAAAGCTTAGAACAGTTATTTTTTGGGATGGAATGGTAGAACAGGGTTTTTCTAAAGAAAGTTGATTATAGATATGAAGGTAGGGACTAGGGAGGTACCTCAAATGTAGATGAGGTGCCTACCTACCTACTTAAAAATTGATCTAGGTAGGAGTGTTTGTCTTTGTCGCTAAGTAGCAAGGTACCTACTATAAATGAACTTTTTTGATACTAATAAATCATGGACGTATCGTAGTATAGCAATTCAATAAAATAGTCTACGACTACTCATCTTGTGAATAATTTTTGCTTATTTGTATTGTAACACACATTACTTTGGTAGGTACTTACATACCTAGGTTCCTGTTCCTATCTTAACTACCGCCTTTCTATCTATGGTTTATCCATCCAGCATAGAGCATGTTAGTAAATAAACCACGATACAAATAACAAAAACTCACGTGCTTGGCGTCGAGTTTCAGATATGATTGTAAGCAATTTTTATTGAAGGGAGGATCTAAAATCGACAAGTAATGTAAATTACGTATAAAAGGACGCGCCAACAAAGTGAATTTTAGGTTAAGTATGGGCGGTTTGTATACGTTTATGCCTCATTCAAAATGGACAATATATAGTAAGCGGGTATTTGGCCTTGGTAGGTATTTGAATTGTGAAAAGTAAGTAGGTTATCTACCTACTAATTACTAGTATTGGAGTAAAATTTACATTTTGTTCCACTAAATCACGGCACCATTCGTCAGTAGCCACACCTTTCATTGCATGCTCGCGCGCAGCACACTCGTCCACTCCACATCTGCGCATCAAGCACACTGCGAAATGAGTTCACCTAAACATCTACCGAATTGCCTTGCTTTGCAGGCGCGGCTTAGGAATCAATAAAAACAGAGCAGAAGGGACTCTTCTTTTATCAAGTCTCAAACGCCGTCATTTATATACCTACTTCCCCCTTCACGAATCTAGTTAGTAAAATCCTAACTCGGTGCCTTCACGTCGTTACGCCCCTTCTGTCGTCCAGACGTGTTGCCAGGGTTGCTACTGTTGCATATTGCTGGGCAAGCTAGTTGGAGATCGCAGTTGTCGCAAGGGGGCGCTATAAAACACATGTGTTCACAAAAACAACAACAACAAAAATAATAAATGTCATCAAAATCGGTCCAGCAGCCGCCTAGTCGTTAAAGAAGATGTAGTGAGTGACATAATTAAACACAGGAAGATTAATAAACGTAGACGTAACAAACCAAAATCAAATTCACAGCTTGCCAAATCTTCATAAAATTCGAATCAAGATTTACTGATCATTTATATGAAAGTAGCAAACCAAAATCAAATTGACAGCTTGCCAAATCTACATAAAATTCGAATCAAGATTTACTGATCATATAATATGAATTGCTGCAATTTCAGTTATAAAGGTATACCAGAATTTCATTAAATCCTGATCACGTTTTGCTGCTATCTCACTTTTACTGCTCAAAATGTTTATTTAGTATGATATAAAATTGTAGGCTGACTAATGTCACATTACTTGCTGACCAATTAATTCATTTTTGCCGACCACTTGTTGCGGCTCAGTTTAATTTTTCTGCATGCAAAATCAATTTTTCTGCCGATCAAAAACACCTTTAGTTGCTGATCGTTTAAATAATACCCCATTACTATCTTCATGAGCAATCATTATAAGAAACTTTAACACCATAAATTCTATATGAAAATATAACTTATCTCTTCCTATTTCAGACTGAGACAGACAGAAGTCATAATAGACTTAAACATTATAAGAGACAAAATGAAATAAAATCCCAAAAATTACCAAGCGCATGAGGTTTTACGCACTATAATAATAAAAACATCATAAAGAGAGTTTAACAACCATAAATTATGTATCAAAATATTACTAATCACTTTTTCCAGACTTATTATTACTGATTAAAAAAATAATAACTAGTAGTTCTCCAAACAGTGAACCTCGTGAACACTAACTATTTTTAAACCGTACCTACCATTAATTTAAGAAGGGAAGATAGGTTACGTTCTCCCAGCGCTTACTCAAAAATTGGCATGTGTTACAACTACACGCAAACACATACGCTCACAGTTATATTTCCAGTCCTGTGCAATACAAAGAAGAACAAAGACGGAAAGACGTATCTAGGACCGAAGTGAGACTGAGTGCCTCATCTTCGTTTTTAATAAATCAATGGTACCTACCCGTTTTTTTAATACACGGATATCGGGTAAAATTTTTCATATAACCGGGTATTTGCAATTTTTTCAGAAAAACAGGCAACTTTTCTTATACCTATGTAAAAGTTTGCGGCTATGATCTATATTTTGTCATATAGCTGCAAAGTATGTCAACAGATCCTAATAACATAAATTAAAATTCACATGCTTTGCGTCGAGACAAAGAGATATAGGTAGGTAGGTACTAGGTACCTACCTTGAAGAAAGGATCTCAAATCAGCAAGTACGTAGGAACTACTTTTTCCATGTTTGAAAATCGTCAATAAGAATTTAATTTGAGGTAGGTAAAGTAGGTACCTACCTCTTACGGGTTTTTTTATCGTTTGTGCAGGAATTTAAAAATCGAATATTCATATGTCACTAAATATTAATCTAGGGTTTCAGGTGAACAACATTCTTCAGTAGGTACCTATAATGGGTACCTAGCTGGGTATTTTAAATTGATTTGATCAACACCTTATACCTACCTACCTACTTCCCTATGATACCTACCTAGGTAGGCTGCCGCCGCCGCCGCCGTTGGCCGGCGGCGGCGCGAGAGACAAACATCTTCTCATGCTTCCTTTCCTTTTTACCACACACAAAAATAATGCGCCAAACTGTTGCACAAACACCAGCTTCAATCAA
Organism: Eupithecia tripunctaria; assembly: GCA_955876795.1. NCBI lineage: Eukaryota > Metazoa > Arthropoda > Insecta > Lepidoptera > Geometridae > Eupithecia > Eupithecia tripunctaria. The sequence continues at coordinate 2,694,283 of OY041598.1, read as the reverse complement.
CAAACAAACTAACTGAAGTCAATGAAAACCAAATTCTGTTCCTAGGTATTTTTAAGTGCCATTACTTGAAGCACCACCAAAGTGCTCAAATCACCACGAAACCAAGACCAATCGACGCAAAAAAAACACTGATTTCAAATATGTTTAAAAGTAATTTTTGACCAAAGTGTCGCTTAAAGTGTTTCTCCTTTCCACCGTCGATATTATTAAAAACTTTTCTGTTTTATCTTCATTAATAATTCTTGTTTTTTTTATACATACTTACTATATTATAATTTCGTGAATTTTAGTGCATATGGGTACTAAAATTCATGAAATTGTAGCTGCCTAGGTTTACATGGACCAAACTGAGCACGGTTGAATTGAACTTTGAATTTGATCCGTGAGTCATTTTCTTTCAAAATTATGTCTCGTATGGGCATACCGCGAATTAGTTGCGGGTCTATAATTACTGCCAAAAAGCATTGCGTATAAAAATCTTTCTCCACCTTTCAAAATTCATTCAGTCGATTAGTGTATCAGTCTATCGGATATTTTTTATATGCACGGCACCAATAAAAAATGCGGGGGGGTGTCTGTGAGACAAACGGCGTGCGTCCGACCTCGAAGACGTCTCGACGGGCACTGGCAGCCCGCCGCGAGCGCCTGTATGGGTAGATTTGGATAGTTTTCTTTCACAGAGATATATAATAACTATATTAGATATTTTTTTTTCAAGATCTACTAATAAATAAAAATCCCTATCCTTTGACATAGCTTTGAGATAATTTCAATAAGTAACCTCTTTGTATCGATTGTTTTAAATTTGATTTAGTGTCATCTTTATGATTTTTTTTTATCGAGTAAATTAATATTAATCACGTTTCTATAATCACAATCTGCGAGAATATATGTTCAATTTTAATATTCATAAAAAAAAACGTACAAAATTTTTCATTTTAGAAGAGATTTTTTGGTTTGAAAACCAGGGAATTCAAATCACCTCGCCTTATCTTTTTGAGAATAAATGAATATTAAACAGGGTAAGTGATTTTATTTGTATTTAATTGTTAATGTCAACGTTACAAAAAAGCAGGGTTGATAAAAATATCATGTTATTTTGAATATATATTTATATAATTTGATTTATATCACATACATTTTAGTTTTGAGTTTGAGATTTGACTATGGTTACCTAAAATTTTGTGATCCTTTCTTTATTAGTTTAATAGTTAATTTATTTAGTTTATTGTATTGTCCAAGTGAAAATGCATTATTGAAAAGAATCCCTGCACACTAATTATTAATAATAATAATAATAATAAAATAATAAAAATATTTATTTACGGATAGGTTTACAATTTTTCAAATGATTACTGTCTAGTACAAACATACTTAATATTAACCTACTATGTCAAAGGAAATGACTCCTCGCTCTCACTAAGTTAGAATAACTTGTATAGAGACACGAGGGCTCCTCCCTTCGGCTACAAAGAAGTTAACGTAAGTGTAAGTGTAAGTAAACTAACAAAGACGAGTAAGGAAACCGTGTAAATATTTAATACAATCCAACCAAATAGAAGGAATTTATAACCTAAGAAATACATAAAACATTGCATGAGTTATAAAGAACTAACTGCGCCCCGCGCCCTCGCACGCGTTGTTTTTTATCCCACGGTTTAAAGGTGATTTTTATCCCACGGGAACAGATTTTCGGGATAAAAAGTAGCTTATGTTTTAGAATTACCTGTATGCAAAATTTCAGCCAGATCCGTTTAGTAGTTTTGGCGTGAAGTGGTAACAAACATCCATCCATACCAACTTTCGAATTTATAATATTAGTGTGACGGTTCCGGAGATAGCGGAGGCCTCCCTCCTCGGCGCTCTGGCCACGTTAAGGGCGAGAACGAGGGGCGACGAGGTGACGAGGCATCAAGTTCGACATCCTACAAAATATGTATTTTTTAATTTTTACACAGGTACACCTAGATATATTTTTAATTACAAATATTTTATAATAAATACCTCTGCATCTGTGAACTCATCATCGAGGTACTCTTCAAAGAGCTCCTCGTCGACCTCGTCCAGCATTTGCTCCTCGCTATCTGGCCCATAAAGCGCCGCCAGGAAGTCCGGAGGAGCCTCACCATCGTTCGCCGGATTCCATGCCATTTTTATATATTTTTTTAAATATATCACCTAAAACATTTCAAAATATGAGCTACCTTACTAAGAAAAACTACGTCTTTTTTTTTGCTGGACCATCCAGACAGAAAACACCTAAACCCGGAACAAATATTTGCAGATCGTACTAATTTGCCCCGAGGCGGGAATCGAACCTGCAACCTCCTGGGTCGCAAGCGATCATTCCCCGCTGCGCCACGAAGGTCATCAGTAAAAATAATAATTACCTAGTTACCTACTAGGTAATAGTAATACCTACATTACTGTACAAAAATTTTCCCCGAGGCGGGAATCGAACCTGCAACCTCCTGCGTCGCAAGCGATCATTCCCCGCTGCGCCACGAAGGTCATCAGTAAAAATAATAATTACCTAGTTACCTACTTATAGTAATACCTACATTACCTGATTACCTACTAATAATTACCTAGTTATCTACTTATAGTAATACCTACATTACCTGATTACCTACTAATAATTACCTAGTTACCTACTAATAAAATCCTACATAAAACCTAAATATGGGATAGGGACCATGGTCCATGGGCGTCGTTGATGATGATTATTATGTCGATAACTAAATAATCAATTTTGTTTTAAAAAACTATAAACCGACTTCAATTTTTACGGTTTTTTCATGAATTTTCATGAATCCCATTGTCAGAACTGGGACCACATGGGAAGCACCAGCTTTCATATAAAAAAAGAATCATGCAAATCGGACCACCCAGTCAAAAGTTCTGAGGTAACAAACATAAAAAAAAAAAAAAAAACAGACGAATTGAGAACCTCCTCCTTTTTTGAAGTCGGTTAAAAACGATTCCCATCACTCATAAGTACAGCCGTCCCAAAACGTTTCCGGCGCAATGCCACAGTCTGCCAAACTATTATGAACCTTGACGCCCTACTAATAAAGCTTAGATTAGCATAATGGAATAACAAATTCGTTTCCATCAATTTCTCGTGGGTGTACAACGGAACAACTGATACTTTTGATGAATGATGTTACCGATTTATTCTTTGAAATAAACAATAACTTGCATAAATAGTTGTTGTAAATACGATTATGAAGCCTATTTCGGACGCACCAATGTCACGAACGACGCGTACTGAACGTTGTCACAGATTCAAAACCAAATTTCTTTATTTTAGTCTATTACTGAATGGCGGGTGAGTGTTGCAATGCGTAGAATAATAATTACTTTAATTGACTGTATGAGATAATCTTTATACCTAGTCATTTAAATTCAGGAACCTCAACCTCAACAGCCCGGATTGGTCCACTCCTGTACTGACCACTGATAAACGCCTTATTGACGTTTATCTCATGGGAATAGTGGCCATAATCCCCACGGTGGGCATGCGAGTTGGGGATCGCAGTTCGGTGGTAGAATTGTTCTGTACGGGGCGCTGCTGCCCGCCATCGGTGGATATCCCTTAGTCGCCTCTTAAGACACCCACGGGAAGAGATGGAGGTGGTGGTGCAAATTCTAAGCCAGCGCCACACTGGGTACCGGAAAATTCAGAAAATAGATGGCAATTGGCAATTGGAAATGGCAGCCCCCCCGACGGATTTTTTTGGCATTGTAGTAATGGATAGGTGAAAAAATTTAGGAAGCTATATTTGTAACTAAAGGTAATTTAATTGTCTTTTTCAATTCCATTTGGTCGGGGGTTTTGCAAAAATTATTTCTTCCTTTTTCGATTAAGTACATACTATTTATTATATCCGTCGTGGGTTTTTCAAAATTTTATTTTGATTTTATCATCTGTGAATATTTCAGAAACCTAACGCTTTAGGAACTTGAGCCGATTTTAGGGCCACTCTTCATACAAATATCATCAAACCCTTATTGACTTTTAAAGGACAAAATTTTGTAAAACTGTCTAGATTATTGAAGTATCAGGATAAATCCATGACAAACTTTTGACTAGGTACATAAAATAGTATCAAAACATTGTACAAATACGTAAACTACTGAAGTTAAAACAAAATAAATATCTATGTTTATGACCTTCTACGGAAGAAAACGAAGCACTGCATTATTAGCAACTGTCATTCAGAACCCATTTCATAAATTGAAAATAAACACTATAAAATATAATAATAAAACACGTTACAGAATGACGACTTAGTTCATTAGGTACAATAACATTAAATTTTATGTTTAATTAGGTATTGTTTTCAGGATGTTTAATGCCGACTTAAAAACGAAGTTCGATCTAATTTCAAGTAAGGTGTCGTTTATTTTAGTTTATTATTGTGATGGTGTGAGAAATTCTTTTGAGGACCGGTATATCATTACCTCTCGTATATCAAATCTTTGATTTCACTTACACAGGCAGTTAATTGTTGGTAAACAAGTAGAGTTAAAGATCGCAGAGTTATGCAGAATTTTGTGGAAAATGTTTGTGTGTTTCTGTTCACTCTGTACAGGGCGCCACGGAAAGGGTTCTAAGCTGAAAGGGGGTGATTCGAGACATCAAGGGGGTTAACGTGTTCTACGAAATTTGAATTTCAATATTTTTTTTTACCTTTTTTGAGAATTGTGTCGTGTTTTCTTCGTATTTGTGTTTTTTACATTATTATTATTGTTTTGAAATGTGAAAAGATAATTAAAAAATATTTTTTTGTAATAAATTCATAACTAAAACTCGTTTTGCTGAAAAAACAAGCAAACAATATTTGTGAAATATTTTGTAAAGCAAAAGTGTGTGTAAAAAAGAAGAGAAGGAAATTGGAAATTTTATTTTTTGCATATATTGCCAAGTAATCTTTCGGATCGCACTGCCTGCAGAAGCTGGGCAGTGAATGCGTTAAATCTAATATCATAACCACCAAACTTTTAAACTATTTTTAGTTTTAGTTTTAGTTTGTTATTTGTACGTATAATGTATATTCCTCTATTCCATCTCCCCTAATCGTCTTTTTCTTCTAAGAAATCCACGGGCTGAGTTGGCGGATTCTATTATACAGGGTGCAAGGAAACATGAATACTAATTAATATCATCATGTAGAGCAAAACCACTTGAAACTTACATTTGTATCAGATTGAGCAGATGCGTTTCTTCGACTAGCAGACTCAGATCCGTTGTATCCAGGTAGATCTTATTTTGGGAATGTACGGTAGGTAAACCTGGAGAAAAGCACACGAATTAAATTCTATAACAATACAAATAGAATTCAAATTAGCATAAAATAATTCAAAGTCTTATTGAAAGTCAAAAATAAGTAGATACTCGGGTTGGACATAATTGCTAGAGGAGCTGGAAGCTTACTGCTCGAACTGGTCTACTGACCACCATACTCGGGTGAAACTCAACATCCAATGTCTGTTAGCATTAAAGCAAAACTAAATTTAACCTAAAACTCACTGTCTTGTTGTTGATTTTTAACCGACATCAAAATAATTTATTTTGTTTTATAAAACTATAACTTCTGCATTCGACTGTATTTTTTAAAATGTTTGTTCCTTAAGAACTTTTGACTGGGTGGTCCAATTTTCATGATTCTTTTTTTATTTGACGGCTGGTGCTTCCTGTGTGGTCCCATTTAATTTTGGTCTAGTACTGACAATGGGATCCATGAAAAAACTATAAGAAAACAAACCTAAACCACCTAAACCTTCAGACTTAGGTACCTACCCACGTGTTATTCGCTACCAGAGCGATACCTACAACCTACCTACCTACCGAAAGTTGAGTGGCAAGTAATTCATATCGTACAAAATTGGACAAGACAATGCAGCAGACACTAGAGGGTCTCTCTATAATTGAGGTCTGTTTATAGTTTTTTAAATCAAAATCAATTATTGGACAGAATTCACTACTTGAACGACTAAGATTTACTTATCTTGTAAATGCTGACGATTCATTTAACTCTATGCCAATAGGGAAATTTAGGATTTTTGTGTTGTACGTTGTTCACAAACATTGTACCTTCAGAATGGCTGACCAAAAACCAATGTGCGGAGGAAGTTGCACAACATGGAGATCTAACGGGAGGATATGCTAAGAACATGTAAATACTCACCTAATAACAATAACGTTACAATACACATGCTTAGCCTATGACTAGACGTAGCGACCCCACGGGGCTTGAATACTGAAACGCGAGCCATCTTTCTGCTAGGCTAGTTTATCTGAAACAATATAAAACTTCGGTCAAAAATAATAAAATTATTAAAACTATAAAGATGGTTGCAACATTCATAAACTTATGTCCCTAGAAGACAGACGCACCCTACTTGATGGTATGTTATTATATAACATAGCTAACAGTCACCTTGATGCTCCCACACTTATCGCTAAATTAAACTTTAATGTACCACTTAAACGTACCCGCCACACTAAACTATTTTCGGTGCCTACTAGTATTACTAATTATGCCAAAAATGCCGTTATGTACCGAATTTGTTCAAATTATAATAAACGTTTTTCCGATGTAGATATCTTTTATTTAGGCAAGCATAAATTTAGAAAGGGTATATTACTGACTTAATATTATCCGATTACCAGTAAAGCATTACGAATCAAGTATTGATTCGTATCTCTTTATTTCACTACTCGTTAAGTAATAATTATCAAAACTAAACTATTTAGTTAAAAAATTGTAATTACAACTTTGTATTGTATTATTTAATACTAAGCAGTTTTCTCAATTTTGTTAAAAGTCAAATGTTATTATTAATAATAAGCAGTTTTCTCAATTTTGTTAAAAGTCAAATGTACATGTAAAGGATTTTTGTTGCACTTAAATTTCTTTGAGTTTTGTATTAATTGTTAGGAACATAATCACGTAACTAATATATTTTGAAAGACCTGTAAGGGCTTTTAAAATCTAATACACTATAATGTAAACCTTAAATATATTGTACTGTTGGTCTTTAATAAATAAATAAATATATAAAACGTTCTCCGTTCCCGTGAGATTTCCGGGATAAAATATAGCCTATGTCACTCCCTGAAAAGTAAGCTTTTTAATGAAGAAACAACTTTTTGAATCGGTCCAGTAGTTTCGGAGCCTATCCAATACAAACAATCAATCAAATATTTCCACTTTACAATATAAGTATTAATCGGTGCAAAACACCTAGCAAGTAATACTCGTACCTACTACTGTTCTACAGAGAATGCACTATCGGCCATCACACCTCGGTAGGTACAGGTACATAATAAGTTAATCAGTAGAATTTTACATAATTCTATAAGTACACATAAATATTAAATACCTAAGTTAGGTCTATCTATGTAATATATAAAATTGTATATATCAAAAATATAATGACAGTACCAAGTCAATATATTTATGAAAACTTGTAGTATACTCATAAAAATATCAATAGTTTCCCAAAAAATAGCGATATACATAATGTAAATGCTAGAAATAAACATAAACTCGCTGTACCCACAACTAGGCTGCATAAAATTGTAAATAGTATGCGCTTCTACAACAAAACCCCTACTGAGCTGCAAAAATTATCAGTAAATAAATTCAAACAAACTGTCAAAACTTTATTATGCAAAAAGGCTTACTATAAAATATCAGATTATCTAGAGGATAAAAAAGCTTGGGACGGATTTTGCTCCAACTCGAAAAATAACAACTAACAGGCTAAAGGTTTCTTCGTCGTTTCTTTACTTTAGTCTACATACCGAAGCGATCGAAATCAAAAATACCACTTTATTTCCGTGTCAGTGTATTTTTTAATATGATTTGACCTTTTCTAAGTGTACATTTATTGTATTTATGGAAATAAAGCATTTTTGAGTTTGAGTTTGAGTATGTTTAGCTATAATCCGATATTTGAAGGCAAACTGGTTGTTCAAGTTCGCATAGAATAGGAACATGACCATGCTACACAACTCGGTCTGATTGTATGTATACTATTACTCGTATTAATAAATAGTAAATAACTTCTTCAACTCCAACTGCTTAGAAACTACACAACAAAAATTAGGAACGTTTTAATGCAAACCGCTAACGCGGTTTCAAATTCAAATTCAAAAATGTTTTATTTCCATAAATACAATAAATGTACACTTAGAAAAGGTCAAATCATATTTAATAAATACACGCACAAAATAATTTATCACGTAGGTTTTGGTATGTGAATAAATTAATGACGAAAATAAATAAATAATGCTGGACAATTCACACAGCATCATTTAGCCGCTAAGCAGAGCTTTTGATATGGGTACCAGATAACTAAAATAGGTATATTTCGATTGAGAATATATAGGTACCTATACCTACCTCATCTCTTCACATGTATTAAACTTTGCAAGAACTACGAGAAAATAACAACTACCAAGTTCTATCATTCGGAGAAAACTAATTATTGTTTTGATTTCCAAATTACAGCCATGAAATAAAAACGTTGTATTGCACACGTAACTGTGCGATTACCAGAGGCGATAACACGAATCAAATCGCACAGCAATGCATGTAAATTTGTAAAGCACATGTAAGCAATCAGGTGAAACTGAATTTACGATGTTTTAGCCATAGTTAGTGGTTTGAAACAATGAGTTCGTTTCGATTGAGACGATGTTGTCACTAATGAGGACGACATGAATGCGACATTTTAAACCTTTTTTTATACCTAAGACCTCTCAGAATGTTGCAGCACCCTTACATGGTTCATGTAGATTCTACCGAAAACATACGTTGTATTTGACATGAACTCAATAGGTAAATAGACAATAATCCAGTTCTTTTTCTGAGCGAATTGGATATTCCATATCATAGGGGTGCGTCTATTTGACTTCAGTGGACATTAGTAATGATGACTAATGAGTGTAATGAGACGGGTTGATGACGTCCCCTTTCAGTATGGGATCTGCATAGTGCCCTGTCCGCACGATAGATGCGCTAGTACCCAGCCAGTGGCGGATTATCCATAAAGCAGGAGTAGCTAATTTTTATTCATTTATTTGATTACATATTTACATTGCCATTACAGAATAGCACCAATGCGACAATGAAATTTAGAAATATACATACATATACATAATATTAAAAATTTTCAATAATAAAATTACAACAAAATCTAGTCGTTTGTAAAAACGTATGCTATGCTACGCTTGTGTTCATTCAAGAACATCATAAGTTGCAAAATTATTTCCACTGTCCCACACTGAGGTGAATTCGTAACGTATAAATATACAAATTCTAATTTTGCTCAGGATGCTATTTATGAGGCAACAAATCATTGAATAAAATATTTATTTTATTTTGCTCTTTGTAACGTGCCTCTCAAATGTATCACTCCATTTGCCGTGATACCAGGAACTTGACCCTGGTTTAAGGTAACTTTACCCAGTAAGTTTGTTAAATAAAAAAAAAGGTAACTTTACCCACCGCCACGCCGCACAAATCTCATTAAAGAATTTACCTTCATCCTTTAATTTAGATCAGTAATGCCATTTAAGGGCCCCAGTTCACTTAAGCTATGCCCCGCGCTGGCTTAATCCACAATAAATGTACCAAATTGTATGGAAAAAGAAGACTTCACGATCACATCTCGTTACTAACTTCAAAAAGACTGACCCCTCTGATCAATAAACAACTTGCTGCTGATAATTGATTATACTAATAAAAGGCCCATATTATTTTAATAAACATAATATTTACTGGATACATTCAAATAACATTGGAATCGTGTTGCTATGTTTGTTTATAAGTGTTTTGACCGAACGACGCGACACTGATATCCATTAGGTATTCAGGCAGAAACAGCTCACGTTTGGTAAACGCAATCTTTTAGCAATACATTTAGAAATAGCCATTGAAAACCGAAAGCATAATTAAATACTTGCATTTTCAACAGAAAACTCAATTACAATGTAACGGAGTATTATTTGTTCCAAATGCAACCATTTGCAATGCTACTGAACATGTTCTTCGTTCGTCTCGTCTAGAAAGTAGATACTATAGTATAATCATTGCTAATCAATCAAATCAGATAGGTACCTACTTAACACAGTATTATTATGAGGGGACGTGATTGATTACTTATTTACGGTAAACAAAAACGTAGAAATTGAAGGACTGACATAATATATCCTTTAGACATAATATATCCTATACTCAAGACAGACAGAGAGACATAAAGTTAAAGAATTATAATAATAATGTTGGACAATTCACACAGCATTTTCTAGCCCCAAGCTAAGCGCTTGTGTTATGGGTACTAGATAACTGATATACTAATACTTCGCCTTTACCTTTTACAGTGGGATCGGGGTACCAACTGATACTTCGAGGAGCTGGGCTGGTTAGGGCCTACTTAGGCATGGGGATAATGCACAATACACTCCTATGCGAGACGTCCGTGCAGATCAAAGTTCCCCCACTTAGAATAAGAATTAAGGGGCAACTCGGAACACAAAAAATCAATAAAACTTTTAAATCCATCATGGTTATTAATACTAAAGTTATTTACAACGGGATATTTACCATGGCACATAAGAGCGGTAAAGAATCGGGCAATTGAGAAGTCTGCCATAGCCGAGCATCTTCTGGAGTCTGGTTCAAACCAATGGATCGAATTACACAATCCACAAGTAATCTCAACAGAGCGACATTACATACCAAGATTGGTACAGGAGGCCATTGAGATTACCAAACACAGGAACTTCAACCGAGAAGAAGGTTTCCAACTATACGGAACCTGGAACCCCGTAGTGAGAATGTGTAAAAAACGAAGAAGTGATGTACTAGCCGAACCGCGTTGTGATACCGTTAGTGTCGTGTGTCGTGATCGAGTAGCTTTCGATAATGAAACCGGTGGTAGTGGTAACGTTCGTAGCAAAAGACTAAAAAAGAAGGGTAGATCGATATATCTGCCAATAATAACTCACTCGCAAGACATTCAGTTATTCCGTGATAATGGCGCATGAAACTGTGCCGAAATATTGGAAAACTCAAAATTCAAATCATGGTAAATATCCCGTTGTAAATAACTTTAGTACAAAAAATCAAGTTTCTGATTCGTCTTCGTGCTAAGCTGACTCTTATGTCACATTAAAAATGATAGCGTTTGCAATCAGAACCTTTTTTTTACAAGTAGGCCCGCAGAGCTTGAATGAACGTTTATTAACCGGCAAAAAAGTAAAGAAAACGAGTAAGTAACCGTCGTCGTCGCAGTGACACTTAATTCATACAAGGCATGTTGATCTGACACAGACTAGGGCAAGGCAATTGAGGTCCAGAGCGAACTTCGATCAATCACCATCTTTTATTCATGTGAACCTCTGCCGACAGTGTGCAGCAGTGGACTGATATAGGTTAATGATGATGATGATTAACCTCTCCCGACATATTCAATTTAATAGAAATACACAAAATAAGAAAGGTAGGGTGGTAGGGTCTTTTGATACGTCCTGGTTTCCGGGTAGCTGGTGCCAGATAGTCAGCGGCGAAGTGTATGGGGATAGTTCTCATGCCGGGTACAGTAGACTAAGCGAGAGAGAGCAAGCGAACGTTAACGAACGAACGCGACAGGACCAGTGTGGAACGTCATTGCGAGAGCTAGTGAGCTTATACGAAGGTTTTCGTTCGCCTTCGGCCGTGCTCAGGTGGGTTCGCGGAAAATTAAAAAAGTAACGATCGTCGAATTCCACTCGCTTACATTCGCTCGCTTGGTGTGTTGTGTACCCACCATCACTGGCAAACTTTGCATACAATTCGCCGCCGGGTAGCCGGCACGGGACGTATGAAAACTCACTAATAGGGTATATGCATGTGATTTCAAAATGGCTAAAAAAATATATACGTATTCTCTATTGATATAGAAACATATCTACATATTTATTTTTGCATTTTGAAATGTTTTTATTGTAGAATTTAACCATTGAAAAATTGATATTTTAAATCTCAATCGCAAAATTTCAAAACGCTACGCCATTGACTAGAGCGGACGTGACATCACTGTGCACATTTTTTCTTTTTTTATTCTGCTTGCTGCACCATGATTTGACACTATTCTGCCCACTTGACATTTCGTATTGTCGATTATTTTCAATTTTTTCGGAAAACCTCTTTCCTGAGCTGATCACTACCGAGGTCGTCACCAAAGGTTTTAATCAAGTGTGTACGTCGACGTCGCATAAACATGGCGCCAATATGGCAGCGTTTTTATCACCCGAAAATGATTGTAGTTTTGATTTGTTTTTTTCACCTTGTTAATGCGAAATTCAGTGAGCGTCTTATCATTCCTCGGTTAAATAATGACCTAAAGAATCGATTTAAACAATAAAAAAAATCGATGAATATACTTACCCTATTGATGACGATGATTATGTCCTAGTAGACGCTATCGACAGCGACTTCTTTATGACAGAACAGGCGCAGGAAGATTGTTGAAACATAAACTACAAGTGGTTCGTTATCCGAGATTTGCCGTAGGTGGTTGTTATAAAGTGTACCTATGCACCTTATGATTGCTACACGAGCGAGGCGCCAAACAATATTGAGCTACTGAATTTTGACGACTAATGTGGTAACGTAGGTCCACCTGCGACAAAACAAGTTGCGGGTTCGAATCGAGACAAGTGCTTGTACAATTTGCAGATACTTTTTTCTAGCTTCTAGCTACTAGCTTTCTAGCTGGTGTTCTGGGTGTTCTCTATGTATAATAAAAATATATATCTATGAGCATTTAATATATTATGTTACTACCTATATCAGTTATCTACCCGTAACACAAGCTCTGCTTACTTTGGGGCTAGATGACGATGTTTAGATTGTCTCGGCATTATGTTTTATCTAAAATGTGTTGTTGATGTTTAGTAACGAAAAGCAATTACCAACCTTATATTTACAACATGGAATACGATTCACCGATCACAATAATGAATAACAGATAAACGATTATGGGAACCTGTAGGGGCTCGTCGAAGGTGTAAGACTTCAACTAGGGCTGGTCGGGAATGATGTCCAAGTAAAAACACTTCAGAACACTTTAAGTTGGTTCAATCAACCATACACTTAACACAAAAGGTCACTGCAACTGCACTTTAATAATTCACTTTAATAATTTTCCATATCACTTGTTCACTCTTCGATCGCTTAGAACTGAATAATCAACCGGCCAAAAGGCCCAGCTTTTATACCTAAATCGGTCCCGCCTAGAAAATTCCACACATTTCCCGAAGCTATAGCTATCCCTTTCTTTATTCTAGAATATTTTATTGTCCTTGTCTTTCCTTTCTATTCGTTCCAGAAACTAATCTATACATATATAGGTAGGCATGTATAGCGAGTCGCTCGGGCGCAACTACTATTACTTATTCTGTTTACCTAAAATAACATTCGATTTTGAACTCTATTTTAAAACAACAAGTTTATGAAGTATTCTAACTATTTTGAGCCTTATCTAATCCACATAAAGTCGTCGTCGCTAACAGAACCAGTTTAGAAACCATGATACAAAAACTGCAATTCCGTCAGACGGTACTATACGAAGTACCTACTGGTACCTGGTACCAGGGAGGGTTTCAGTTTGAGGTGGCAACTACTAGTAACGCCTGAAAATAATAAGATTTAAAACTACAAAACGACTTATTCCTTAATATTTACACTGCTTTTTTTTGTTTTTTTTTTGGATCATCTCGAGATCATACTCTACCTAATAGCGATTTTGACTTGTCTAAGTACTTATTTTGTAAGTCTAAAGAAATAAACGATTTGACTTTGACTTTGACTTCGATAAGATCTATCCTAATCAATCTACAATTGATGGTGTAATCGACGAGTTCACATGAAAAAGCTAAAACATAGATAAGGTGCAACCGAACACACAACTACCTTTTTTGAACGACGCGAATCCTTCTTATAGTAAAGTTAAGCCAGACAAGGAATTATACCGTACGTTATTGTAGGTACATAATATGAACACTACATACAATACAACCATATATAACAGGGGCATCAATTATTTTCGCTCGGGGTCCGTTTTAAGAAATGAAAAGACCTTCGAGGCCCACACATTTTATAGAAAACAGTATAATTATTATTAAACAAATGTAATAACGGAAATAACAAAGGTGTATTAACATAGGTATTATTATCAATGAGAAAAATAAACATTTTTTGTTGCGGACCATCTGTCTGAAGTTTGGAGTAAAACTGGTGCAAGTTATTGACATTAAATCCTGGAGATTTTCATCAGTAACTCAATATCGAAATTTATTCTTAATGAAGTTCATTTTTTAAAATGCTGCTTCACAGCTATACGTTGATCCAAATAAAGTAAGAATGAAATTACTGCTGATTATTGCCTTTGAATTGGGGAAGTGTATGCATTAAATACCAAGATCATTGGTCAATAAAGAGATCGAGTTTTTGAATTTACGTCAACAAAAATTGCTATGTTCTCGCGGTCCGCACAAAATGGGTCGCCGGTCCGGATGCGGACCGCGGTCCGCCATTTGGCGACCCCTGATATATAATAATGCTCTTCAAGTTGACCAAACGAACCCCACGTGTTCGCCTGCCCAACTGGTTTGCAACAATTGCGACCTTTTACTACATAACTTAACAACGAAGAATTCTTAAAAACAAGATGGAAAAAACAAAAGCCTATCTTTCATCGCGTCCCTCCAACGGGATGAGTTGGGGTGGTGCAAATTCTAAGCACCACACAGCTCATATTAGGTTGTTATATATTTTGTGGAATGTGAATAGTTTTTATGTAAACAACTATAAAATTTAAGGTAAACGCATGTGAAAGGCATAAAAAGGAATCGCGTTCGTATTCAATCAGTTCAATAAAAAAAATTAAGGAAAACCACGATAAACCTAGGAAATTTCCTGTTAACTTAATTAATAGTTTAATAAACTTGGTTTTTTAAACTATTTTTCTTTTTTATCAGAAATAGTCCTTCGTTTGACCGCAATCTCACAATTCTCACATGATGGAAAGCGAAGATGCGGCCGACGATGTATCACGAAGGTCAAGAAGATGGCTACTCCGGTCCACATTCCGAAACACAACTGAGTTGCTTCACGGACTGGCCCAGTCCGGAGGGTGGTGACAAGCCACGGCCGAAGCCTACCACCAGAGGGTATCGCTCTTAGCACCACCCAGAGGACACGTGTAGGGTATCAGAGGGTCAACACCTACGGACGTGAGCGATACTGTCCCCCAGTGGTGTTTGTCATTACAAACCAATGATCAAAAAGGAAAACCCCGGTTGTAATAAACCTATAGATTTCATAATATGAACTCAAGAGGGTACAGAAAACAAACCATGCGTAGTAAGACCTCCATACGATAAGAATAAATTTTATCCTTAGGATATGCAGGACAATCAATAAATATAACACATCATATTTCTGGAAGAGTAAGAACCACATAACATTTACTTACATAAACTAAGAAAGCTATATATAAATAGGCATGAAAACTGTTCGAGAGCGAAATGTTGTACACCTACTACAGTACGCAAATAGAAATCTTTTGCATTTATTATGCGGAAACTGATAAAGAATCTAGTCTAAGTGAATATACTTTACTATTCACATAAAGAAATTGTGAAGAAAAATTATGTAATTATGTAATTTGTAAGAAACATACCGTGTGCTTAAGTAGCACAGACATATTATTCTATACTAATAATATCATATTAAATACCTGTACAGTCGGTCGGTCACCGCGGGGGAGAAAGACCAAAACCCTCCACTCCAATCACTATACATATGTACTTATAATGCAAGATCTCTTTTATCTAATGAAAGATTATTAGAACTTAAAGAAGCAATATCACAAATAAATTACGACATTATCGGCCTTGCAGAAATAAGAAGAACAGGATATAATATAATAGAAGATGATGAACACATATTCTGCTATTTTGGAGAAACAAAGGGCCAGCACGGAGTCGGCTTTCTTGTGAAAAATACATATAAGCTAAATATAGAGAGGTTTATAGGAATATCAGAACGGATATGTATTTTAAATTTAAAATTCGATAATGTAACAATGTCAATCATACAAGTCTACGCTCCTACTTCCGATGCTAGCGATTTGGAAATCAAAACATTTTATGAGCAACTGCAACAAGCACAACTGCAATGCTATGCATGCCTTATAATAATAGGTGATTTTAATGCCCGTATTGGACAACGTACTGCAGGTGAAGAAAGAATTCTAGGCAACTATTGCTACGGAAAAAGAGATAAAAGAGGAAAAACTCTTCTGGAATTTTGCTGGGAAAACAACTTATTTATAACAAACAGCTTGTTCAAAAAGAAAATTAAAAATATGTGGACATGGCTCTCACCAAAGAAAAACAAAAGTCAAATTGACTACATACTCACCAACAATAAAGAAAAAGTCACCAATATCGAAATTCTAAACAGCCTATCATTCCCCAGTGACCACCGATTCTTGAGAAGCACCTTTTCTATATTAAAAATCAAGAAAAGTAGATCAAAGTACAAAACCAACACTACTAAACTAAAGACATCAAAAGAAAAAGAACACTTCATAAGCTCATTAAAATCAAACATTTTCAAAATCAAACTGGAAGGTAATGAAGATGTGGAATCATTTTATAGTAAAATTAAAACATCAGTGTCGGAAAGCCTTGGCTCTACCTCAAAAGAAAAAGTAATAAAACAGAACTTTATTACCGATAACATAAAAAATTTAATAGCAAGAAGAAACTACCTGACTAACAAGAAAAATATAACGAAGGAAGAAAGAGAAGAACGTTGTTATTTATACAAAAATATACACAAATTTATAAAGAAAGAACTTGAAGAACATAAGTTAACAGTAATAGAAAAATATCTTTCATCATCAGGGAGTTTGAAAAAAGGTTATAAAATGCTTAACACAACCAAACAATGGATCCCCTGTCTCACAGTAAACTCTACCAATACAAAGACTTACTCAAGACCAAAAATAATAGAAACAGCTACAACTTTTTATAGAAACCTTTATGCCACGAGAGAATCATATGAAATAAATTCAACTAAAAATCCCAACTCTACCACTCTAGCAAGATTTTCTACTGAAGAAATCATTAAAAAAATGGAGAGCCTCAACACAGATAAATGCACTGGACCAGATGGCATCCCCATTGAGGCAATAAAAACAGGCAGATTTTTACTCGCCCCACCTTTAACAGCTCTATTCAATTTGATTTTAGATTCCAGGAAAATACCGAAAGAATGGGCAGAATCCGATATAATTCTACTCTATAAAAAAGGAAGCCCAGCGGACATAACCAACTACAGACCTATCAGCCTACAATCGAACATGTACAAGTTGTTCGCATCTTGCCTAGAAGAACGTCTTACTGCTTACACTGAAAAGTACCAACCACCAGAACAAGCGGGTTTCAGGAAAAACTATTCAACTACAGAACACATCCACACAATAGATTTGATCATAGAAAAATATGAAGAACATAAAGGGCCGCTCTACCTAGCTTTTATTGACTATGCTAAAGCTTTCGATTCAATTTCCCATAACAGCATGTGGAAAGCATTAGAAGACTGCAACATACCAGATGAAGTAATCGAACTTATTAAAGATATATACCATAAAAGTGTAAGTAGAGTAAAAATGGAATCAAAAGGTGCTGAAATAAATATATGTAGAGGCGTTAGACAGGGGGACCCGCTTTCGCCGAGAATTTTTATAACAATACTGGAAAGCATAATGAAGAACTTGAGATGGGAGACAAGAGGCATCAAGGTCAGAGGTGAATTTCTTAGCAATTTGAGGTTCGCCGATGACATAGTGCTCTTTTCTGAAACACCGAAACAACTAGAGGAAATGATAAATGAACTTGATACAATAAGTCGTCAAATTGGCTTAGAACTGAACACAACAAAGACTAAAATAATGACAAACAACATACATATTCCCATACAAGTCAATAATATTATACTGGAATACGTACCAAGTTACATTTATTTGGGAAAGGAAATATCATTTAAGAAATCTCGAAACACTGACGAAATCGATAGACGAATAGCACTATCATGGAACAAATTCTGGAGTAACAAAGCTCTTCTCAAATCTAAACTTTCATTAAAGCTCAAGAAGAAAATACTAGATTCATGTATACTACCTTGTCTGTCTTATGGCTGCCAAACTTGGATTTATAATAACTACACAAGAAATAAAATACAGATATGCCAAAGAGCTATGGAAAGAAGTATACTTAATATAAAGAGAAGCGACAGAAAAAGAAATACAGTTATAAGACAAACCACAAATATCATTGATGCTTTGAAACACTGCAAAAAGTTAAAATGGAAATGGGCTGGTCATATCGCACGCATGGAAGATAACAAATGGATCAAAAAAATAACTACATGGCCAGGTCCACAGAACAAAAGAACCAGAGGCAGACCGAAAGAGAGGTGGATAGACGAAATAAATAAATCAGCTGGCATAGACTGGCTAATCAAAGCTAAAGACAGAAAAGCATGGAGTAAAATGGAGGAGGCCTTCACTCGATGAGAGGTCCTTAATAGTTATTAATTTTAATTTTATTCTAATCTTTTTTTTGTGTAAGTGTCATATATAATATTAATCAATTCATAATTAATTTTGTAAATTCAATTCTATTAAGGAAATAAAAGGCTTTATTATTATTATTATTATTATTATAATTTGTAAGAAACATACCGTGTGCTTAAGTAGCACAGACATATTATTCTATACTAATAATATCATATTAAATACCTGTACAGTGACAGATTGGAAATATTTGAAGTATTTTTAGCAATTTAACTGATTTGAAAATATCACCGAACGGTCATATTCTTAATGCACTATTTCTCAGACTGCATCGATAATTAAAGTAATCCCACATAATCTATGACACAAATCATACATAATACGATAACTGATAATGATAAAAATGTATGATAGGACTATATTGACCGGTTTTACTTTCCAGTGCTGCAACTTCATTCCCATTGAGTGCAAATTTTCTTTATTGACTTCCAAACCTTTCATACGCTTTTATTCCCCAATAGCTTCAACTACAAGTAGAGTAGGTATGTGCGATTTGCTCAAATTGTTTGCCCTTGAAAAAGTCGATAACCTACAGAATCAACCTACCAAAGAGACCCGGTTTTTTATGTTGCAAAAAAGAAATACAATAATTTATGTTTTAATATTTCAAGTCTCATGTCATGTTTGATGGAACAATGAGCCAGTATGTCAAATAGTATAAAACACCTGGCATAGGTATAAGGTACATGACTAAACCGTGTTATTAGTAAAAACTGAGTCACAAAAGAAACACTATTATTCCAAGCAATAGTCAATACTGTAACAAATGGCGTTACTTATTATAACGCTGAACTAGTAAATATTTACGATAAATTTATGAAAACAAATAATATTTTGCAACATTAAAGAAATGACGTCTAATGCAAGAGTGCAATGAAAATAAACCTTTGCATGTCAAATTGTTTCGCAGCTGCTAGTAAAACGCCTGTTAATATCAAACCATAACAAATTACAATATTTTGAACGAAATTTTTAAAACATTGAGCGTCTTTCTGGCGACAGAACCCGTCGAACAAGGGGCAGTTTTCGAACGATTTCCAAGTAAATTGGTGAAGTCGAACTCTTACGCCCGTAATTACATTACCGTTCCTATAACCTGTAGTTATGACGCTCTGCCATTGCATCATGGAGGTAAAAACTCTGAAAACGACTACCATATCGGCGACAAATAGCTTGAATTCCCCAGTGGACATCCTTACCATATTCGGTTATATTCGTGGAATGATTCGCAATATAATAAAACTTATGAATTACATGCTTTAACACAATGGGGGCTATAAAAACGTGAATTATAATGAACCAGAAAACGACGGAGATAAGTTTGTTTATACAAAGGGAAATATATCATCTGAAAGCTGAAGTCAGAAAGCAATAAAATACGAAAGATGTGCATATAAGGTATGGATGGCATAATACTGTTCCACATCCCCATCTACTAAGTTTGAGTTCCATTCTTTTACCAAAGAATCAGTCCTTCTTGCATAGTAAAAAGGAGAACCTTGCAGTGCCAGGTTAGTTGAACCTCGTGAACACTAACTATTTTTAAACCGTACGTACCTACCCGTTTTTTTAATACACGGGTATCGGTAAAATTTTCATATAACCGGGTATTTGCAATTTTTTCAGAAAAACAGGCAAATTTTCTTATATGTAATAGTTTGCGGCTATGATCTATATTTTGTCATATAGCTGCAAAGTATGTCATCAGATCCTAATAACATAAATTAAAATTCACATGCTTTGCGTCGAGACAAAGAGATATAGGTAGGTACCTAACTACCTTGAAGAAAGGATCTCAAATCAGCAAGTACGTAGGAACCCACCTACTTTTTCTATGTTTAAAAATCGTCAACAATAATTTAATTTGAGGTAGGTAAAGTAGGTACCTACCTCTTCCGGGTTTGTTTATCGTTTGTGCAGGAATTTAAAAATCGAATATTCATATGTTTTCTCACTAAATATTAATCTGTGGTTTTAGGTGAACAACCTTCTTCAGTAGGTACCTATAATGGGTACCTAGCTGGGTATTTTTAATTGATTTGACCAACACCTTATACCTACCTACCTACTTAGTCCGTGCAGTTTGAAGACTCTTGTGGCTTAAGGTTAGGTGTTCATAAGAAAGAAACGATTAACTATTAGCAAATTCCCTATGATACCTACCTAGGCCGCCGCCGCCGCCGCCGCCGCCGCCGGCCGGCGGCCCGAGAAACAAACATCTTCTCATGCTTCCTTTCCTTTTTACCACACACAAAAATAATGCGCCAAACTGTTGCACAAACACCAGCTTCAATCAACAAACAAACTAACTAAAGTCAATGAAAACCAAATTCTGTTCCTAGGTAGTTTTAGTAAGTAAAAGAATAGGAGTCGTTAGTAAATAGCAAAGAATATTTTTTAGTTTTCTTTTTGAAGCTCCGTAATCGAAAATGTATTTAATAATATAGTTTCATTGGTATATAATGACTTCACTTTCATGGAACACCCAACCAACAGGTAGCACTAGGTGGCTCTCATTAGCAAATCCATTGATTTAAAAAGGTTTAGTAAATCAATGAGCAAATCACAATATTTTATGTTGAGCTACTCTGTTTATCAGATCTATAATCCTCATCAGATTTTCATCAATTATTTATGAGTGTAAATTACCTCGATAGTGTTTATCTACTACCTGTGCTACTAACTATGAAATTATCTTTGAAACCAAAACTCTTTCAATTAGGTACAGATCTCTGTAAAAATCAATGTAGTTCGTACTGCACAAACTGTAAGTATGCGCTTGAACGTGATAGGAGGTATAAATACTCTTGAAATGTTACGCGACGGGCGTGGCGCTTGAATATTGCATTTTGCGTCTATTGATCTGCTGGTCGTGCCTAACATACTGATCAAATCTTTACCATTTTTTTATGAGAATTATATAAAATATCTATCTTTTATTTAAAAATAAAATCATCGAAATCAGATATCTCAAAGCGGAGATATTCTAAAGCCCCCTTTTTGCCTTTTTTTGGGGGAAGTACAACTTTAATCAAAAATCCCCGACGACAAAAAAAATCTATAAAATCGTTGAATCTGTACACGAAATTTCGTAACGATCGGTTGTAAAATACGACCTGTAGAGGAGTACAGACATACAGAAAAAAAAACGAGAATGTTGACCCAGGTATGAATTTCGTTCACTGCGTTCACTCGGTTCAAATAAAACTTATTATTATTACTAGCTGCGCTCCGCGGCTTCGCACACCTATCCCACGGGAACTAATTTATGGGATAAAAAAAATATATTCCAGGCCTAGAACTACCATACTAGATAATACTTTCGCTAAAAGAACAAGATAATTGGGTTTGTTTAAAAAACTATAAACCAACATCAATTATATGGTTTTCTCATGAATGCCACTGTCAGAACTGGACCAAATTGAACTGGAATCACACTGGATACACCAGCTTTCAAATAAAAAAGAATCATCAAATTCGGTTCACCCAGTCAAAAGTTCTGATGTAACAAACATAAAAATATATATAATACAGTCAAATTGAGAAGCTCCTCTTTTTTGATGTCAGTTAAAAACCCTAAAAACATAATTTATTATTATTATTATTATTATTATCTCTTTATTTCAGATTTAAAATCCATATAACAAATTATTTAAAGCCACACAAAATCACACGATAAAATTAAAATTATAAAATAAAATTTATGAGGATAGCAAAAAGGTAAAAAGCCAACATCACTCGGTCACCCATCCAACTACTGACCCCGTCCGATGTTGCCTAACTTAAGTGATCGATCTTGTTCAACTATATGGTTGAAAATGCAGTCGTTATTACTTATAACTTTTTATTTTTGATAATTTGCTGAGGCAGGTAAAAACACATTTTAATATTTCAATTGAATTCCGGTTCATGAGCTACACCTGGCTGACAAACAAACAGCGAAGGCTTAGCGACAGGGTTCCGTATTCTCTCATTGGGTAGGGAACCCTAAAAATATCAGCTAAAAAAAAGCTAAAAATATCAAAACAAAGCTTACAGTTATAATTTCAATCTTATATTTTAACTCTTAAGTTTGAAAAGTTTTTGATTATTATAGTTCACACTATGGGTAATTTCTAAGAAATCAAAAAATATCCCAAAAATTTTCAAACAACAACAAATTAATTTGAATTAGTGGAAGCTATTCAGCAGTGGAGTAATAAAGGCTGATGATAATGATGAAACATTTCCATTTCCGCTCCAATTCAAATTCAATTTTCTGTTGTATAAGAATATGGAACACATCTTGATATATCTTAGCCAACAAAGATAATGGAATTCAACTTACAGTAGTCCTCAGAATGTGAAGATTCCATCTCTGTCGGCACCAGTAGAGCTGGAGAACAGACTCCCACTCCTAATGACTCTGGATGAACACTCAGCATCTCCTCTCCTCCAGCTTCCACAATGGCCACTCTGCTGGGACGGGGAGTGGCACAGCGCTGGGTCACAAAGGGTTGGTCTTGAGTCTCTATGATGTTCGATGTAAGGACTCCACTCTGCCCTCTCACTGAAAACATGTAAGCAAGTTTAGTAAATCAACCCGTACAGCGACCTCTGTGGCACAGCAGACAAAGGTCCGCCTGCAACACTGGAGATTGCAGGTTTGATTCTGGCCTGCCTTGGGGGAATTAAATTATTTACTTGCAAACATGGGTCATAAAGTAGTAGGTAATTTAGATTGGTGAGCACCAGACTTGTTTAGCCTCAATTTAGAATCCAGGGACAGCTAAATGGGTGCTAAAATAGTGGCATCACACTATTATTATAAAGGCGAATGTTTGGATGGATGTATGGATGAATGTTTGTTACCTATTCACGCCAAAACTACTGAACGGATCTGGCTGAAATTTTGCATACAAGTAATTCTAATACTGGAATAAAACATAGGCATCCCATAAATCTGTTCCCATGGGATGAAAATCTTCTTTTAATGTTTTCATAGGAACAACGCGTGCGAAGCCGCAGGGCGCAGCTAGTCTAAAAATAAAATTGTCACATGAAATTGTGGCCAATGTTGGTAGGTACAATCTGCAAATATTTGTTCAGGTGTTCAAGGTATTTTCTATTTATAATAAAAAATATCTATGCATATTTTTTTTGTAGTATATTAGTCATCTTGTCTAGTATCCATAATGTGTTAGCTGGGGGCTAGATGGTGCAATATTTATTTATTTATTTACATTTCATTTCATTTCATTTATTTCAACCATAGGAACACAAGGAGCACTTAGTTATGTTAAAAATTACATGTTTGCCTATGTCTAAATATCAATAAGTTTAAATTAATTCTTATGTCTAAATAAAATAGATACATACATTTTCACACAAAAAGTAGTAAGTAACTATGTACCATAGTTGATAAAATGTTCAGCTGTAAAGAGGCTACATCATATAAATACAATTACAGCTGAATTTACAGCTGAAGCAAGAATACTGCCTTCCTCTATCTCACTACCTATCTCACCAGAATAGGGCTCCCTGGGCCTAGTGAGAGTGTACTCACACTTGGTGGTTGCTCTATACATCATGATCATAAGTCTAACACTTAAAAATCGTACTCACTTTGTTCAGTGTTCAAACCTACTCGCAAAGAGTGAGCCTTCGGTCGTCGGGAACTAGGCCTCCGGGGGCCTCAAGCGGCGTCAGGTCTCGGTAGACTTCAGTCGTGCCTGCGGCCGTCAATAGTGCGCACGAAACCGGCCGGGTGGCCCCACCTGCCAGCCGGAGCGGATGCGGTGATATCCGGCAGCGGCGCAGCGCTTACCACCCGCGCACAAGTACCTACACGTACACGCTACAAACACAACACTCATTCACTCAAGGACACTGTAATTCTGCAGAAAAAACACTTCCGAGTAGATACTATAACATATCCATCGAGAATGTAGAATGTTAGTAATCAAACAACGGCACAAGTAACATAAACTCACTGGTATCTACTTAGGTAAGTGGTTGTCGGAGCCGAGTTGTCTGTGCGTCTGCAGTTGCAGAAATCCCAGCAGCAAGGCTCAGACCTACGAAATGGTCTGAGCAGCAAGTTCAGCAAGTCACAAGTCAAGTCGAAAGCCGCGAATCTTCTAGCACGAGATTCGCGTCCGCGTTGTTGCAATAACACTGCGTTCTTCTAGTTTGTTTGTTCGACCGATGTTGAAGTGATTGGCAAATAAATATGTACAAAGTACCTAGGTACCGCTATCAACTAAACAAACCAAACCAACCATAAACCAACAATTCTTACGAAGTTATTTGTATTCTCTTTGCCAGCCAACTTTTCCAACAAAGCGCGCGAACCGAACCATAGACAACGAATAAAATTTATGGTATTATCGGGCTTTTGTACTACAAAAGCCCGATAATACCATAAATTTATTCTTCTATATCAATGGATCTGGGCGTGCTCGCACGAGGTTTTTTTTAAGTACAAAATTTGTACTTAAAAAAAACCTCGTGCGAGCACGCCCAGATCCATTGATATAGAAGTATATGGATAGATTGTATGTGTAACCGGTGAGCAAGACCGAGTATACGAGTGGGCAGGGTTAAAGGTGTTGCCATGCTATTTTCTTTCCCTGATTTTAGGTTCATTATTTCACGTCTGATTGGATTAGATTTGCGATTTTCCTGTTCATAAATTTGGAGATACATCTTCAGAACAGGCTATTCCACCAAATCTTTGTAGGTACCTTTCTACACTGGTCACAGGTATAATAATAGGTCCATAGTTTTTGTCACAGCCTTTATGTACAAATTCGACCTAATGATTTTGTTTTTCCTAGAAGTCAACAAGTTTGATTTTATATTCATCCTGGAGATCAACCCTTGTCAGCTCGAAGCTATAGGGAAGCAACCCTTAGCTTCTACTTAGCTCATAGCTACCTCTAGCTCATCTCAGCTTACATTAGGTACTTACTGTTCAGTAAACTGCCTCAACACCTAGAACCTCCTGCATCGCAGACGAACTTTTGCCCGCTGCGCCACAGAGGTCGGTAAAACATTTAATTTAGGTATGTATAAAATTTAAACAACTTTTAGTGAGGTGGGTATATTTTTTTAATATAGTGTAGTATTACAAAATACGAGTAGAAATAAGTTTTAGAATATGTATAGAAAAACAATGTAGTTATAACAATAATATTTATGTAAGCAATTAAATTTTAACAGCAGACTTCAAAATCACATTTTTGCAAATTAACTAGTTCTCCGAACAATAGACCTCGCGAACACTAACTTTTTAACCGACTTTAAATAAAGGAGGAGGTCTGAATTCAAATGTATTTTTTTATCTTAGTTACCTCAGAACTTTTGTTTGGGTGCTCCGATTTTCATGATTATTTTTTATATAAAGTTGGTGCTTCTTGTGTGGTTCGATTATAATAAAAATGCAGACGTTTAAAATCTCGTGTACAGATTCCACGATTTTATAGATTTTTTAATCTATTTTATTTAATTTTATCTACATATTATTCTAAAGACCACATTTTTGCTTTATTTGGGGGAAGTACGCCTTTAATCAAAAAACCCCGACGGTAAAAAAATATCTATAGAATCGTGGAATCTGTACACGAGATTTCGTAACGATCGGTTGTAAAATACGACCAGTAGAGGAGTACGGACAAACTGACAAAGAGAAAAAATGCCAAGTTGAAACAATGACATTTGTTCACTAACGATCACTCAATTAAATCTTGAACTTTGGATATTTCTAAGATAACTTATAGGTAATACGAAATTTATTGGTACTTTAAAAATTATACTTCAGGTGAAATGAGCAGAGACAACAAAATTTAATGTCACTTTACACTAAACAATAATATTACCTACATCCCGATCTACTTATTCAAACATTTTATTATATTAGTAGCATTATAATAGTGAAAAAGGTGCGATCAATCGATTGACGATTTTTTAGATTGGCGCTTACGCCTTTTCAAAAATGTATGCTTTGTCCCGCTCCTATGAAGGCAAAATCCTTTGATTTTGCCTGCTACAAATTATGGATGACGCCTTCGGTTCCCATGCTTTGCGACCGGTGGCTTCTATCCAAAGCAACCGGACAATGTTGTTTTCGGGAAATCTGTAACAAATATAAACATTTTACAATACGCATCAGCTCATTGGGTAAAAAAATTTAATTCCTGCACAAAAGATAAGCAAACCCGCAGCACTTTCATCTCAAATTAACTTTCTTGTTGACGATTTTTAAACATAATGAAATTACTTGCTGATTTGAGATTTTTCTAAATGATGAGATTTTTCTAAGTCAAGCTGAATAAGCTTGACTTCAAGCATGTGAATTTTGATTTGTTTTTGGGATCTGTTGACATAATTTGCAGCTACATGACAAAAATATTTCAATGCACTATTAGGGAATTTTATTTTCCAGTGCAGGCAACCCTAAATTTTCGTAATTTTAGGTTAGAATAATGAAAATTCACCTAAAACATCGTTTTTAAGCTATGTCTGTATGTAAAAGCTAAATTTGAAATTGTAATTTTTTAACCTTTTTAGATAGTCAAAAGAACTTGTACTTACGAGTGGAATGATAATGTTCAGCACTTTTGCCTCACCGTTACTTTAACATCCAAAAACACTACACCGAACCATCGTTGTGTTTCACTTAAAGGTTTAGTTCCTTTCTATTAACTTAAAAAGTTCACAACCACAATATTTTGCGAAGTCCGTGGGCAAAGAATGAAAAAAACAACTATTGATCGATCACTACGGAAATTTGTTTAGCTCATCTAGCAGCTAAATACCTATTGCCAAAAGCCGGCTATGCGGATGAGACACAAAACCAATTATTCTATCTCATTTCTTCAAAAGCTTGAATCATAAGTCGTTCTCGCTTTAGTGCGAGTGAGATGGCATTCGTCAGCCTTCTATAGGTTTCTCCTTCTACGGACGGACTATTGTTTATGGTTTTTGTATAAAGCTTTCTCTATGGGTGGCATAGACAAATATTGGCTTCTTATTTTTTACAGTTTGTGATTCTAGAAAAAAATGGTTGACCTGCGTACGACTGCAATACTCTGTAAAGCCCTACTCACATCAACGCTAATTTTTAAGCGCGTCCTGTGTCACGCGATTTTACGATATTTGCTTGCGGAACATTTTGTACTAAAACGCATACGTTGACGCACACTGCCGCGATTCGGCTTGTCCGAGGCGTTTCCTCGTCCTGCGATTTTGCGGGGCGGCACGGGGTGGCGGGGGGTGGCGGGACACTGTCCCGCCACCCCGGACAGCAGTGTTGCCACCACAGACGGGACAGCCATCGTCGTTCGCGCTGCCGGTAAGGGGTGGGGAGGGGGCGGCGAAATCGCGCTTAATAATAAGCCGCTGTGTGTAAGGAATCGCGCTGGAAAACCGCCGAAATCGCGCTCCACAAGACATACTTACTAATTAGTGGCTGTCTGCGGAGGACTTAAGTCATCCCACTCACCTTATTATACAATAAAAATAGGCCTTAATAAATTATTTAACGTATACTGTAGGACGCCCTTTGGCCGGTGGGATAACGATCTGCGAAAGACTGCAGGCAGATGCTGGATGCGTCGAGCTGAGGACAGGGCGCTAGGGCGTTCATTTGGGTTGGCCTATGTTTTTGTATATAGGCTGATGATGCATTATTCAGGACATTATTATAATGAGCAATATAAGGTATAGAGTAGAGGTAGAGTATAGTATAAGTATAGAGAGAATAAATTATTATGTGAACCTAATTTTCATGATCATTGCGTATTATTATATTCCAATTCACGGTGGTGGTGGTGAAGTATTACTATAAATTGTTATTTCTCCCAGCTATTTCCCTTATTTTCCCGACGTTTCAGCTTGGTTAGTTATTCCATGACCACATCTGAATTTAAATCGTCTGAAACCTAGGGAAAAATGGAAATACACGCAATAAATTCCCGTAAACCGTAATATTAGTACTTAGACTATATTTAGATGTAACAATCAAACCACTATAAAACAGGTATATAAATCGAGGCTGTATTTAGTCTCGAAAGCCGTTGTGACAGGTGGGAAACCGTTTCAAATCTCTATATGTCTTATAAGTTTTTATAAGTAGGTATTTACTTTTTCAATGTCCTATTTCGTCCAAACCATTAGCATAATTTTACCCATTGCATAATTTTTGCATCTGCAAAACCGAACAACAATGGATTCAATAGTTTTAGGGACCCCAGATAAACATTTCGTTGATCTTTATTTTCATGTAAAGTCGCTATTTTAATCGCCTTGGATTATATTTTTCAACGAATTTCCTTTACATTATTCATTATATTTTGCAACGTATTACGAACGTTATGCTTAAATAAGGTACCAGGTTTGGGGGATAAAGATGGTATTCCCCCGAATAAGTGCAGAGGGAGATCTCCTCTGACCGGGCCCGACACATCTGGTCCACAGAGCCCGGTGGTCCTTCGACCGACAGTGGATGTAAGGTATTCATAGATGAATTAGCGGCAGCGACACAAGCGTTTGCGCGATCCAGGACAGCAGTTTGTCGCTAGCGGTCACCAGGCAATCGCACTACAGGTATGTTCAAGTTCTAAGAAAATGACGAAAATCGTAAAAAAAATTGTTCGATGCCTGTTGAATCATTTCATTGGGTTTGCTTTCGTTACCCAAATACAGATTCCGATACAATGGGAAACAGCAATCATTACACTTTTGCATATAAAAGGAAACCACCAAAACATCAACAACTATCGAATAGTCAGTAAGCTGATTACGGTTCTAAACGCACACGAATAAACGCACGCTAACGTGCGAAGGGCCAAATACACGTGCTATGTACCATCTTACCACGCGAATCGGCTACATAACTGCGTTTATTTATTTAGTTCATTTTTCTCACTCACTCATTCATGCAGTCGGTATAATGAATGAACGCATGAAATATCAGTGTCAATTGTCAAGTTATTATGCTGTCATCACAATTCATGCTACAAGTACTTACTTGTAGCATGAATTGTCAACCTAATTTAAATTATTCAGATTTGAGTGATATTATCGTCTAATGAATGATCTACTCAATCTTGCCGAGTTCGTGGATGCTTACGCACGATACGCATTTTACAAGACCCTCTTAGGTCATGTGACACGCTTAGAATAGGAAGTCACTAGAATATGTGCACATGCCATCTCATTCGCAAGAGAGAGAAAACCACTTAAGCTTAAGAGTGAGAAAACCGCTTAAGCTTAAGCCTGATAAGAAAAGAGATAGGACGAATGGAGTTCCACGACGACGGCGGCGATGACACGTCAGTAAAATGCGGTATAGATACCCAAATCTCTCAACGCGAGCATAGGTCCAGTTATGTTAATTATAGTGTTTTATACATATGCGCATTATTTTTATGTACAAAAATCTTAATAAAACGAATGAATTTTTATTATCGGTTTTTTTATCAGACAAAATTAGAAACTTAAATTATAAAATGTTTTTTCACGTC
Source organism: Eupithecia tripunctaria (assembly GCA_955876795.1). Lineage (NCBI taxonomy): Eukaryota > Metazoa > Arthropoda > Insecta > Lepidoptera > Geometridae > Eupithecia > Eupithecia tripunctaria. The sequence continues at coordinate 2,664,068 of OY041598.1, read as the reverse complement.
TCTTGCTCAAAAGGTGTGTTATTGTTAGTCAGTTAGTGTAGCTTAGTGGGACATAAAATTTAAGCCCTAGAGCTTAAACAATTTATTATTACTGTATTTAAAATTTTTATTATATCTGAAAATATCGCCAATACAAGACATTCGACCTCTCTGGTGTAAAATCTCGACTTTTGCTTTTCCATTTATAGAGAGCAGAATATAATTATATCATTAACATACTTTGCGTTGGGCGTAACTAAGACACTAAAAAAGTGGGAGGTCAAGAGAATCCTGTAATTGTTATTTTTTTACTAAAACTTGATTTAAGATAATCGTAGCTCTTTTGATAGAATGCTATCAAGTGAAAATTGAAGTTTTTATATGCAAAAGAAATTACTATTATAATTTTATATCTAATAGATTTATGAGGATCAAAATCACGTGAAACAATACACGAAAAGATTACATAATGGAATGAAGTAAAATTGGTTTAGTGCGCAACTAATTCTAGGCGGTTACATAGAAATAGCGGCGGTGGTGACACGTCATCTTCAGTGTGTATTTGAGGTAATTATGTTCTTAGGTGTGTATGCAATATGAGGACCATGGCGACAAACGGGTGATCTGTTTCGTCCAAAGAATAATCTCATTTTGGAACGGAATTTGCGGGTCTATATTGTGGGGTCAGTCTTGCTTGTTTTTCATAGTGAAGAAAGAGAGATTTATTTTATTAAAAAATGGACTCTTAGTCAAAGTACATTTAGTAGGAACAAAGAAAGACAAATTATAATTATAATAATTGTCAATTATTCAAAGAAAAAGATTGAAACTTATAATCGCTATAAAATATCTGAGATAAATTGATATCTGCTGTAGAATTTACAGATCTTCTGAGGAGCAAAGAGATGAAACTACATTTTTAATGAAACTACATAATGGCACGGAACCCTTCGTGCGCGGGTCGCACTCGCACTTGGCCAGTATTATTTTTATTACGGTTGCTTTTTCGAAAGTTTTGCACGATGGAAAACCTACGAGAAGGGAGGGTGATTTCCTTCGTCCGTGCTGTGAACCCTCCGTGTACGAGATTGATTCTTGACATTGGCAATTAAGCAACATTTATCAATCAATCATTTATTTCAAGATGTCATTTCCAACTTATCGCCTTTTATGCTACATGTAGCGCTTTTCCGTCACATAAAGAAACATGCAAAATAAATAATTATGGTAGATACTACCACGTTATTAAACAAGGGGAGAACAGGAATAAAAATATTATTTATTTATCTATATCTATAAGAGAACCACTGACTAATGAACTTTATATCGATGAACATCAATACCAGCAAACAAAAAAAAAACTAGCTGAAAAAATTACGGTCGACGTTTTTACAAAATATATAATTTTAAGAAAGGTTTATTAGATTTATCAGTTACCAGTTGTTGCACATGACTTCGGCCGTGTGGAATTAAGTTTCCTATCTAATTGGCCTTTTTTAGCTCTTGTGCTTTATTGAGAAACGAATGATAAAATAGAGGTATCTACCTAGCAATAAAATAAAAAATATTGTCATATATTTATATTAGTCCATCTAGTTTTTGTTTTTTAATAGAGAAATCTGCATAGGTAATATTGGACGCTCCAACAGTGTTTCACCAAATAGGCGTCATCGGAGAGCACTCAACTGCATACCATAAAAATACAAAATTGTATTACTAAAAATGAAAGGAAATAGCAAATTTTCACTGTTTTATTAGCTGATATCGAAATAAATATCAACAGCAAACCTCACAAAAAGTGAAACGGTTGACAATTTACAAAGCTCATTGCTTGATATTTCGTCATGGTATCAAATGCAGTTAAGTCTTTAGAGAGACGTAAGTTTATGCATTGGAGTCAATGGAAACCATTTTGAGGAACTTATTAGTTAGGTAAAATTAAGTTAAGTAAATATTCAATGTAATTTGTAAAAATTTGCTTATTCCTTTAATTTTTAGTAATACATTTCTTTGCAAGGATTGATCCTTATGAGCAACAAAATCTATTGGTAAACGATGTATTGTTTTTTAAATCTTTTCTGACGATTTTCGTCAAAACTAAAAGTTTTCGAATAAAACTAAATACCTACGGAGTTATTGTTTTCTTATAAATCGAAGGTATGACTCCTTTCAAGACTTTTTTCTAACTATCGTGGTTTCAGACGTGACCATAACCAAATCATCACCCATCTTAAAATACGAGCCTGTATACTGTAGGTTGGTATAATAATAATAAAACATACCAAGTTATATCAAAAGATGCTAAATAAAAACAAACAATTCATAACTGAAGAGAGATAGTGGATATAGATCATATTCACAGGGAGAGGCTTTGCGTGTCTTATGGTAGACGTAGAGCGTTCAACAGCTTTGTGGCACGCACGGTGAAGAAAGAGCTGTGGACGTGACAGCAGCGGCAATAAAACATACCAAGTTATATCAAAAGATGCTAAATAAAAACAAACAATTCATAACTGAAGAGAGATAGTGGATATAGATCATATTCACAGGGAGAGGCTTTGCGTGTCTTATGGTAGACGTAGAGCGTTCAACAGCTTTGTGGCACGCACGGTGAAGAAAGAGCTGTGGACGTGACAGCAGCGGCAATAAAACATACCAAGTTATATCAAAAGATGCTAAATAAAAACAAACAATTCATAACTGAAGAGAGATAGTGGATATAGATCATATTCACAGGGAGAGGCTTTGCGTGTCTTATGGTAGAGGTAGAGCGTTCAACAGCTTTGTGGCACGCACGGTGAAGAAAGAGCTGTGGACGTGACAGCAGCGGGTTATCGATGAGAGCATAACAAGTTACGCTACCGCACTCGGTGCTTAAACTGGCATTACTGCTCGTTGAGAGCGTCTTCTTTCCCCGTAATGACTGCACGAACTCTCGATGTGTGAAACGTTACATAACGCCCCGTAACGCCAGTAAGTGCCCAGCTAAAGGCTTGATTTTATAAAGTAAAATAAAAATTTCCTTTGCGCAAATGCCTACTCGCGTCTCGCGAAAATTTCATCTCGCGCTTCTCGCAAAATAGTCCGTTCTTTGCCGGCAACACTTTTTTGATGTTTGTCACTTTGGTTATGTAGGTATTGTATTATCTTGATTCTTCGTTTAGCAGAAAATCAAATGTGAATAGTCTCGCTCGTTATAGTAACATGTTAAAGAAAATAGGCTCATTCAAGTTTACTATTGATATAAACCCATGAATCCTATTAACAACCAGAAAGGGGGGGGTTGTTTTGTTACATATAATATCAAGGAATAGTAGAAAGTCAAGTCGAAAAACGAGTACCTAATAAGAAAGCTTCATAGCATATCAAAACAAAACAGTGTAGGTAAATAACTTGTGCATTAAGATGATTATGTATGTACTGCTAAACAAAGAGTGCATCTGAATATATCTATTTACTGCAATTCACTGTGCAACTAACCTTTTTCAACAAAATGTCAAATTGCAAACTTTATTATTATTTTTAACAGAAATAAAACAGAACTACTGGATTGTTAATCTTACAAACATCACTACCATCTTCATGACAATGACAATATCATCAGATTAATCATTCTAACATGGAAGAACTCTAAAAGACAAAATTTTGAGAGGCACAATGTCGGTGGTGTTATTAATGTGTCTACAGTCATGGTGCCTTCTTCCCGTGGGTGTTGTAGAGACAACTAGGCGATATCTGACAATTCTACTACCACCAAACCAATCCCCTATCTGCATGCCCAGTATGGTTATTATAGGCAATACCTACTTCCCATGAGACCAAAACCAAAAAGTTGCTTATCAGGGAGAGCCCTGCATCCAGCAGTGGACCAATGGGCTGTTGAGGTGGTTGTTGAGTCATGATGTTGCTGGCTAAGTATTATATCATGTTTTATGGTGTTTGAATAAAGTTTGTAATGGTTTTTTATTATGTTGTTATAACTTCCTCCTAGGTCTATTTTACTCCTAAGCGTGTCTATTATAATCTTACCTTGGTCTTAGATAACAAGACAGGTAAGTGATAGTTTAAAACTCTGACTAATTTTGTGTATCTTTAGTCAGAACTTGCTAAGTTTATCGGACAACTAAACCTATGATCCTAATACTGGTTGCAAATCAGATGACAACAAAACTAAATTAAACCAATCTGACAGTAATAAAAATAAGCTATCTTTCTTAATTTGATCAGTATGAAAGAGACATAACTTTTTAAGTTAAGTTCAGTTTTGGTGTCATCTGAATAGACACCAATATCTCTTATATAGTATGAAAGAGACGGTAACTTTTTAAGTTAAGTTCAGTTTTGGTTTCATCTGAATAGACACCAATATCTCTTATATAAGAGATATCACCGGTCTTTAATATCACCACAATGTCCCTATGAAAACCATGGCTTATGATGGGTTCTTTTAGCTGTGAGATGATTGATAAGTCCAGTTGTTTCAAAGTATTTATTTATCTACATTGCAGAGCTATTAACAGAATTTATTGACTTAATTTTTCTTATAGGTAATTGATTCCGCAGGACCTAATTAACAAATTAACTCAGTGTAAATACTTAATATTGATAGGTAGGTACAAAAAAAGCTGTAGAACTATACAAATAGGTAGCTACTCTTACTATGAGACAGATATTAGTTTATAGATAGTAATGAAATGAAATTTATTTATTTCTCAACCACAGCAAAGGCCATACATTGAATATAAAACCACTTAGAGCTAAAGCATGGAACAAAGGTGAAATAACAATAACTAAAATATGAGTATGAGTAAAAAATATACATGAGTAATTCATTATTGGGGCAGAGAAATGACCCATAGCTCAGCTTGATGCTTTAGCATGTCGCCATGCTGTAGCGCTGGTATTCTGCTAGAGAGGCTGCATTTAATAAATTTTTATCTACACTTAATTGGGCTTGGACCATTACTATAATTATACAATAATATAATAATGTTAAACAATTTGCTGTTTGGTGCTGGCCTAGAATTTGCACCACCCCATCTCTTCCCTAGGGTGTCGTAGAAGGCGACTAAGGGATATCCACCGGGAGGCGGGCAGCAGCACCGCCTGCAGAACAATTCTACCACCGAACTGCAATCCCCAACCGCTATGCCCAGCGTGGGGATTATGGGCATTATATAGATTAACGCTAATAAGGCTCTTATCAGGGGGAGGCCTGCGGCAGCGGACCAATACAGGATGTTGAGCTTGAGGTTGATGTTTAACAATGCACACAGTATTATCTAGCCCCAAGCTAAGCGAGATGGGTACTTGATAAGCGATATACCTAATACATAGAAGGATATTTTTTATTACACAAAGAAAACATCCAGAACGTTATGAACAAATATTTGCAGATCCTTCAAACATTTGACCCGAGGCGGGAATCGAACCCACAACGTCCTGCGTCGCAGGCGGACCTTCGTCCGCTGCGCGACAGAGGTCGTCTTACCGCATTAGGTACTATGGTCACTTATAAATTGAACATGAAGGTACCTACCCACATAATTTTCATAACCACTGATCCTATCTATATATCAGTTTATAAGATTCATGACAATTGTCCACGGAACGCAGGTATGCATTCAAACAGTCCACTTCTGACACTCGATCTTCATGGTGAGCATGGAGTTCAGCAAGTTGTCCCTTGAGTGATTGGATTCTACTGAGGTTAGCCCGGAACTCAGGTTCCCTATCCTTCTGCTCTTAAAGCAACCTGTCTCGGTCCTCTTTGACTTCCTTTAGCTGGGCTGTAGCAAGCTTCAGCTTGGTCTCCAGGTTGCATTCCTTTCTGGTCATCATTTTGTGTGAATCCCTGAAAATAGCAGTAATACAGTGAGTGTCTAGTATAAGAAGAAATGAGAAATGAATGGAATATAAGGTTTGAATTTATTAGCAAGTGATAAGAAAACCAGCTGAGGGCGCTTTGGCGCTCATTAGGGGAGGCCTATGTCCAGCAGTGGACTAATATGGGCTGATGATGATGATGATGAAGAAAACTGGTTCTTCACAGGTCACCCTCTGTTGGTGAGAGACAAAGTTGAGATTTGATGGGTCTAAAAGAGCCCGGTGACCTTGAAATATGAGTAGGAGGAGAGAAGAAGAATATTAAAATAGTTGGGACCAAGCGATTGCTAAAATATTAAAGTTCACTAGGCATTTCAAGTTTAAGTACTTGAAATTTGTTTGGAGAGCATACACTAAGTTTTTTATGATGATAATAATAATCTAACTTGTAAGAAATAACCTAAATTATAATTTTGTGAGCAAATAGTTAAGTAAGAACTTTGTAGAAGCCTAAAAAAATATGTATGATTTGTGAGACTCACTGCACAGTGAGCAGTACCTGTGTATCTGTTGTTAGTAGGTTCAGTTATGTATGTAGGTTAGTCAAGGAGATAATTAGATAATAATACTCCCCAGGTCCGCCGTGTGGTGCCGGCGGCATAGAATTTTTGCACCACCCCAATTAGAAGATATCTTCTGGGGGGCGGGCAGCAGCGCCCCCCACAGAACAAATCTTTCACCAAACTGCGATCCCCAACCCGCATGCCCAGCGTGGGGATTATGGGCATTAACCCCCCATGAGTTAAATGCCAATAAGGTGTTTATCAGGGGGAGGCCTGCGTCCAACGTCCAGCAGTGGACCGATACAGGCTGTGTATGTATGTATGTATACTCCCCAGGTTTAAATGCTTACTCTGGAAATATCTCCGTTCAAGTCCAAACGGTGGTGGCTTGAATTTCCCAACAATTGATGACTGCCGCTGAGATCCGTTGGTTTCGATCAAGCGAGAGTTATCACCCTTTGATGAAGTGAGTGAGAAGGTCATCAATAGTGTTAATTATTGTCAACTCTTGAGCCCTCGTCTTATGTATTGGGTTCTTTGAGGCCGAAGAGAACAATTTTCTTGGCCGTTGACTGTAGAAAACTTTATAGCACTTTACACAGTTTTTTGACAAAATTTTGCTGAATATATCACTTCATTGTAAGTAATTGGTATAATTTACTTGTTTTTAACACTTTTTATTATTTCAATCGCTCAAATATCCACAAAAAACATAAAATAAGTTTGAATCAGCTGATTGACACGTCCAACTTTCAGTGTTCAGCTCTGAAACCAGTTATTGTATTCTCTTTGTCTGAAACAAACAATAATGATAATCTTGATGATTATGGTAAGTACATTCATAATAACTTACCCGTGGGTGTGTACCTACATAATGTCTTGAATTCATCAAATAGAAGGTAATTTACATGGATACTTATTTACCTATTTGTCTCATAAGGAGTTCGTTTGGCCATCTTATTTCACCAAAAGTAAATAGCAATGACTAACATTTTGCTTTGCTGATTTTACAAATAATATTAACATCTTACCTTTTAGAAACAAGATGAGATCCCAGTACAGTATTTGGTAAACGTAAGTATCCCTATGCAGAAACTAGAAGAAGTAAAATGAAAACACGCATTAAATAAATAAACGAATAAATTGAATAAACAAGGTAAAATACGACTTCGAATTCACATGTTTATCCATCGATAGGTCTTGCACTTGCTTTGCTTGCGTTGCGGCCATATTTGATCGCGCGTTAATTTTATCCGCCTATAATTCGACCCCGATAAAATTTCGCACCAATTTCCACTGCAGCAGTACTTTTTGGGCGTAAATATACGCAATCGGCAACTTTAAGCATGGTATTTTTAACTACACGCGTTATGCTAATTTAAGCACCTTTTTGACAGCAATCTAACTCGAATTGACAATGGAGAGTGCTGAAATTTGGGTTCATTCAGATAATTTCCTTCATTTCTCAAAGAAATACACGTGGTTCACGTGTCACATAAGCGTGGTAAACTGGTACTAACGCAGCAAACCTGCGTTGAGTTAGCGACTGTAGATCCATAATAAAGCTGCTGCTACAGTCAACATACAAACAAACTATTTACAAGTATCATATTTAATAGAGTCAAAAAACAGTTAGAAACCCATTAACCTTGAGAGCAAGCTGGATTCATTTTCTCTTCGGCCGCGTACGAAACCGCAAGTTCGTAACTGCGAACTTGCGGTTTCGTCCGCGGCCGAAGGGTATCATTCACCATAAAGCCCTACTCACATCAACGCTAATTTTTAGGCGCGTCCTGTGTCACGCGATTTTGCGATATATGCTTGCAGAACATTTTGTACTAAAACGCATACGTGGTGCGAGAAACTAATTTTATTTTATATATTTCAGTGTCGAAGCTTAAGGGCCAAATTCATCCACCCTAAAACTTGGAAACTGGACAAGCATTATGCAATGATCTTCCTTCACAGCTATACAGAAGTCATAAGATGTCAAGATCATTTTAAAACGAGTATTTTTATTAATCTTGTGATGTTGTTGATCACGATCTAGCATCAAAAGCATCCACAGCTGTAAGTATTATTTATTTATTTTTTACATATAATAGCTGGGTAGCCTATGAAAACTTTAGGGAGGAGGTTCTATATGCACATGTACCTATGTATTTTTTTAAATATATATTCATCCATTTCTCGGTCAATTATTTATTTATTGATAATATACGAGCAGCCTGTGGCTGATGTGTCCATATCACACAGTGCTGAATTTAGTCACCATGTCACTTTTTTTAGTTTGTTTTTGTTGTCTTGTAACCAGTTGTCAAGTTTATTCTTAAAGGTGTTTAATAACACAAGCTCTGCTAACTTGGGGCTAGATAATGCTGTGTGAATTGTCCAGCATTATTATTATTATTAATTATTAAATGATGTGGCCAATATTATAATGTCTTCTGGTAATAGGTTCCAGTTATGAACCACTCTATTGCTAATAAAATGGTGCGCTGCAAGGGCTTGAGTAGAGTCACAGGTCAATTTAAGCTAGTGTCCATGTGTTGAATGTCCTTCTTTCTTTATGTCGGAGTCTTGTAAGTCTGTCTTGTAAGTATGGCAGGTTGTATTTGTGAGTGAGAATCTTGTAGGTTTCGATGAGGTCACCTGGAAGATGTTCCTCTAGAGTAGTGAGGTGTAGTGCGTGTAATCTGTCTTCATAGGATTTCTGTCATAGCGGGATCTTGGTAGCTCTTCTTTGAACACTTTCAAGCAGGTTAATGTCTTTATGGTAGTATGGGCACCATGCTTGGAATCCTTCGAGCAGCGGTCTGATCTATGTCTTGGAATTAAGGACTGATTTTGTTTTATTATTGTATAAAATAATCCTAAATTGGTCTGTAAAAATTCAAAAGAATCAAATTGCTTGGTACTAAATTATATTCATTTTAAATTCCAGGCAGCATCAAGACTAAGTTCTGCTGAACACAAGAACTTTGAAGTTCACAATGTGAATACTGCTGAGGTGCTGCAACCTTCCACTTCTGTAAGTAATAAATAAAAGCACACTGACTAGATTTGGTCCAGATCTAATATGTGTGCAAAATGTGTGATGCATATGGTAAGAATTCTTTAAAACATGAAGTTATTGTTATTTTCAGAGAAGGAAGAATCATTCAACGAAAATGGAATCTAAGTGCAGGAACCTTATGAAACAAGTTTCTCCATTGAAAAAGCAAATCAGAACAAAGAATAAAACTGATATTCTAAACAATTTAGCCACAGACGAAGCAGTTGAGGAGCTTTCCAACAAAATAACAATTCAGAAAGATTTACGTACATTATTTTATTTTAAATTACATGGAAAACAAACAGCTTGTAAAACTTAAATGAGTAGAAACGATAGTGTTATAACTTATAGCTAAAGCAGATCAGTATATGATATAGATCACATAAATAACAATTGCATTGTTAACAGTAAGGTTTCAGATAATTATAAGAGTGTGGTAGTTAAATAAGAGGGTGGTTTTAGTTATAGTTAGTTAATAAAAAGTGTGTACCTATTTATTATACGATCAGGGAGGCGTTTGTCCTGCAGTGGGCCATCAGCGTCAAAAGTCAAATCATTTATTTCTTAAAACTTACGAAATAACCACTAAGAAAAGTCAACTTTTTTTACCATATAACGCATTCACTGCCCAGCTCTGCGGTGCGACGCGCAGGGGCGCGCCGCAGCTCCACGCAGATAGAGACTGGCAGCTGCGTCTTGGGCCATGAAGGTGTTAGTGTTTAGTGTATAACGCATTCACTGCACTGCCCAGCTCTGCGGTGCGACGCGCAGGGGCGCGCCGCAGCTCCACGCAGATAGAGACTGGCACCTGCGTCTTGGGCCATGAAGGTGTTAGTGTATAATGTTTAGTGTATAATGTATAACGCATTCACTGCCCAGCTCTGCGGTGCGACCCGCAGGGGCGCGCCGCAGCTCCACGCAGATAGAGACTGGCAGCTGCGTCTTGGGCCATGAAGGTGTTAGTGTATAATGTTAAGTGTATAATGTATAACGCATTCACTGCCCAGCTCTGCGGTGCGACCCGCAGGGGCGCGCCGCAGCTCCACGCAGATAGAGACTGGCACCTGCGTCTTGGGCCATGAAGGTGTTAGTGTATAATGTTTAGTGTATAATGTATAACGCATTCACTGCCCAGCTCTGCGGTGCGACCCGCAGGGGCGCGCCGCAGCTCAACGCAGATAGAGACTGGCAGCTGCGTCTTGGGCCATGAAGGTGTTAGTGTTTAGTGTATAACGCATTCACTGCCCAGCTCTGCGGTGCGACGCGCAGGGGCGCGCCGCAGCTCCACGCAGATAGAGACTGGCAGCTGCGTCTTGGGCCATGAAGGTGTTAGTGTTTAGTGTATAACGCATTCACTGCCCAGCTCTGCGGTGCGACCCGCAGGGGCGCGCCGCAGCTCCACGCAGATAGAGACTGGCACCTGCGTCTTGGGCCATGAAGGTGTTAGTGTATAATGTTTAGTGTATAATGTATAACGCATTCACTGCCCAGCTCTGCGGTGCGACCCGCAGGGGCGCGCCGCAACTCCACGCAGATAGAGACTGGCAGCTGCGTCTTGGGCCATGAAGGTGTTAGTGTATAATGTTAAGTGTATAATGTATAACGCATTCACTGCCCAGCTCTGCGGTGCGACCCGCAGGGGTGCGCCGCAGCTCCACGCAGATAGAGACTGGCAGCTGCGTCTTGGACCATGAAGGTGTTAGTGTATAATGTTAAGTGTATAATGTATAACGCATTCACTGCCCAGCTCTGCGGTGCGACCCGCAGGGGCGCGCCGCAGCTCCACGCAGATAGAGACTGGCAGCTGCGTCTTGGGCCATGAAGGTGTTAGTGTATAATGTTTAGTGTAAAATGTATAACGCATTCACTGCCCTACTCTGCGGTGCGACCCGCAGGGGCGCGCCGCAGCTCCACGCAGATAGAGACTGGCACCTGCGTCTTGGGCCATGATGGTGTTAGTGTTTAGTGTTTAGTGTATAACGCATTCACTGCCCAGCTCTGCGGTGCGACGCGCAGGGGCGCGCCGCAGCTCCACGCAGATAGAGACTGGCAGCTGCGTCTTGGGCCATGAAGGTGTTAGTGTTTAGTGTATAACGCATTCACTGCCCAGCTCTGCGGTGCGACCCGCAGGGGCGCGCCGCAGCTCCACGCAGATAGAGACTGGCACCTGCGTCTTGGGCCATGAAGGTGTTAGTGTTTAGTGTATAACGCATTCACTGCCCAGCTCTGCGGTGCGACGCGCAGGGGCACGCCGCAGCTCCACGCAGATAGAGACTGGCACCTGCGTCTTGGGCCATGAAGGTGTTAGTGTATAATGTTAAGTGTATAATGTATAACGCATTCACTGCCCAGCTCTTCGGTGCGACCCGCAGGGGCGCGCCGCAGCTCCACGCAGATAGAGACTGGCACCTGCGTCTTGGGCCATGAAGGTGTTAGTGTATAATGTTTAGTGTATAATGTATAACGCATTCACTGCCCAGCTCTGCGGTGCGACCCGCAGGGGCGCGCCGCAGCTCCACGCAGATAGAGACTGGCAGCTGCGACTTGGGCCATGAAGGTGTTAGTGTATAATGTTAAGTGTATAATGTATAACGCATTCACTGCCCTACTCAGCGGTGCGACCCGCAGGGGCGCGCCGCAGCTCCACGCAGATAGAGACTGGCAGCTGCGACTTGGGCCATGAAGGTGTTAGTGTATAATGTTAAGTGTATAATGTATAACGCATTCACTGCCCAGCTCTGCGGTGCGACCCGCAGGGGCGCGCCGCAGCTCCACGCAGATAGAGACTGGCAGCTGCGACTTGGGCCATGAAGGTGTTAGTGTATAATGTTAAGTGTATAATGTATAACGCATTCACTGCCCAGCTCTGCGGTGCGACCCGCAGGGGCGCGCCGCAGCTCCACGCAGATAGAGACTGGCAGCTGAGTCTTGGGCCATGAAGGTGTTAGTGTATAATGTTTAGTGTAAAATGTATAACGCATTCACTGCCCTACTCTGCGGTGCGACCCGCAGGGGCGCGCCGCAGCTCCACGCAGATAGAGACTGGCAGCTGCGTCTTGGGCCATGAAGGTGTTAGTGTTTAGTGTATAACGCATTCACTGCCCAGCTCTGCGGTGCGACGCGCAGGGGCGCGCCGCGGCTCCACGCAGATAGAGACTGGCAGCTGCGTCTTGGGCCATGAAGGTGTTAGTGTATAATGTATAACGCATTCACTGCCCAGCTCTGCGGTGCGACCCGCAGGGGCGCGCCGCAGCTCCACGCAGATAGAGACTGGCACCTGCGTCATGGGCCATGAAGGTGTTAGTGTTTAGTGTATAACGCATTCACTGCCCAGCTCTGCGGTGCGACGCGCAGGGGCACGCCGCAGCTCCACGCAGATAGAGACTGGCACCTGCGTCTTGGGCCATGAAGGTGTTAGTGTATAATGTTTAGTGTATAATGTATAACGCATTCACTGCCCAGCTCCACGCAGATAGAGACTGGCAGCTGCGTCTTGGGCCATGAAGGTGTTAGTGTATAATGTTAAGTGTATAATGTATAACGCATTCACTGCCCTACTCAGCGGTGCGACCCGCAGGGGCGCGCCGCAGCTCCACGCATATAGAGACTGGCAGCTGCGTCTTGGGCCATGAAGGTGTTAGTGTTTAGTGTATAACGCATTCACTGCCCAGCTCTGCGGTGCGACGCGCAGGGGCGCGCCGCGGCTCCACGCAGATAGAGACTGGCAGCTGCGTCTTGGGCCATGAAGGTGTTAGTGTATAATGTATAACGCATTCACTGCCCAGCTCTGCGGTGCGACCCGCAGGGGCGCGCCGCAGCTCCACGCAGATAGAGACTGGCACCTGCGTCATGGGCCATGAAGGTGTTAGTGTTTAGTGTATAACGCATTCACTGCCCAGCTCTGCGGTGCGACCCGCAGGGGCGCGCCTCAGCTCCACGCAGATAGAGACTGGCAGCTGAGTCTTGGGCCATGAAGGTGTTAGTGTATAATGTTTAGTGTAAAATGTATAACGCATTCACTGCCCTACTCTGCGGTGCGACCCGCAGGGGCGCGCCGCAGCTCCACGCAGATAGAGACTGGCAGCTGCGTCTTGGGCCATGAAGGTGTTAGTGTTTAGTGTATAACGCATTCACTGCCCAGCTCTGCGGTGCGACGCGCAGGGGCGCGCCGCGGCTCCACGCAGATAGAGACTGGCAGCTGCGTCTTGGGCCATGAAGGTGTTAGTGTATAATGTATAACGCATTCACTGCCCAGCTCTGCGGTGCGACCCGCAGGGGCGCGCCGCAGCTCCACGCAGATAGAGACTGGCACCTGCGTCATGGGCCATGAAGGTGTTAGTGTTTAGTGTATAACGCATTCACTGCCCAGCTCTGCGGTGCGACGCGCAGGGGCACGCCGCAGCTCCACGCAGATAGAGACTGGCACCTGCGTCTTGGGCCATGAAGGTGTTAGTGTATAATGTTTAGTGTATAATGTATAACGCATTCACTGCCCAGCTCCACGCAGATAGAGACTGGCAGCTGCGTCTTGGGCCATGAAGGTGTTAGTGTATAATGTTGAGTGTATAATGTATAACGCATTCACTGCCCTACTCAGCGGTGCGACCCGCAGGGGCGCGCCGCAGCTCCACGCAGATAGAGACTGGCAGCTGCGACTTGGGCCATGAAGGTGTTAGTGTATAATGTTAAGTGTATAATGTATAACGCATTCACTGCCCAGCTCTGCGGTGCGACCCGCAGGGGCGCGCCGCAGCTCCACGCAGATAGAGACTGGCAGCTGAGTCTTGGGCCATGAAGGTGTTAGTGTTTAGTGTATAACGCATTCACTGCCCAGCTCTGCGGTGCGACGCGCAGGGGCGCGCCGCGGCTCCACGCAGATAGAGACTGGCAGCTGCGTCTTGGGCCATGAAGGTGTTAGTGTATAATGTATAACGCATTCACTGCCCAGCTCTGCGGTGCGACCCGCAGGGGCGCGCCGCAGCTCCACGCAGATAGAGACTGGCACCTGCGTCATGGGCCATGAAGGTGTTAGTGTTTAGTGTATAACGCATTCACTGCCCAGCTCTGCGGTGCGACGCGCAGGGGCACGCCGCAGCTCCACGCAGATAGAGACTGGCACCTGCGTCTTGGGCCATGAAGGTGTTAGTGTATAATGTTTAGTGTATAATGTATAACGCATTCACTGCCCAGCTCCACGCAGATAGAGACTGGCAGCTGCGTCTTGGGCCATGAAGGTGTTAGTGTATAATGTTAAGTGTATAATGTATAACGCATTCACTGCCCTACTCAGCGGTGCGACCCGCAGGGGCGCGCCGCAGCTCCACGCATATAGAGACTGGCAGCTGCGTCTTGGGCCATGAAGGTGTTAGTGTATAATGTATAACGCATTCACTGCCCTACTCTGCGGTGCGACCCGCAGGGGCGCGCCGCAGCTCCACGCAGATAGAGACTGGCAGCTGCGTCTTGGGCCATGAAGGTGTTAGTGTTTAGTGTATAACGCATTCACTGCCCAGCTCTGCGGTGCGACCCGCAGGGGCGCGCCTCAGCTCCACTTTTTTTAAATTAAACATTATTTGTAAACACGATTGCTTATAATAATGATGACAATTCCATGAAAATATATAAATTTACAAATTAAAATAAAATAATTTCACAAAGAATAAATGAAAATTAATACAAAAAAATAAATCAATAATAATTTATATTATTATTACAATATACAGGGTTACTTTTAAAAGACCGGCAACCTTTGGTGATCAACTTCCCAGCATCATCAGCAACAATGTTTGTTCTACGACTTTTGAAATAACTCAATAGGTACATTAATAGGAATTATTTAAGTTTTAATTGTCCTGTCGTGACTTTTGTAGATCTATGTTGTATTAAACACGACGCACATTTGCGCGCGCTTTCACTGGTGATAATAATAACTACCTAACCCTCAGTTATTTACCTACCTACCTAGTTGATATTAATTACTCGCGGGGTTTGTAGGCTGTAGGTATGCACTAAGTCCACAATCCCTTCATACTTGACCAGGCTTAGGACTGGCTTCATTAAACAATTAAAATCAAATGCCTAAGTGGTATGTAGATAGGTCGGTACCACAGATATCGGTACCTATGTACATCTGGTAGGTAGGTTAGGTACCCACTATGTTTAACGTAGGTAATCATTCATAACATAACGTCTTAAAGTTTAATTAGGTAAGCAGGTAGGTAATATCAATTGGTCACTAGGTAGCTAGAAAGCGTTTAGGTATTCACTTTCATTGTTTAATGAAGGCGTATTTAAAAAGTGGAATCAGCGTATTTACAACAATTAAACGATTAAAATCATATTTACAAATTAGACATTACCTCGCAGGTTCAAATCTTGCGGGTAGCGGTGAGTATCGCGCACATAGCGTTCAAAATAGTTACCTTCACAACTTCACAACCAACGCAAAGACCACACCTAAAAATCAGCTGTTCGTTAACACGAGCTAACACCTCTGAATTTGATTGCACTTGACCAAAGGCCCACATTATTTTCTTTTAACTAGTCTCGGCTTGTGATTTCGCCACCACTGTACACCATTGTTTTTATGTGTCCCTATAAATAAAAATCCAGGGTGTAATGTCTGGTGACCTTGGAGGCCATGCACGAGGTCCGCCACGCGCACAAACGCGTGTGCCGCGCGCGCATCCGCTTGGATGACTGACTGAGCGCCGAGTGGACAGGCGGCGCGGCGGCTGGCGTTTGAGCGGCAAGATCAAAGGCGCTAGCGCAGCGCGCCATCCAAACGCATAGAGTTAGAAAACATTTAGACAGATATTTCAATGAATAATTATTTTTGTATGGAAATAAAAAGTAGCTAATTATCAAAAGTCGTAGAACAAAAGTTGTTGCTGATGATGCTGGGAAGCTGGTCACCGAAGGTTGCCGGTCTTTTAAAAATAACCCTGTATAAACCTTAAATTTGTTTTATACTAAGCTTTCACTGTTTTTTTTCTTATTTCTTTTTTTTTATCTCATTCTGTTTTCTTATATTTTGTTTTCCTTTTTGTTATTTTCTTTTAATTTTCTCTTTTTTTAATATTATTATCATTTTTGTCATATTATTTTCTATTGCCTATTTTACAACCAAGTTTATTTTTATTAACATCATATACGAAATCAGAAATAAAGTCATTAATTAAAAAGCTGTCAAGAGAGGTTAGGTTAGGTTAGGTTTTTTTTTTTTCTCTAATTCCTCCAACGTAATCGGAGCCTTTTTCTATCTTGAGCCTGATTCATTCAAGTTCTCGCTTTAATTCCTCTCGCACTTTCATTCACCTCAGGTTGGGTTAGGTTTGGTTAGGTTAGGTTAGGTTAGGTTGTTAGGTTAGGTTAGGTTAGGTTAGGTTAGGTTAGGTTAGGTTAGGTTAGGTTAGGTTTGGTTAGATTAGGTTAGGTTTTTTTTTTTATTTTACAGTGTTGCAAACTAGTTAACTCATCTGGTCATAGGACCAGCGAGTGTGATAGTCTGCTTTTGCTTTTCAAAACCTGAGGCAACCTGTTGCTATTAATTGCAACAACATTAAATTACCTGCTAAGGATTTATACATGTTTTTTGTAATTTAAAATCAAATCTACACACACACACACACACGCACACACTCACTCACTCACGCACGTACTTTACCTTAACATATTACAAATAGAAAGGTACAGATTAAGAAGAGAATCTAGAACAGACTAGCTATTACAAAAATTATGACATGTTTATATAAAGTAAACAATAATTATCATATCTTTAAACATAAAAACTTTTATTATATTTATTATACGTTAGACATACAAACTCATATATTTACTGTACAATTGTTTGATTTCCAAACAATGCCAATTTGTTTATACAATAAAATGTTAATTTTTTTTTAAATTTAACATTATTTATAAGCACGATTGCTTATAATAATGATGACAATTCCATGAAAATATATAAATTTACAAATTAAAATAAAATAATTTCACAAAGAATAGATGAAAATTAATACAAAAAAATAAATCAATAATAATTTATATTATCATTACAATATATAAACCTTAAATTTGTGTTATACTAAGCTTTCACTGGTTTTTTTTTTCTTATTTCTTTTTTTTTATCTCATTCTGTTTTCTTATATTTTGTTTTCCTTTTTGTAATTTTCTTTTAATTTTCTCTTTTTTTATATTGTTTTCATTTTTGTCTTATTATTATTATTTTCTATTGTCTATTTTACAACCAAATTTATTTTTATTAACATCATATACGAAATCAGATATAAAGTCATTAATTAAATAGCTGTCAAAAGAGGTTAGGTTAGGTTAGGTTAGGTTAGGTTTGGTTAGGTTAGGTTAGGTTAGGTTGTTAGGTTAGGTTAGGTTAGGTTGTTAGGTTAGGTTAGTTTAGGTTAGGTTAGGTTAGGTTAGGTAAGGTAAGGTTAGGTTAGGATATGTTAGGTTAGGTTAGGCTAGGTTAGTTTTTTTTTTTTTTTAAAGTGTCGCAAACTAGTTATCTCCTCTGATCATAAGACCAGTGAGTGTGCTATACTGCTTTTGATTTTTAAAAACCTGAGGCAACCTGTTGTTATTAAGTGCAACAACATTTAATTACCAACTAAGGAATTATACATTAATTTTTTTTTAAAATCAATATTACACACACACAGGCACAAACACTTTATTCACACAACACGCAAAAAATACACCATCATCGAAATAAATAAGAACACAAAACAAAATAGAAAAACCAGATACTCTAGAAAACAAAACAGAATATAAGTACAATTTAAACAAAATAATCACATACTTTGAACACAGGGACAGAGGACACAGGAATAAAGAAGATAGCTATTACAAAAATTATGACATGTTATATAAAGTTAACAATATTATTATATCTTTATACATAAAAACTTATATTATAATTATTATACGTTAGACATACTATTTCATATTTTAACTGTACAATTGTTTGATTTCCAAACAATGCCAATTTGTTTATACAATAAATTGTTTTTTTTTTTTAAATTAAACATTATTTATAAACTCGATTGCTTATAATAATGATGACAATTCCATGAAAATATATAAATTTATAATAATTAATATAATCATTACAATATTATAAACCTTAAATTTGTTTTAAACTAAGCTTTTACTATTTCTTTTTTTTTTCTTTTTCATTTTCTTTTTTTAATATTATTATCTATTTTGTCTTATTATTATTATTTTCTATTGCCTATTTTACAACCAAATTTATTTTTAGTAACATCATATACGAAATCAGAAATAAAGTCATTAATTAAATAGCTGTCAAGATAGGTTAGGGTAGGTTAGGTTAGGTTAGGTTAGGTTAGGTTGTTAGGTTAGGTTAGGTTAGGTTAGGTTTTTTTTTTTTTTTTTTTTTTTTTTTTTTTTTTTTTGTTGTGGTACTCAGATTGGGAACTCGGCGCTATTGGGATACACGTTGTTCCCAACTGTGTGAGTGTGAGTGGAGTTTGGAAGATGTAAATGTGGGTGTTAAAGAAGTTGTGTGTTAGCGTTGCAAACTATGTAATTAGTGTTCTTGGTGATTTTATGTGGGTTAGGTTAGGTTAGGTTGTTAGGTTAGGTTAGGTTAGGTTAGGTTAGGTTAGGTTGTTAGGTTAGGTTAGGTTAGGTTAGGGTAGGTTGTTAGGTTAGGTAAGGTTAGGTTATGTTAGGTTTAACCTAACATAACCTAATCTAATAGGTAAGGTTAGTTTTTTTTTTTAGTGTCGCTAACTAGTTAACTCCAGAGGAGTGTCGCTAAAAAAAAAAAAAAAAAAAAACTAACCTAACCTAACCTAACATAACCTAACCTTACCTAACCTAACCTAACCTAACAACCTACCCTAACCTAACCTAACCTTACCTAACAACCTACCCTAACCTAACCTAACCTAACCTAACATAACCTAACCTTACCTAACCTAACCTAACCTAACAACCTACCCTAACCTAACCTAACCTTACCTAACAACCTACCCTAACCTAACCTAACCTAACCTAACCTAACCTAACCTAACCTAACCTAACCTAACCTAACCTAACCTAACCTAACCTAACCTAACCTAACCTAACCTAACCTAACCTAACCTAACCTAACCTAACAACCTAACCTAACCTAACCTAACCAAACCTAACCTAACCTAACCTAACCTAACCTAACCTACCCTCCAGTTGCCTCCAGACCGCCACTGAGTGAGCTGCTTTGATTTTGCTCCGCGAGTTGAAGTGACAAAAAGTGCTCTGTTTTTCGTTCTGTTTTGTTTTACTCGAAGCAGAAGTGTTTTGTGTTCATAAGAGTGAAAGAATTTTCAAAATAGGAGCAAAACTCGCGGAGATATAGCAAAATTTATTTTGCAAATTTTCACGTGAAAGATAAACACCATTTTATTTGGAAAATCCAGTGGCAACACCGAGATTGGAGTAGCTTTAGAGCAGCTTCTTTGGGAGCCCTTTCAACAGATACATCAACTGGATTTTTAGCACTTGCCAGTGCTGAGTTTTCATCGTTTTTCTGGAGACCATACATATTTTGGTCCAGATTTGAAGAAACCCAGAAGTCTGGAAAGTGCTGTAGAAGAAGGAGAATTGTTGGAGCTACTTGGGGCTGCTTTCGCTGTCCAGATCGGTCCAGTGGTTGCTGACTTACAGGTATTTGTTTGTTTCACAAGAACTTGTAAACATAAATTTATTACTATACTTTAAAAACACTTTATTTTTTGTTAAATTCGTTATTTTTCTTTAAATTCATTAATGTTTCATATATCTTCAAAATTTCACGTCGTTACATAGAGCAGTTCTTGTGATATAGGCAAAAACATATAATTATACCTAATTTGTAAAATAACCAAAGATAAACAAAAGGCTTAGAGGTAAACCAAAAATTTAGTTTTAAGTATAATTTATTGCAAGTTTGGTTTGAATACATAAAGTATCATATCAATTTAAACGATATTTATTAAATGGGGCTTTAATTTATTCATTTTATATTGGAAATACAGTTAAAAAGGCCATTTTTATATTTCAGCCAGCGGTGAATGGTCACTCACCTAAATATTTGGATCTTATTTTATAATATTGGGTGTTTCTTTTTGCTGGCTGGCTGTTATTATATGTTATCGCTAGTCTAACATAGATCTTACATAAAAGTCTCTAAAGTTCTTAGCCTATAGGTAGATTTGTTGATTTCAAGGTTCATTTAAACCGTATAAAGTCCATTTTAATTCAATACATTATAATATCATCAAAGACAATCAATATTAAGGTTTGGGTACTTCTACTATAATAAAGGGCTACTTATTCAACTTAATTTCATTTATTGAATGGCTTTATAACAGTATCATATTTAAATTTTGGATATTTTGATTGTCGGTTAAAAGATAATCGAGCTCAGTGTAAAGTTCTGGCCGTCTCAATATTTATACATATTTTTCATTGAGTAGGATCTAATAACTGTTTTATAGTAGGCCATCAATATATTAATTTTAAATTATATTTCCCTATATATAATATTATGAGAAAAACACTTAGATTGTGTTAATTTATAGGTGTTAGGCACCTACTAAGATAGTGTTAGGTAGGATAAATAGTTATAGGTAGTCGTTAATAAAACAAAGAGGTAAGAACATAGGTAATTGATTGATTTTATTTTATTTTGTGATTCTTATTATTTATTTATTTTGTATGTAAGTAATTGAGTCATACAACTGTAGGGTATTTGCTAGCTCAAAATGTCTTATAAGACTAAGGACCTAAAATTAAAGGGTAGGGCTGGCGGGCAGCTCAAGTCGGGCAGGTTTGTTTCGCCGAGAGCGGCGAAGTCGCGGGAGGATGAAGGGGCGCTGTCGTCGTCACTGGCGGCCGGATCGTCCAGCGGACTGGCGCCGCCGGCCGCGGCTCGCTCGGCGCTGCCGACGTTCCTCTCTCAGCCGCGGGGCGCCGTCGACAGAAACCCAAAGTCTGGAAACGAATGGCCGGTTAACATTGTAGGCACAATTAGGAAAAGACTAGAGTCCATCTCCGACCCGCCGACCTACCACCCACCTAGTTCCGAGGCCGGCGAGTCTTCCTTCCGGCTGGGACAGGGCACGCCGGCCGACGACCCGCCCGCGCCCGACGCCCCCCGCGGAGACGAGGCGCCCGCGACGCCGCGCTCGCCGACCTCGCGCTCGCGCTCGGGTTCGCCCGCCGCGCCGCCTTCCTTCCTGGAGACGTCCGTGCTGGCGGCGGGCGAGCCGGTGCAGGACGCGCCGCGCCTCGCGAACCGACTGCTGCAGAGCACGGTGGCCGAGCTCGAAAAGTCGCGCAACCTCAACCGAGACATCAAGGAGGCGGTGCTGGCGGGCGTGCGCGGGCTGCACGGCATGGTGCTGCGCCTCGCGGACTCGCGCGCGCGGCACCTCCTCGAGAAGGAGCGCGCGCGCTCGCTCGCCGAGAGGGAGTGCGCCCTGCAGCAGCAGGTGTACGCGAGCAAGCTGGAGGCGATCACGGAGTGCCTGCAGAGCAGTCTGGACGAGCTGCGGCGCACGACCGGCAAGGCGGCGACGGAGGCCGAGGCCGCGCGCCGCGCCGCGGAGCGCCTCAGCGACAAACTAGACGCGCGGCCGCCCGAGGAGACGGCCAGTCTGCGGCTGGTGGGCCAGCTGCTCGAGGAGGCGCACGCCATCCGCGAGGAGTGCTCCAACTCGCCGATGCCGCCCGCGCGCCCCGCCCCGCGCGACGAGCAGCACGCGCCGGCGGTAGAGAGCGCGCCGCCGCCGAGCCGCGCCTCGTACGCGCGCGTCGCCCGACACCCGCTGATGGTGAAGTCCAAGAACCCGACGCACACCAGCGACGACATTCTGCGGCATATCAAGCGGAACGTGGACGTGATCGGGCTGGGCGTCGGGGTGAACGGCGTGCGCAAGTGTCGCGGCGGCGGCGTCGCCATCTCGCTGGAGAGCGCGCGCGAGAGAGAGGTGATGGAGGGCGCCATCCGCGCGCTCGGCGACGACTACAGCGTGTCGGAGCCTCGCCTCCGAGACCCGCAGCTGCGGCTCGTCGGCGTCGTCGCGGAGCTCACGGACGAGCGCCTCGCCTCGGCCCTGCTCCGACAGAACGAGGCGCTGCTCGCCGCCGTGCCCGAGACCGAGCGCAGCGTCCGAGTGGTGAGGCGCATCAAGGGAAGGAACGCGGGCCTCAACAACGTGGTCGTGCAGGCGAGCCCCGCGCTGTGGCGCGCACCGCTCGAGCGGCGCGTGCGGCTCGGCTACCAGGTGGTGACGGCGCTCGACCAGTCGCCGCTCGTGCAGTGCTACCGCTGCCTCGGCTTCTCCCACCGCGTGTCCGAGTGCCGCGCGCCGGCGCCGCGCTGCGGATACTGCGCCGACGCACACGACACGCGCGCGTGCACCGCCCGCGGCGCGGCGCCGCCCCACTGCACCAACTGCGAGGCGCGCCGTCTGCCGGGGGCGGAGCACCCCGCCTACAGCGCCGACTGCCCCGAGTGGCGCCGCTGGGACCGCATAGCGCATACCGCATGCGCTACTGCTGAGGGCACCGATCCATCTGCGCAGATGAACGTACATATTAAAGTATTGCAGTACAACCTGGGCAGGGGCCGGGCGGCAACGCACGAGTGCCTGAGAGAGGCCACCGCTGCAGGATTTCAAGTGCTGCTCCTGCAGGAACCTTACGTCGGGACGCGCGGCCGCATGGCGCCGCCGACGGGCTGCAGGGTGGTGCAGAGCGCGGCGGGGAGCGCCGACGCGCCGGTGCGCGCCGCCATCGTCATCACGGACCCGAACTTGCGATACGCTGAAAACGATAATTATATAAGTGAGGACATATCGGGCGTAGTCATTAAGGTTCAAAATTTAGATATAGGTATAATAAGCGTGTACTTGGATAGGGAATTAGATTTAGATATTTATTTAACAAGAATAAAAACGTTAGTACGGGGCATGGCATGCTCGCGGATGGTGGTGGCGGGCGACGTGAACGCTCGCAGCGCGTGGTGGGGCTGCGCGGAGGAGGACGCGCGCGGCGCCGCGCTCGCGGACCTGTTCGCGGAGCTCGGGCTCGAGGTGTGTAACGAGGGCCGCGAGCCGACCTTCCTCGCCTACCGGCACGGCGCGCCCGCCGCCAGCATCGTCGACGTGACCGCCTGCTCCGCCGCGCTGCTGCCCGCGCTCGACGGCTGGCGCGTCGACCCCGCGCTCTGCACGCTCTCCGACCACAGGCCGGTCACCTTCACGCTGCGATTGGGCGCGCACCGCCCCCACCCCGCGCCCCCGCCCACCACCAGGATCTACAACACGGGGAAGGCCAACTGGACTCTGTTCGAGGAGGAGCTCGAGCGGGAGATCTCGCGCGCCGAGCTGAGCGCCGCCGTGGGCACGCTGGCGGACGGGGAGGCGGCCGACAGAGCCGCCGAACTGTACACCGGGTGCGTGCTCGCGGCCTGCGAGAGGGCCATCCCTCGCATCCCGCCCAAGAGACTCCGCAGGGCCTGCCGCTGGTGGACACCCGAGCTGGTCGGACTGAAGGCCGAGATGGTGCGCCGCCGGAGGAAGATAGCGAAGGCGAACCCTACCAGGAGGCGGTACGTGGTCGACCGGTACCTGGAGGCTAGGACCGAGTACAGGGCCGCGATAGAGTCGGCCATGACCGCCAGCTGGAAGGAGTTCTGCACGGGCGAGACGGTGGAGGGAATATGGCGGAGGTCGTACCGTATTATGAAGGCGTGCGGAGCGCGGGCGCGCTCGGAGGACGCGCTGCTGGCGGCGGCGGACGGGAGTGCGCTGGACGAGGCGCAGTCGGCGGCGCTGCTGGCCGACACCTTCTACCGCTGCGACGACCCGCGGCGGGACACGCCGCAGCACGCCGCGCGCCGCGCCGCCGTGCGCGCCTGGGCCGCGGAGCTCGCGGAGACGGACGCGCCTCACGTCGCCTTCACTGAAACGGAGCTGGAGACGGTACTGCGAACGATGAGCCCTAAGAGAGCGCCCGGGGGCGACGGGCTCACGCTGGACATCTGCCTCCGGGCCTACAGATGTGACAAGGCCCTACTTGTGGGGCTGTACTCGCAGTGCCTTCGGCTGGGCTGTTTCCCTACATCGTGGAAGGTGGCGACCGTTAAGGTGATCCCCAAGCCGGGCAAAGATACTTACTCCACTCCTAAGTCGTACAGACCGATCGGGCTTCTTCCCGTCTTCGGGAAGATGCTCGAGAAGCTGTTCGTGAACCGATTGCAGTGGCAGCTCGGCAAGGAGGGTCGCCTGGGCCCCTTCCAGTACGGGTTCACTCCGCAGAGGAGCGCGGAGGACGCCTTATTCGACGCCATGTCCCTTGTTCGCTCGAGCCTGGAACAAAAGAAGGTTATTGCGTTAGTCTCTCTAGATATTCAAGGCGCCTTCGACAACACCTGGTGGCCCGCTATTATAGAACAGCTAAGGGCTAACAATGTAGATACTGAGGTGGCGCGCCTCATTCTTAATTACCTATCAGACAGAAAAATAGTACTTAAATATGCTGGGCAAGTAGTACACAGAAACACCAGCATGGGTTGTATACAGGGGTCCACCTGCGGGCCGATCCTCTGGAACCTTCAGCTGGAGCCGGTGCTGGAGCAGACGCAGTACGGGGGCGTCAGGGTGCAGGCCTTCGCGGACGACCTCCTGATGATCGCCGCCGCAGCCGATGGAGTTGAGTTGGAGGGCATGGTCAACCGGGCGCTGGAGGTGATCACTCGGTGGGGAGAAGGCCTGAAATTAAAATTTGCTCCTGATAAAACGCAGGCACTGCTCATTACAAAGAAGCTCAGGTACCATACTCCCAGTATTGTTATGGAGGGTGTCCCTATAGCTTATGGATCAAGTCTCAAAATATTAGGATTAACTATAGACCCCATTCTTAATTTCAGAATGCACCTAGAGACAGTTGCCAATAAATCTATTGCATTTTATAAGGTAGTCTCTAGAGCGGCACGTGCACAATGGGGTCTTAATTCTGATATTTTGAGACTTATCTATGTCGCTGTGGTGGAACCTACGGTTCTATATGCGGCCAGTAGTTGGGCGGATGTCTCTGACAGGGTTTACGCACAAAAGATTCTAAACAGCCTCACTAGATCTTTAACTATCAAGATAAGTAAAGCTCACCGCACAACTTCTTTGGTGTCTAGTGTCCTGCTGTCGAGACTGCTGCCTCTGCCCTTGAGGTTGAGGGAGAATGCACTTATCTACAGAGTAAAGAGAGGAGAGCCATTAACGGGTTTGCCGGGGCGTAGTATGGAGCTCAGGATAAGTCCATTCTCCTTACCCCACCCTGCGGAAAGAAAGTGCATAAGGTTTGGGCTTATCGAGTCTCAGGAGGTAGCATTGAGTCTAGGGAGCGATGAGCCCATCCTTTACACAGATGGCAGCAAGCTGGAGGGCAAGGTGGGCGGTGCTGTTACCATTTGGTCCGGGGGGCGTGAAGTCCGACACACTAGATTCCGGCTGGAAAGCTTCTGCAGTGTATTCCAGGCAGAGCTGTGTGCGATACTGAGAGCTCTCCAATTGGTTGAAAGCAGACGGGAGCCCACTTTCAGTATCGCCAGCGATTCTAGGTCCAGCCTCGAGGCAGTGAGCGACCCTAATTCACTTCATCCATTGGTCGCTGCAATCAAGGAAAAAATGTTAATGCTTGCCCGGGATGGTAAAACTATTTCTTTGTACTGGGTCAAAGCCCATTGCGGTATTGAGGGCAATGAGAGGGCCGATGAGTTGGCGAAGCAAGCGGCCCTGAGAGATCGAAGACAGCCATTCTACGACAGGTTCCCTCTGTCCTATGCTAAGGGCTTGGCGAGGTCGAGCAGTATTGATGAGTGGCAACGGGTATATGATTCATCCCAGACAGGCAGTACAACAAAGTTATTTTTCAAGGACGTTTCATTGGCATATAGGACACTGACAAAAGTTAGCCTAGATAATTATTACTGTCAAATTCTTACCGGGCATGGCGGCTTTAATTCATATCTATTTAGGTTCGGCTTAACGCATTCTCCATTGTGCTCTTGCGGTAACGATACTGACCAATCTGTACAGCATCTTTTGTTGGAATGTGGCAGGTTTGGATTGTTAAGGCACGACTGCGAGAGTACAATGGATATCGATATTAATGTTTATAATTTAGAGGAAATAATTAGTGATAATAACTACAGACCTATTTTCCTGTCGTTTGCGAAGAATATTCTTCGCATAATCGGCAGAGAGAATGGGTCTTTTATTGAAAATAATTAGTACTTACGTATTTAATTTTGTTATTTATGCTATCTGCAATGGTTCACTTTCATTTTAATTTTCAATATTTGTTTAGTTGTGATTCGACTTCGTTTGTTTGTTTTGATTTAGCACTGAGTCTTCTTCTTCTTTTTTCTTTGAATGGAATCGTATTTGGTTGACTCCACATTGTGTTCTTGGTTGCAAACCGTCGACGTCGGTCGTCGGTCAGTCTAGTCTGCTGCCGTGGTTGGGTCGGGATTATAGGAAGGTATTTTTAAATTATACATTTTCTCGTTTTAACTTCTTTTGTTTAAATTTATCTGTCTTAAGTTGCCTATTATCTAAATAGTTCCAGTTTTAGTTTACGGGCAAAAATTGTACTTGTGATTGGGGCCCGGCTGTTTATAATCTCTGGTTTATTTTGCTGTGGTCGGAACTTAGAAGTCTAAGAAATTCAATTTAAAAATTTATAATTTATTAAACTTTCCCTAAAACAAATTAACTTATTTTCTATTTTTATTTATTTAAGCCTTCGTATTTTGTTAGTATGCTAATTTTGTTTATAAATGTGAGATTTTATTCCCTCTGACCACGGACGAAGGAAATCACCCTTGGTCGTTGCCTTTGACATGGGAGTTTGACTTTGACAGCGAAGTTGATTTCAGGGCTGACAGATGACGGAATCATAACATAACTTCAATTCGTGTCTGCCTTGTTTTGGTTGTTTACAGTTTGTTGAGACAGTAAATTGGTGTAGATTTGTTAATAACTACCAATATCTACTCAACACACTAACACACTACACACACACGGAATGCTGTATGTTTTTTAGGGTATAAATCTATCACATTGAGCCTGGATCATTTTTCGGTGAATTATTGATAGAATTATGGTAGTGTTTTGTGAGCCCGTGCGGTTAATTTAGTTTTACACTTCTACAGATTAAATAGAGTAGAATAGGTATGGACTGTTGTGTTCTAGCGTTGTTGTGGCTGGCGTGGCGGAGTGGGGCTAGACGGCACTGGTATTGGTGTCGCACGTTGTATTGTATGATTGGATGAGGGGGTGTTCATAGGTATGTCTGTGCATATATTGTACATGTATTAAATATATGTATATGATATGCATGGGTGTATGCATGCTTGCACGCTCCCTCACTCCTGGGCTCGCTGGAGTGTGGCACTGGTGTCGATGTGGTTTGGCTCTGTTCCGCTTCATCGGCTTTGGTAGCGTGGGAGCATAGCAGTCAATCTTTGGTTTGTGTAGGTGTAGGATGGATTCAGTTGAGTTGCACGGGCTGCCCATGGAGTTTGGTACATTAAGAGGGAACTATTACAAACCGACACACTGGTGTCGGTTTTGTTGTTTTGTGATTTCTTACTTAAACTTTGGGATTTCTGATTTTTCTATGCTAGGTAGACCTAAAAGTTATGGTATTTTCTATACAGGTCCTAAAATACCTATATTAAAACGTTTTTCAAAATCGCAAAACTCTCTGAGTTGAGTAGTTGTGTGTTGAACAAAAATATGGTTTCTTTTTCTAAAATGTTATTTCAAAATACTTCTTAGCATGATTCAAACAGTTCATCTATTTGTATGAGAAATCGTTTAGAAGTCAAATTGATACCAGTTTAAAAGTGAAAAATTTTAATCATGGCCTAATTGGATGCCTGCTGAAATTAGGTAGACATTTCTAACTATAGCTAAAATGTAATGCTAAGAATAGGGTTAAAGCTACTTTTAAGTAAGTTAAGTTCTCTTGGATCTATCAACAAAATTTTAGAGCTGCTATCCTAATTTTAAGACCGTTAGTTTAATAGTTGAATTTTTCAAGCAACTAAAATGTTACACAAGGAATAAATATGATTATAGCCATTTTAACTAAATTGAGTTGTTTTAGGTCTGTCAGCTCAAATTTAAAGCTGTTATCCTAAATTTGAAACATGTCAGGGGGGTGTGCGTGATTGCCGCCACCGGCGCCGCGTCGAGGCACTTGCAGTTGTGCCTTAGCGGCTACTTGTGCCGCGCCGCGGCATCGGGGGTGTGCGTGGGTGCCGCCGCCGGCGCCGCGTCGAGGCACTTGGAGTTGTGCCTTAGCGGCCACTTGCGCCGCGCCGCGGCATTGGGGGTGTGCGCGATCGCCGCCACCGGCGCCGCGTCGAG
This sequence comes from Eupithecia tripunctaria, assembly GCA_955876795.1. NCBI lineage: Eukaryota > Metazoa > Arthropoda > Insecta > Lepidoptera > Geometridae > Eupithecia > Eupithecia tripunctaria. Next base: position 2,635,203 of record OY041598.1, on the reverse strand, counting down.
GCTCTTGGAGTTGTGCCTTAGGGGCTACTTGTGCCGCGCCGCGGCATCGGGGGTGTGCGTGGGTGCCGCCGCCGGCGCCGCGTCGAGGCACTTGGAGTTGTGCCTTAGCGGCCACTTGCGCCGCGCCGCGGCATTGGGGGTGTGCGCGATCGCCGCCACCGGCGCCGCGTCGAGGCTCTTGGAGTTGTGCCTTAGGGGCTACTTGTGCCGCGCCGCGGCATCGGGGGTGTGCGTGGGTGCCGCCGCCGGCGCCGCGTCGAGGCACTTGGAGTTGTGCCTTAGCGGCCACTTGCGCCGCGCCGCGGCATTGGGGGTGTGCGCGATCGCCGCCACCGGCGCCGCGTCGAGGCTCTTGGAGTTGTGCCTTAGCGGCTACTTGTGCCGCGCCGCGGCATCGGGGGTGTGCGTGGGTGCCGCCGCCGGCGCCGCGTCGAGGCACTTGGAGTTGTGCCTTAGCGGCCACTTGCGCCGCGCCGCGGCATTGGGGGTGTGCGCGATCGCCGCCACCGGCGCCGCGTCGAGGCTCTTGGAGTTGTGCCTTAGGGGCTACTTGTGCCGCGCCGCGGCATCGGGGGTGTGCGTGGGTGCCGCCGCCGGCGCCGCGTCGAGGCACTTGGAGTTGTGCCTTAGCGGCCACTTGCGCCGCGCCGCGGCATTGGGGGTGTGCGCGATCGCCGCCACCGGCGCCGCGTCGAGGCTCTCGGAGTTGTGCCTTAGGGGCTACTTGTGCCGCGCCGCGGCATCGGGGGTGTGCGTGGGTGCCGCCGCCGGCGCCGCGTCGAGGCACTTGGAGTTGTGCCTTAGCGGCCACTTGCGCCGCGCCGCGGCATTGGGGGTGTGCGCGATCGCCGCCACCGGCGCCGCGTCGAGGCTCTTGGAGTTGTGCCTTAGCGGCTACTTGTGCCGCGCCGCGGCATCGGGGGTGTGCGTGGGTGCCGCCGCCGGCGCCGCGTCGAGGCACTTGGAGTTGTGCCTTAGCGGCCACTTGCGCCGCGCCGCGGCATTGGGGGTGTGCGCGATCGCCGCCACCGGCGCCGCGTCGAGGCTCTTGGAGTTGTGCCTTAGGGGCTACTTGTGCCGCGCCGCGGCATCGGGGGTGTGCGTGGGTGCCGCCGCCGGCGCCGCGTCGAGGCACTTGGAGTTGTGCCTTAGCGGCCACTTGCGCCGCGCCGCGGCATTGGGGGTGTGCGCGATCGCCGCCACCGGCGCCGCGTCGAGGCTCTTGGAGTTGTGCCTTAGGGGCTACTTGTGCCGCGCCGCGGCATCGGGGGTGTGCGTGGGTGCCGCCGCCGGCGCCGCGTCGAGGCACTTGGAGTTGTGCCTTAGCGGCCACTTGCGCCGCGCCGCGGCATTGGGGGTGTGCGCGATCGCCGCCACCGGCGCCGCGTCGAGGCTCTTGGAGTTGTGCCTTAGGGGCTACTTGTGCCGCGCCGCGGCATCGGGGGTGTACGTGAGCGCCGCCGCCGGCGCCGCGTCGAGGCACTTGGAGTTGTGCCTTAGGGGCTACTTGTGCCGCGCCGCGGCATCGGGGGTGTGCGTGGGTGCCGCCGCCGGCGCCGCGTCGAGGCACTTGGAGTTGTGCCTTAGCGGCCACTTGCGCCGCGCCGCGGCATTGGGGGTGTGCGCGATCGCCGCCACCGGCGCCGCGTCGAGGCTCTTGGAGTTGTGCCTTAGGGGCTACTTGTGCCGCGCCGCGGCATCGGGGGTGTACGTGAGCGCCGCCGCCGGCGCCGCGTCGAGGCACTTGGAGTTGTGCCTTAGCGGCTACTTGCGCTGCGCCGCGGCATTGGGGGTGTGCGTGATCGCCGCCACCGGCGCCGCGTCGAGGCGCTTGGAGTTGTGCCTTAGCGGCTACTTGTGCCGCGCCGCGGCATCGGGGGTGTACGTGAGCGCCGCCGCCGGCGCCGCGTCGAGGCGCTTGGAGTTGTGCCTTAGCGGCTACTTGCACTGCGCCGCGGCATCGGGGGTGTGCGTGGGCGCCGCCGCCGGCGCCGCGTCGAGGCGCTTAGGGTTTTGCCTTAACGGCTGCTTGTGTCGCGCCGCCGCGGCATCGGGGGTGTGCGTGGGCGCCGCCGCCGGCGCTGCGTCGAGGCGCTTATGGTTTTGCCTTAACGCATTCACTGCCCAGCTCTGCGGTGCGACCCGCAGGGGCGCGCCGCAGCCCCACGCAGATAGAGACTGGCACCTACGTCTTGGACCATGAAGGTGTTAGTGTATAACGCATTCACTGCCCAGCTCTGCGGTGCGACCCGCAGGGGCGCGCCGCAGCCCCACGCAGATAGAGACTGGCACCTGCGTCTTGGGCCATGAAGGTGTTAACGGCTGCTTGCTCATGCTACATATATAAATTAACTGAGGCCTGAAATCAACAAACTACCTTAATAGCTGCATTTATAATTTATGAGGGTTACGTACATGCTTAATGTTAATTTAGAGATAAGTTTGTCGATTTTATTTTATTTTGAACATTACTATGTATTATAATTTAATGAATAATATTTATTAATTATTAATCGAATTTGTTACGCAAATTTTTGATTTGTTTACCTATATATATAAAGTAAAATACTTATTACAATGAATTTAGTAAAATATAATGAATTATTATAAATTAAAAAAAAAAAGAAAAAGAAAAAAAGAAATTAAAAATACAAATTAAAAATAAAACTAAAAGAAATTATTTCTTTCATTGGTACTCCAAGGATTAAATTGATAATTCTACGGATGTATTTCTGAAAAAAAATTTATTAAATTTAACTTTAAAAATAATAATAACATTCTATTGTCTATGAATCAGATAATTATACTTAGTATATTACAATTAATTTTAGATTTATCAATTATATATTTGTATTATTTTGTTCCGTTAAATCGGTACTCTGAGAAATATACTTATTATTTCTACAGATGTATTGGTTAAAATTTGTATTCATTTATTATGTATTTACAGTGTTTCATTAAAAATAATTATATTAATAATTTATTGTTTACAATAAACAATGGAAAAATATGATCAAAAAAAACAAAAAAAGAATATGATGCCAAAGGGGGAAAAGAAAAAAAAAATAGAACAAAAAAAAACAAATAATAATAATAATAATATTAAAAAAAAAACAGGAAAAAAATATATATATATATATATTAAGTAGACGTAATAGATGATAAGTAGTTATATTGCAGAATAGAATAAATATTACTCAATTATGTATACAATATAGATTCTGTAAACTATGTAATTTAGGGGTGAATGGTTGTATGAATGAGTGAGTGTGATATTGTGTGAATGTCCTTAGTTTTTAAGAAATGTAGTACTATTGTTGTTATTTTTATTTTAATTACAGGTATAATTCAAAGTTCCATGTCTATAATGATGTTGCATTTGACAGCAACAGGTTATTACGGATTTTAAAAGTAACAGCAGGCTAGCGCACTCACTGATCCTTTGATCTGTTGAGTTTACTAGTCGGCAACATGAAACAAAAAAAAAAAAAAAAAAAACCTAACCTACCCTAACCTATCTTGACAGCTATTTAATTAATGACTTTATATCTGATTTCGTATATGATGTTAGTAAAAATAAATTTGGTTGTAAAATAGGCAATAGAAAATAATAATAATAAGACAAAATAGATAATAGACTGTATTTGCGGGAGTTTAGAGCTCTAATTATTTTGTGGGTAAATCAAAAGATGATACCCTGAAGCAAATAAACGTAAACTCTATAATGTAATGCATAGAGTTGAAGGGATTTGTTTGGGGCAGGCGACGATGATATTCAAGTGAATATTAACGCGGGACTAATGGAGTAATGCCACTCTCGTATGAATAATTCACGCATCGAATTAGAGCGGAGTTGTTTACATTTGAATTAAAAGTTCTGCGTCTGGCTGGAGCCCGGCTCCGCGCGGCAGCCTGCAGCCCGTCGTTAGCGCCGACGCTACGCCGCGCCGCGTCCGCGCCGCGCCGAGGGAGTCCCGGAGAAGCCGCAGCTCGGGCGGTGAGGTCACTGTTCATGTGGTTAGTTAGCGACGTCACAGGAAACAGTAACTAATTCCTCCTTACACTGCAAACTTACGGCACCACCTGCCATCCATGCCATTCTACAATCTTTATTATTATTCTGATGAATGAAGGATGGCACCAATTTGTAGAACAAATTTAGAAAGTATCATAGGACATCGTTATGTGTATAAATATGTGCAGTGCAACGCAATCAATTACGTAATATAGTATTAACGTTATTATTATTTTATTATTTATACATGACTTTAACGATGCCCATTTATAGCTGATCTATTTATTAATTTACCTTTTTTGTATTTGTACATAAACTTTTGTCTATGTTGTCTATGTTTTATGGCTTTAAATTATAATTTAGGCAGCATTATTTTTTCTGAGATGAATGTTATTATTCTATTGTATAATTGACGTGTCCAAGTGTGCCTTGTGCTCCTACTGCGAATAAATGAGTATGTATGAGTATGAGTAGGTTATTAATTTTCCTCAAGTAAGGTATCCAGCTAACATTGAACCAACTACCAAGATCAAGTGACCCGAACTGGCCCGAGGCTTGTTGTACGAACATACACTAGTATTGCTCCGAACAGTAGACCTCGCTAACACTAACTTTTTTCAACAAATAAGCATTCTCCTATTTATTAATTGCTCAAATGAAAGAATCTGTCATTTGAGCAAATAATAAATGCGAGAATTATTTTTTTAAACACTGCACACGTAAAAAAAAGATTACCTAGTTAGTAACATGGTAGTAACACAAAAAACAATAGTTATTTGTTTAACAAGTGAGCAAAATGGTTTTGTTGCACGTGCCGAGTTTAAATCTCGAGCTAGCGAAGCAGTCTAGGGTAGTACGTAGCGAGCGTAGCGAGTGGCTCTAAATAAAATAATCAAAAAACCCCAACGACAATTTTTTTTTATAAAATCGTAGAATCTGTACACAAGATTTCATAATGATCGGTGGTCAAATAAGATGAGTAAATACGGAAATATTGACAAAAACGCTTAACTTAAGGCGGCTTGTTGAAGCAGAGACCTCGTTCATTTCATTCACTCGGTCAATAATGTGATTATCTCTACATATGTCATGTACTTGAGGCTTGTATGTTATGTACGCAGTGGCTCAGAGCGTTGACTGAGCCGATAGACATGGTATCGATCGGTGGTAGACATAGCGTAGGGAGTTGAGGTCGAATGGTAGTAGCTACCGGGATGTCACGGGACGTGGAGCGCGGCCTTGCACACCGGAGCACGCCCGCACCGCGACCCGACTGCAACGGACTGCGCAGATATCTGTTCAGAGGGCCTAGACAAAGTAACAATCAATGCTGAAAGCTAGTAGAAAAGTCCATAAAATTATGGGTTTGACATTTTGCCTTAGATAGGTATGTCACGTGATCTGTTTTGATTTTTTCCCTACGAATCTTTCAATTGTTTGCCGGTTGGCTCGCCCTCGGAACTTCTCTACGCTGCACAGTCAGTCACTTGCTATAACTTTTCTCTATCAATTTGCGATCCAAATGTTAACAGGAAGTTGGACGGCTTCTTCATCCTACTCTCATGCATCGGTGGAGGTAGAGTTTTCGTAAAATGTTCATGCTTCAAACAGAAAAAGGCGAATTTGATAAACTTGTGCAAAGGATTGTTAACATATTTCTTTTCTGATCCTCCGTAACAAAGCCACTCTGCGGCACAAAGCGAGGCATTAGCATTTCATAACAAGTTCCATCCGCAAGGCGACGCGACGCGACGCGACGCGACGAGACGGTGGCTTTTTTGCCAAGTTGGGCAACTCTTAACACCTTCATGGCCCAAGACGCAGGTGCCAGTCTCTATCTGCGTGGAGCTGCGGCGCGCCCCTGCGGGTCGCACCGCAGAGCTGGGCAGTGAATGCGTTATACACTAACACCTTCATGGCCCAAGACGCAGGTGCCAGTCTCTATCTGCGTGGAGCTGCGGCGCGCCCCTGCGGGTCGCACCGCAGAGCTGGGCAGTGAATGCGTTATACCGAGCCGCTCCCCCCGCGCCCCGCACCACTGACTCAACCAAATCCTATGATTTGCTTTTATGATCTCATGAAATTCTTTCTGACAAGTTCACGACCTAAGTACTCACTCACCTACAGTTGGAATCCCTCCAAATCCTATGTTTTGATTTGCTATTGAAGTTCAGGTACCTGGAGTTCATCCAAAGTTTTAAATAAAGGCGAAGGATCGAAGCGATTTCAAATTTCAACCCGAGTGTACATAAAGTCTGTGAGTGGATACGCAGCAAACAGAAGTTAAAGCTGCAACTTGTGCTCGCGATAGTACCTACCTCCTCGGTGGAGACGCTAGCCGCAAGTTCGGAGTCCCCGTCTCGGCGCGAAATCGAACCCGCCACATTGATTGTTGCGAACAGACCGCACTCGGGACATATTCCCTGACTACAATAATAGTTTCAGTTTCCAACTCTGTGAGCTACCGGATTGTAAGTATCCACCAAGGCGACGGCGACGTCTGCAATTAGTTATCGTTACTTAGCTCCACCGTTGCGTGAGCGGGTACTTACTTCACTTTGAGTGAAGACATGCCTGTTGTAATCATAATCCTCATAATGGCGGATTTAGTAGTGGAACGCTAGTCAAAAGAGTCATAAGTGTCGTAATATAAAAGCATCTGTGCTTGAATTGTTGTTTCTTGTTTCATTGTTTCGGGTTCTCCATGGCATATGCGCTAGACCAAGCCCCGTATTATGAAAGCTGCTCTATCATCGATCTATGATTGAGTGATGTTTATGCAATAGAAAATCTTCTTCTAAATATAGATAAATGATTATTACACTCATTATTTGATCTTCAAAGATTCACGTCAGATACCTCAACCTCAACAGCCTGTGTTGGTCAACTTATGGACGCAGGCTGCCGAATAAGTCTATTTAATGGGGGTAATGCCCATAATCCCCACGCTGGGTATATGGGTTGGGATCGCAGTTCGATGGCAGAATTGTTCTGCTGCCCACCCTCGGCGGATGTCCCTTAGTCGCCTTTAACGACACCCGCGGGAAGAGATGGGGTGGTGCAAATTCTAAGCCAGCACCACACAGCTACAACGTAACGTCAGATAAGGCATTTTTAAAAAGTTTAGAATGCTTAGGCCCGTACTATGTAAGCTTGCTCAGTCATTGATCTATGCTAGAGTCTATAGTAATGCTTTTCTATGGAATAAACGTCATTCAATCATAGACTCACATCACTATGCAAACTTTCATAATACGGGCTCGCAGTTATAATTATATCTTTCTTTTTAAGGAATCGCCATAAAGATGTGAACTCAAATAGATAAGATTTTCCTATGATTTTATTATGATAAATATTCGTAATATATGATATATATTATTAGTTTTCCCAGAACTAGACAAGTCTAATGAACTAAAAGTAGAACAAGCTACCTCGAGAGAAGACGGAGTTACTTCTGTGCCAATTCAAAAATCATTGTGTCTGAATTGCTTAGGGCTAAAGGTTTTAATAATATGAATTGGATAGCCTTCTTAGTCCATTTTTCTAGCTTCATTATTTACCTACCTCTCCTTATGCCTGGTCCTAAAAAAATCGCTCTGTGTAGTACGTGTACGTAGAAAAAGCATAAACGTAGGTAACTACTTTATAAACAATTCTCCAAACTTTCGTTCATAATAATGAGTGTTTACTCACACAGAAATAAAATCAATCAGGCAATGCCTAAAAACCAATTAGGTATATTGTAGAAACTACTCGAACTACGTTAAAAGTACATTCATAGAAATAGGTATTTAATAGCTCCAATTCCTTTAATAGTCCAGAAACTAGCAGAAGAAATTAATTAGAACTGCAAGTAGCAACAGGCAGAAGCAGCTGAGGTGAGAGGTGTTCCCGGCGCAACTCAACTCGCCGCTGTTTGCTTGCAAGCGCCGCCGCCGCCGCCGCGACCAAGTTTAACCTAAGTAAGTAGTGAGCGGGTACCGCACGCGGCGCTCGCGGGCGGGTCTACTGAGCGGGGCTGGGCGGACTGAGGATTGGCCGATTGCAATCATCAAAATCTCCATCAAATAAAAGATTGAAAACCCGGCACCGAGCTGGATATAATAAACTTTAATAATAATAATAAATAAATAATGCTTGACAATTCACACAGCATTATATAGCCCCAAGCTAAGCAGAGCTTGTGTTATGGGTACTAGACTTTGTTTTTAGTTTTTACATAAATTTTCATGGATACCATTGTCAGGACTGAACAAAATTAAACATAATGGGACCACACGGGAAGCACCAGCTTTCAATTTTTATAAAAAAAGATTCATGAAGATAGGACCACCCAGTCCAAAGTTCTGAGGTAACAAACATAAAAAAACAGTCGAATTGATAACCTCTTTTTTTGAAGTCGGTTAAAAACAGAGTCGAGCTAGCTGGGGTGCCGAGCGAAGGGCACGAAGCGGAAGCAAGTGTTAGGCCCGTATTATGAAAGCTTGCTCAGTCATAGAGCTATGCTTGAGTGACGGTTATGCCATAGAAAAGCGTTGCTAAAGCATAGATCGATAACTGAGCAAGCTTTCATAATACGGACCTAAGTATTGAAAGTGTTTTATGGAAACACTTGCCAGTTGCCATGCCAGCATGCCACCCTTCATTGCTCTTCTCCGCTCCACTCCGCCGAGCTCCGCGTGGAAACAAAGGAAACGCACCCTTAGCAAGGCTTGCTGCCGCGCACCAGGTACAGGTAGGTATACATAATAAAGACAGAAAAAAGTAAGTGAGTGCTTTGGTTCTTACACTGTGAACTTCTATCCTTTTTAATAAATAAATAAGCGTCTTGGTAGTATAGAGGCTGCTACAAAAAGTATGTCATTACGGAACTTAACAGTTACGACATATACCTGTCTATCATAAGAAAGAAGAACTCATTATCTGTTAACAAGAGTATTCAGAATCCTTTAACTAATCGTCTAGTCTAGAGCACAATACATAAAGTGGTCTTGAGAATGAAAGAGACTCGGTCAGTAGTAAAACACTAGCTGTTCAAACAATATTATTTAACTTTTAATAGAAAATGGGAAGCAGATGAAACATAAATGAGTTGCGAACTCGATTCGGCGACATTCCGCCAATGATCCGGCAGCGGCGGCGGCGGGAATTCACATTACGAGTTTGACAAGTTTGACAAACACTTTGGCGGGCAAATATGGCGGGGTCGGGCGACAGGCAACATACAAATACAAATTGCAGCAATCAGGAACCAAATACAAAAAGTTTCGTCACCTTTCGCAGAGACTTTTGGAAATTTATCGCAGCTGTCGTACATTTGAACGTAATTCATGTAATTCATCAACCATGCATAAATTAAACTCTAACTGCAAGGCCTTAAGGTGCTATTTTCTGGAACAGGGTAACAGGCAAACTACTGTGGAGTAGAACCCATGGTCGGCCCCTGACATTTGAGGCTGACGACTAGAAAACTACATTTTCCAGTCCATCCGTTCCAATTTATCATGTCCTTAAGAATTTGAAACCCATTAATCGACCACCCAAATTACAGGATAATAAAAAAATAGCATATAAATTTAATCATAAAATAAACATTTTATTGTACCAAGTAAAATAATCCACCACAAATTACAACAAAAACACACAACAATTTACCGAAAACACGAACATATTATGTTGTGTGTGTAGCTCGCCATCGCCAACCCGACATGCTATTGGTCCGAAGGTGCGTATTAGCCAATAATGAGACACGGATACGACTGAATGTTATTTTACAGGTTTAAACAAATTTCAAAAATATACATAGGTATAATAGCGAAATAATATCTGTAAAGGCTGAGTAGCGCGGGGCTGACTAGCGGGTGTTTTAACCCTTTGTTGCACGTGTATCAAGACTATACATCTTTCTCGAAAGTGGCAGAATCAAATTGTGTCCGATTGTGTTCTCCCACCTCAGTCATAGTCGGACCGACGCCGCTGGCGGTCGTTTTTCGCGTGCTAATTGTTGTCTCGGTCACACTTCGGTCTAGATGCTTATTTCCATCCATCTTGTTCTTAAGTTAAGGGTATTGCATAAGGTATATTGCAACAGAATGTAAAAAGCGTGTTTTTGCGTTTAGTTTAGTTGTTTTAGTGGTAACACAACACGTCACAGGCCATTTATTGAGTAAGCACTGGGAGAACGTAACATATTGAGTTAGTACTGGGAGAATGTAACATGTCTACAGAATTTTATATCTACGCTATTTTAATTAACCAGCCTTTTGTGAAAATATATAGAACCTTTATTTTTGACGTTTAAAGTTATAATCCATCATTGGAGACCGCGCGGGGGGTGCGGGGCGTGCGAGCGGCGCAGGGGGCCGCCGGGACTCATTCAACACTTCTTGAAGTCCTCGTGAACTTCACAAGTTCGACACTTGTTCTGATGTTCAATAGGGTACCTACTGTTCAAGGTTGTACAAGTTATTATGATAGGCTTATGGCGTGAAATAATAATTGATATTGTTTAAAAAAACTACACATAAACCTTATAAATTCAACGGAACCCTGTTATGAGAATTTGCAAAAAAATTAATAAGTGGTGTGTTAACTGAGTAGATCCACATATCTGGTTCTTATCTCTGGATCCTTATTCCGTGATCATGGCGCAGGAAACTGTCGAAATATTGGAAAGCTCAAAACTCAAATCATGGTAAATATCCCGGCGTAAATAACTTTAGCATACCTAAACCGACTTCAATTATAAAGTTTTTTTTTTCATAGATCCCACTGTAAGAACCAAATTAAAATGGGACCACACGGGAAGCATCAGCTTTCAAATAAAAAAATAATCATAAAAATCGGACCACGCAGTCAACAAACTTAGGTAACAAACATAAGAAAATTCACTAATAAGTAATATAATAACACAATACACACATTGAGAACTTCCTCCTATTTTTGAAGTCGGTTAATTAGCTGAGAACTAGGAGCATTATTGAAATTATCGCTTGAGTAAATAAAGAAGACGCGATTCAAATTTAATAAACTAATCGGCCAAAGCTCAGTGTGAATAATTTACTCAGTTATTAGGACTTAATTCTTACCCAAGTAATAATAGGCAGGTACTTTGTATAATGTACAAAACTTTTCTTGTTAGTAGGTAAGTACGTACCTATATTACATTTTTTTAATTCCTTTACAAAAGATAAACAAACCCGCAGTGTTACCTCTAATTAACTTTCTTGTTGAGGATTTTTAAAGATAATTGGTAGTAATTACTTGATGATTTGAGATCATTTCTTCAATAAATAATTTTCAATTATATCTCTTTATCTCGAGTACCAAGCATGGGAATTTCAATTTTTGTCATAAGGGTCTGTTGACATAATTTGTATCTGCAAATCACACTATCACACTAATCAGATCACATCACACTAATATTATAAATGCGAAAGTTTTTATGGATGGATGTTTGTTACTTCTTCACGCCAAAACTACTGGACGGATCTGGCTGAAATTTTGCATACAGGTAATTCGGTTCCTGGAATCAAAATGTGAAAGACTGCAGGCAGATGCTGGATTCGTCAAGCTGAAGACAGGGTACTTTGGCTCTCACTATGGGAGGCCTATGTCCAGCAATGGACTAGTATAGGCCGATGATGATGAGTAGTTACGTATTGTTATTGGGTAGTCCTAATCTAAAACTCTTGGGCTTAGAGTTATGTGTAAAACTGAAGGGGTCATTTCGTCCGAATCTTTTCTCGGACGAGATTTTAGATTCAGTCGAGATGTACCCTCATCCATTTGTCTTCATCATCTGGAGATTTAAATGAAACAAGAAATTTTCAGGAAAAAGTGGTCTTTTATTAAAACCTTTCATAGGATGACGTCATCAAAGTTCACAGATAATAATATATTCACGACTATTTCTAATATTTACAAGTTTAGGAAACTAAACGTAGTTCGTTTTATGTACAGAAGTGATGGCGACACGAGCCACGCCTTACTCTAACATAGCTATTACTAAAACGGATATAGGTACTGCTTCATTGTACTGAGTAAAGATACTTTGTATAGAGTTTATACAATGAAGGTAGTTTATTATATTAAAACTTTGATTTTATACAAATTTGATTCAAAACTTTACGTGATTTCTACGCACCAAGTGGTATGTCTTATTATTCTTCAAAAGATACACAGCCTGTAGATAAAACGGTAGGTTATTATTAAATCTTCTAAATGAAATCCAATAACCACGAAGATTTACGCGTTAATTAAACATTTGAGAACTTGAGACTTCCGTGAAATTTAAGCCCAATAACAATTATATAGAAACTCCAATAAGATTTTAGAAACCGATTACAACAGCCGACTCAGAGAGAGCGGACACGAACACAACCTGCCTCGGACCACAACCTGGACCTGACGCCGTCCCTCCGCCGCTGATGTACGTGGAGACGGCTTCCAGAGTCACGTGCTAATGAAGTCAGGAAGTTGAGTACTTGCAGAGGAAACAATATCTGGACTAGACTAAAAAAAACAATGAACAAACTATCATTAATCAAGCTGCTCAATGCCCGCCGCCTTGATTTATGTCGCCAGCAATAACAAGAGCGGGACTCGATACTATTGGTCGGAGGGAGGTTCGCGGAGGAAACGAATCACTCAGTAGTCTAGGTATTTACAGCGCAGAGAACGAACCGCCGCCGCCGCCGCGTAGGAGCGCTGCGGTACAGTGAAAAGACGCGCGACTTTAACATTGATTAGATATCAAACTTCGAAGCTAAGTCTGAAAAGCTGCAGAGGCTACGACAGTTCAGCGCTCGGCTACAGTCTACACACAGTGACACGTATAAAATTCTTTGATGGGAATATTCCTCGCAAACAAATGCTTGAAACAATAGCCGTGAATTTGGCTTTGAATATTATCGTTTGCGAGCGAACAAGTGACAGGTCAACGAGCAATGTCGAAATGCTCAAATGATGGCGTGTTCCCGGTCAGTGCACTCCATATCACCGACGCGCCGGCGGCGGCGGCGGGGCGCGGCGGGCGCCCTCATCGCATATCTCACTTGCTGCATATGCGTCATCTTGGACGCTTCACCAAGCTTCTCAGCTTCAATGAACTGCGCACTGCGCTGTTGTGAGATATTCTACGATATTTTCTCAAAATAACTTTAAGGTTTCGTATACTGAGACGCCACTTTTATATATTGAAACAGAAGAAAGCTTACGTGAAACAGATTTACGAAATACACTTTGTCTCATAAGGAAGGATATGGACATACCTTTTCAGATAACTTGCCTTTTTAAAATAGGAGATGGTTACTACTTTCACGCCACGTAAGTACAATATCCACAATGAAGGCGATCCCTCGCAGCGCAGCGACTGGCACGCTGCACCGGTAATCCAATAACTGTCCACTTCTCAACACTTCAAATCGCCGGCACTTTGTTCCCGCTAAACCTTTACGTGCTGATCGAGAGTTCGTGATAATTGTCTTACACTTAAACTAGGTAGAGTGAGAAGATCCCGGCAGGCGGCGCGCGGAGGCGGGCTCAGGCGTGGATGTAGAGCTGCTCCTCTACACCGAGATCTCCTGGAGCTGCACGCGCTTCTTGGGCGCGCCACCGCCCGCCCCGCCGCCCGCCCCGCTCCCCGCCCTCTCTTTTAGCTCTGATGCGCAACTGCGCTGTGGAAATCCAGAGATATATTAATTTGTGAAAGGTAAGCCGCACAGAAAGAACCTCACTCACCGCTACCGGGCACGTAGATGTTGAGGTACAGGCAGTCCTCGCTCTGGTTGCCCAGCAGTGGGACCGCGGCCCGCAGCTCCTTGTACACGCCCAGCGGCATCTTGGACAGCGCCGCGCTCCTGCCCACAACAGAGAGGTTACAGCATACGAGGACCTTCGTCGTGCCTCAAGGTGTATGCCAGACTTGTACGAGTATCTTACTTGTTGGATATATCTGGGTATCGTTGCGGACAGACTGGCGCGAAGGTGTCCGCCAAGCGCGTGCCGGGCCAGGGCCGCGGCGGCGGCGGGGGGCCCAGCCCCGGCGTACGGGACCCCCAGGAACACCTCCACCGGCTCCAGGCGACGGGAGGCCGGCTCCACTATGATGCCTCGTATCGCTCCTGCATACAAACCATTTTTTTTTAATTATTTTTATATAGGTAGGTAGGTATTTTATTATTATGTCCACAATTAAAGTATAGGACTGTCGCTAACGCTGCACCCGCTGTGCCTCTCGAGCCCGTCACATCGGCGAAGTTGGTTTAGCCAAATTCTTCTGTTCTTTTTAAATGCGTCACCCGAATCTGATAAGCTATTATTAGATTCATTGGACCGTACGAAATTTGTTGCTGAATTTTCCGGAAGTTTTATGAAATTAGCACGGGTCGACTGGCTGGTACAGATGCGCGAGTCATCAGCCCCCGCGCGCCCCGCGCCCCGCGGCCGGCAGATGGCTCGCGGGGCCCCGGGCCGCAGGGGCGGGGGCGGGGGGCTGGAATCAGATAAATTGGCCCATGCGTCATGCGCCCTATCGTGTACAAACGTAACGACGTCGTTTGGTGGCGATGTCACGGGAGCCGCCTGATTGGATTGTCCGGGACCGCGGCATTAGAGGGATCCGCCGGAGGGTCGCCCCGGCCGCCGACATCTCACGACCAAACTATGTATTTATTCAATTAAGGAACGCCGCAAGCGAGGACGCCACCCGAACTACTCGTGGCGATCCTCTGTGATCTATGTGATGGCCGGAGTTGAGCGACCAGTGTGTGTGTGTACCTGTGTGCGTGTGCACAATGCGCGAGCTGTAGCGCGGGCCGGCGGCGCACAGCGACGCGAGCGCCAGCGCCGCGATCCATGCGCCATCACGCGACGATTATCTGCCAACAAACAAACAATACGTCATACTCTGTCCCAACCCAACTAAAATGAAGAAAAAAAGAAGTTTAATATTCCTATGTCAATCAAAGTATATGTATAATTACCGCATAAATATTATAAATTACCGCACCGAATGCTTAGCGGTTAGTAAATAGTATAACGTATAAGTTTTTGCCCCGCGGAGGAATAGGTACCTCCCGTGGTCGCGACGAGAAGTGGAGCAGACCACACGTGACACGACACTAATCATTTGAACGCGGACTCTTTGTTTGCAGATCTTGTTTGACTTTGTAAAATTAAATGGACTCGCGACTGTTTGCAGAATGAATGATGGCGAAGATGATCAATATTGGCGAGCGCGAGCCCTTCGGGAGCTCTCCGGGTCACAAAGCACCATCTCAGATGGCGGGACCCTCCACTCACTGACGTTGGACTCAGCCACATCGATCTACTAAAAGTAGAGCAGAAGGTAACATCCAGTAATAAAAACCCATGCATAACATTGAAGGCACGCCACACCTCTTACGACGACATCTGCGGGAAGCGTTGGAGTGGCGCAAATTCTAAGCCGGTACAACGCGGCACGGTTTGAGTATACAATAAAATTATTACGTTGATCATCAAGACCACTAATCAAATCCAAAAAAATCAAAGGTTAAGTGTGGGGGTGAATTCTAAATTTCTCATCATGTTCTCGGGCGGAGTATCGTCGACTGGGATGAAAGTGTGTTCCCACAAACGTTGTAACAATACACCAACGGCGCGTCTAATTAAATGTGTCCCGTCCGGCGTGCTACCGTGTTTTACTTTGAAAATTACACAAACGCCATTTTGTTTCCGTTTAGCGCGACGCTAATTAGTTTTAACATTTAGTTCCGCTCTGATTCTGAAAATAAAACTATGCATCCGGTTGCGGCGCGGCTGCAGCGCGGCGGCGCCGGCGGCGGCGCGTGTCGAGCGCGGCGTGCGTGACCCACGAACTAAACTCGTTTGGTATTTGGGCCGCTCTCGGGTAATTCACGTCAAACTTTCCCCAAGTTGCCGAATAAGTTGCTGAATTCCCCTAATTTATTTAACGCGGAACGCTAAGCGAAGAATGTAAGTTATTTAATTTATCAATTTTGTAGTTAGACGCGCTGATGACGTGCCGCCCGCCCCGCCACCCGCGCCGCGGGGTGGGGCCGCTCGCTTACAAGTAAAGGACTCTCTATAGATATAACTACTGAAAGAGTCTTTGTAATATTGTATTATCAAATGAAGACTGGCGTTCATTAAATCACAATCGTCGAAACAAATATCTTCAGCACCTCGGTTGTTCCGGGCCGGGGCGTCTTTCAGCGCGGTCCAATTAAAACAGGTTTTTTCTCAGCTCAAGCTCAGCTCCGCAAGTGTGGGCTCAGCGCTTCCGGCGCTCCGTAAACAACAGTAATGACGGGTGCGGCGTGACGTGGCGTCACTAATTGAACTAAAAGCGTCATTACGACGACAGCGTCAATCTGGCGATCCCTCCGCCTCGCCTCAGCGTTCACAGATGCTACGATGTCAGGATTGCTAGCTAACTATTGCACAGCCTCAGCCGTGCCCCGGACCGCACTCACAGCTCATTTTATAGATACAAAGTCAACTAATATTCAAGCGTTCGTTTTAAGTAGAAAGTAAAGAGTTACAAAAAACATACAGAGCATGTAAAACATTAGAAAGTTTACATGAAAACGCTGGTTTGGTTTAAAATAAACGCGAGTCACGTCGCATCTCTACTTCTTCAGCTTTAGCTCTAAGTTGTAGTTTTGGCGCTACGTCGTAGCTTTTGGTCCACGTCGTTTTATTCATTTTGCCAATTTAAAAAAAACCATCGTAGTTTTACAAACTAAAAGACTTCGAAAATGACGGATACAATGGGCGGGCTAACCTTATAGTAGTTCTGAAACGTCAGTGTTCTTCCAATGCAAGTGAGGTGAAGTCTTGAAGTAGTCTCCAGATTTAAACGGATTGTTATAATAGCGAAGTTATTAGTGAAAGGTGAAGTTTGAACAAGTAAACGGTTTCTTTTAATGGAGTCCATCGTCCGTCGCGGCTTTGCGGAGACTTATTGAATACAAATTGAATGTATGCGTCATTGTGGCAGCACAACGCGGCGGCTTAGCGACGCGGCGGCGGAGCGACCGGCTCGCCGCCACGGTCGCGGGTTCAGGACGAGCCCGCTCCTCTTACAATGTGCTCCACATTGTAAGAGGAGCTAAACCTCAAAGCTGTTTCAATTACTTTATAACATGTGGTCGCGGGTCTGTTCGTATTTTCAATGAATGAGTTTAGATTAGAGCTCCGTTCCCCGGAGGGCGCCTCCCGTCCCGCCCGGAGATAAGTTCGCACAAAACCATGACGTCACAGAACCCTTATAATCTAACTCGCGAAAGATTAAATCAAAACTTTGTAAGTTTCCCTCCGTATCATTTCCACCGCAGCCCGCCCCTCGCCCCGCGCCCCGCGCCCCCGCCCCTGACAGATGCTTCGGGAAGCTGAACGCCTCTCACATTATCGTCAACTTTTTTGCGTAAATGGAAACAAGTTTTTTGTCTGTCCGTCCGTCCGTCCGTCCGTCCGTCCGGCCCGAGACGCCGCGCGCCGGTCGAGGTCAACAGCTCGCTAAATAAATTGAACGCGGCGTGAGCCAACCTTTTACGGATAAATGATTTTTTGCTTTCAAAGGAGTAAACTGGATTCAATGTTGATGTGTTGTTATATTGGTGACCCTATCATAAAGTCCTGTGATTGCAACTGTAATATCTTGCAGTGCGCGTTCTAGCTCCAGGCGTGGTGTCGGAGTCTCCAGACGTGTCGGTAGCTCCACGAGACTCGTCTCCGCCGGTTCTCCCTTCCTTCGATCTGTTATCGGCTCTAATCTATTGAGAAAACCAAAAAAATATCATGTCGCAATATGTAAAGGGAGGACAAAGCGGTTTCACGTCGGCGGTACCTGCACGACCTCATAACTATCCGTTTCCTTTGCTAACTTATTCAGGACCCTTTTTTGAATGACACCGCGAGCGATAGGCCCGAGGCCGAGCCGCGCCATATTCTGACAAACTAATATTAGTCGGGGTGGCCCGTTATTACATTCCGCTCGTATGCAAATACATATTTTCTGATCATATTTTATGTAGAAATATATTTCGATCGTATAACTTTCATGTAGATTTAGCTAATACCTATTAGCGGATAAATTGTAGTTAGATGTTATTGTCGTTGTCAAATGAATCTCGTGAGTGCGTGTTCTCAATATAGGGTCAGCCCAACGCCCCCTCTACGAGAATCGAAGTTACGGGTGATGCTGGAGCAATCGGTGTGCGCGGAACAATTCACTCCTCCCATTATATTTGGGGCACTCTAGGGCGATTTTGTTCGAAGTTAAGCTCATTTCCCTTTAAGTAGCGTGACATTTTGTAGAGAAGTTTATTCCATACGAAATGATGGTTTGCTTGCATCCAGGTGGTTGACCTCATCCTCTTCTTCCTTCTTCCATAGCTTAAACTTTTTAACCCTCGTGGTCTTCGGTTCCAACGAAAACAGTTTTCCCGCATTAAGCGCCTTATTCCAGTTACTTTAAAGGTCCCTCGGATGTAGTTGTATTGGATTCTATCAGTCTCGTAACACCGCCAGCGCATTTCGTTTCGGCGCGTTTGTCCGTCTGTTGAGCGCTCATTAGTAAACTTTACATCAGCGCTGGATCTAGCGAAATGAATGTCCGCGGCGGACCCAAACCCGCGGCCCTCGGATTTACATATTAATCTATTAAGTTCTCCAGGAGGGATTCGAAACGATCCTCTTTCGTTCCGCCATTGTTCCTTTGTGGGGCCGGATAATGTGTCTCCTTTTTATATTGTTATATTGTTTGTCGCGCTGCACCGCGCCGCCGCCGCCGCGCTGGCCAGCGCATTCAAACTACTCTTTAAAATCATATTATTATCTAAGTAATACCTCCAAGGTGTATGAAGGGTACTCAGGGAACCCAAAAAATTCTATCGCGTTTTTTAAATAAATTTACAGTCCTACCTTACGTCTTTCACTAAAATGTATGTCTTACTATTCTATTAGGTACAATAAAACGTTGCCTGTATTGTGAGACGATGTACCGAGACATATAATGTGCGTCTGAGAGAGGTTCACGTCCCTTGTTCCGTGAGACAAGTTTCTATTGAAACGATAGATGTGGCGCCCCCTCGAGGCCGCGGGCCCGGGGCGAGCGCCCCTGCGAGCGCCCCTGCTAGCGCCCCTGCGAGCGCCCCTAGACCCGACTCTGCCTGCTTACTATTTGACTGTAAACAACAACTGTTTCCCTCACCATCTCGTGATATATTAGAGTTAGACAAACAACGAAGGGAACGTAATAAAGATTGATCACTTTGAGCTGTCATTTTAGTAACCGTCGATAAAACAAAAAATTCAGATTTATACGAGTATGTTTGCGATCAGTAATACGGTTTTCGAGAGTGAGTAATACCTATAACGTAATGGTCGTGGCGTGGCGTGGCGTGGCTCTGGCGGCGCGCGACAGAACATTATAAAAATTAATTGTAAAAAGGATCACGAGCTCCGTTGATTGGATCGTCCGCTCGACATAAGTACGTAGAAAAAAACAAAACTAAAGTAAAGTTTATGACTAAAAGTAATCGGTTATGTTCGTTTGTACTTGATTGCTAGTTGCTGAAACCTGTTTCTCGATAGAATGAATATCAATTTTTGACATTTCGAAATACTTATGTAAAGTTTCTAAAGCTTCCATTATTAAAATATTAAAATATTAATGGTATAAAAAGAGAAAATAGTCCACTTGAGAAGGAACCTCCTCCTTTTTTTGAAGTCGGTTAAAATTACTATTTATTGTTCAGGATGTTCATCCCATATGAATGAAACTTGAAAAAAAAATGCATACATAATAGAACCTTCTTCTTTTTCAAAGTCGGTTAAAAACAGCTAATTTCACTAAATTCGTTTGAATTTTTAGATATTAAGGTTACGCGTAGGTACTTGAAAGACAATAATTAGAACCATGCAGTATTCATAATTGAAACAATTAAGCTAACTGCAGACTATTCAAACAATCTACATGTAGCTGAATTTATCAATGAACTGAATAATTGAAGTGAGTTGAGAAATTCATACCTGTAGATTGTTTGAACAGTCTGCAGTTAGCTCCATTGTTCATTTGTAAATACTACATACTCTCTGATTTATCTTTGTTAAAAATAATGAGAAGTACATGAAAATGTAACTTGTGGATTAAGTCTTAGACTTTTTAGTACTTTTTAGTTACTTTACTATTAACTGTTATAATATCTAAGATATAATTAATGAAAATAAAATAAGACTTAAACCGCGCAAACAAAGCAATTACATGTTCAAAAAATTAAAAATTTATGTTAAAAAAAGTCAACTAAACTTAATTAAACTAAACTAAATTAGTATGTTCATAGAATAGGATATATAAAAGAAATATAATAGTATATTTGTGTTTATATCGTCCTCGGACGAATCACCTGACGTAGGGCTGAGTCTCAACAGATCGCAGCAACTATTCCTTCAATAAACATTGCTAACCTGAAACTCGACGCCAAGCAAGTGAGTTTTTGTTATTTGTGTCGTGGTTTGTTTACTAACATTCTACATGCTCGATGGATACCGTAGTATATATACCTACGGAACCGTGAAAATGTAGCAGTTTTTTATGTACTATAGCAGATCATGGAATCAGTAGATGCACATTCAATATTTGGAATTCAACTTACAGTAGGTCTCACAATGAAGTTTCCACCTCTGTCTGTTGTTTCCAGAAGAGCTGATGATCCTGGAAGAACATTCAGCATCTTGTCTCCTCCGTCCATGATGGTCGCTTGGCTGGCTGCATCGGAGGGAGGCACAGCGATGAGCAGATGGTGTCCAGTCTCGAGTGTAATGTGTGCTCTCCCTTTTCACTGAAACAAATATCATAGTGTTCCTTTTCATGGGAAGGTGAAATACGTTTATCTGAGTCCAAATTCCAAATAGGTATTTATTTAACAAATTAATAATAGTTACAACAGGATGGTTGAAATAAGTGAAGAATACAATAAATCAATCGCTTCGCCAAAAGCTCTGGGGCCTAATTCCACTATTTTTTAAACAAAATGCCATAATGGCACCATACAATTGAGATAGAGATTGAGTCGTAAATTTATTTGGTATTCTCTTACCATAAGATTACAATCTCTATGACTTATAATAGAGTATCAATAATGTGGTGGGGCATATAATTATATCATAGATATGGCATAAACAAAAAAAGATCGTGTTAGTAGAATACCAAAAGGTGTCAATGGCGGTGATTAGCTTAGCTTTGGCTACTGTAACAATGTAAATGTGAAGTTTGGATGTTTGTAAAGTACTGATCAGGCTGAAATTTTTAATATACGAGTAGGTAGATCATGTTTTAAAAAATTGCCTATTTTTCATCGCATACCTCAGTTCCCACGGGACAGAAATAACCTTTAAATATTTGCACAGAAACCGTGTGTAGCTACAAATAATATGATTGGGTTGTTTTAAAAACATATAAAACTTTTTTAATGAATCCCACTATCAGAACAGGACCAACTTAAAATGGGACTACACGGGAAGCACCAGCTTTCAAATAAAAAAAGAATCATAAAAATCAGACCACCCAGTGAAAAGTTCTGAGGTAACAAACATAAAAAAAAATAAGAAAAAAGATATTTAAAAGTAAACAGTCAGTTTGAGACCTTCCTCCTTTTTTTAAGTCGGTTAAAAAGAAAATAAATCCAGCATTACAGATGAATGCTTTGCAAGGTTGATTTTCATTAACTTAACTGAAGTATTTTTTATGGAGTCTGTAATGTGTAATCTGTAAGCATCTGTGCTTATTGATCAAAGGAGAGTTTCTAATTTGCTGTGTAATTTAATAAATTAAATTAATTTAATATTTTAACTGGTCCTAGTACACCTACCTTTGCTGTGCCCTAACCGGCTCCTTATTTAAGACTGATTAACATTAATAACTCGAGTAGTTGTGGTCCAAATAAAGAAATTGAATTAAATTTACCCAAGTTACCTGAGTTTTAAGGGACATATACCTTGGCCCTTGAAGAACAAGGAGGATATGCATCCTAAAGAAACTCTAGATAGTCTTCTAGCATTATATATACTCTTTAATTATATTCGTAGGAGAGGAGTTATAGAGTGTACCCAGCTCACCAGCAGAGCCAGTCAAAGCAGTACATACCTATGATCATAGTCACAGGACTATTAAAATTGAATTGTTCAGGCACTCTTGAACTGCTTACTTAGGTGCATTTATTAGTGCCTAGACCTCGGCACACCTCGCCTCTTGGCGTGAGTCCCTAATTCGAGCGGATTTATAGATACAATACAACACGGACAGTTTTACACTTCAAACAATTGAATCATACTCACATTGTTCGGTGTTCAAACCTACTCGCGTTGTTGTAGCGTCGGGAACTGCAGAGCTGCAGAGCAACCGGAGCGGCGGTGTCAGCCGCCACTAACACATGACCATTGTTCGTTTTTTACGACAGACACTGTCCTCTTGGAGTATTTATGTTACTTGGACACTGTACAAAAACACAAAGAAAAATAGACAAAGGTAATACAATAGTGAGACGTAGTTATTGTAGTTCAAGGAACGCAAATAGTCCTGCCTGTCGCATCGGAGCTGAGCTGGTAGGTAGACCTCGAGGTAGACGGATTTGTTATCTTTTTTTGGTATTCTAAGCAGTTGAACTTGCAGAAATTATTTGATTTAATTGAACTAATTTGAAGAAAAGGCGCCACGAAGTTATTGTATTCTCTTTGGGCGCCACAACAAAAACTACAAACTATGGATTCTTCAACTTCTTGTAAAATGGCTTCTGCATATTTATTTATACAATGGCACAAAACCGTGCATGAAAACATTGTCTGGGTCGCTACTTTTCTGCTAGTCTCCTTTTCTCAGTTATGTATGTTTGAAGATTTAAGGCATTACTACATTACGTTTCTTGGCGTATTTGCCAAACCCTGAACAAAATATATAACTTCTTGTTAAGAAGGCTACGAACCTCTCTCTCAGCGGCCGGCCCGAATTTGTTGTAGTTTCAAGTAGAATCGCATCGTGTTGGCCATTCCGCGGCTTTCACCTTATTTTGGAATTGTGCTCCCTGTGTCGCATCGCCCCCCGCGTTTGAGCGAGCGGTTACAGAAATTTGAAGAAATTTCTGTAACCGCTCGCTTTTTTTTCGTACTGTGCGATTCTTTTTGAATAAACGACTTATTTCAGAGATATTTTTGTTTATTTCTAAAGGTGAATACATCGATCAAAAATTTCGCCAGCCCCCCTTAGATGCACAATGTGCGCTCTGAAACCGTCTGTATCAAAAGTTTTCCTTTTTGGCATGTATGGAAAGCATTTGAGTTAGTGTCATTTGAGCGCTTGGACAGAAAGCATGCTTAGCAAAATTACAAAAATCACAAGTTCAAGACACAAAAAATTCGGGATATTTTCAGTAAAGTTTTCATGCATTTATTACCACTTCAATGTACAATTATTGCCCTTACTTCAAGAAATCGTCGTTGAAAATTATTTGTTGGTTCGCATTGTTACGATTATAACTTTGTTCTAAATACATGAATAAAGAGGCACTTTTTTATATTTATATATTTTAATTTTTTGTGATCTTGCGATTATTTTTAATCTAAAAAGGCTAGATTCATATAATAATGATTCAAAAATTTATTAAAAAAAATGGGAAATTCAAATTATGACATTATGCCTCCTGAAATCCCCCGTCCCTTCTCTTCAAAGACTCTTCTCCCCTTAATGTTCTCACCTTTAGTTTCTAAGCTTTGTAGATTTATTTCTGTAAATAATATAAAATTATAGATTTGTAGTTTATGTATTTTAAGTTTCTCTATGCTTAGAATTGTCATTTATTTCAGTAATTTTTGAGTAGGTAACTTTTTATTTTTTTAATTTGGTTGTTTATGTTTGATTTTGTAAATAATGAGCTTGATTGATTTTATGTAAATTATCCTCTTTTATTTTGATCCAATACAAACTCAACCTCTTTAAATTAAATTCCAATTCCTTCGTCTTTGTGCAATTGATTACTGGCATTGGCAGAATTGTGTCAAACCATGACGCAGCAGAGCCAAAAATTAAAAGAAGAAGAAGAACAACATAGAGTCGAATGTTGAAGACCACCACTGAGTGTGACGGAACTGTTCTTCCCTCTCTCTCTCTCTCTCCTCGCGACCCCGGCACGGCTGCCTGAGATTCTCATGTAATTAATTCTAATTAATTAATATAATATCAATCAACAAACCTGCGCTTTTACTTTACTAACACAGCCACACATAGAACCTCCTCCTTTTTTCAAAGTCGGTTAAAACAGCTCATTTCACGTGTTCAATGCATTGATTTAATAAAAAGGGAAGATGAGGTACTGGTTTCTCCAAAGTGGCAGGCAACCTCATATTGTAAAAAATTATGTGCTCCCACCTCAGTCACCGTCGGACCGGCCACCATAGATATGTAAGAATATACAGATAGGAATCGGACCAACCAGAGCCGTGGACCCCAATTATAGTTATGTTTGCCAAGAGAAGATCGCTGGTGTGCTGTTAGAAAGAGATAGATATACCTCGCCCTTTCTCGCCTCTTGCCAGTGATGTACCTGATTATCCATAAAATATCGATATCGATATGCCTACATAACATTATTGTCGAAATAAAAAACGATAGATTTGATAATGTATTTAATATTTATCAGACATAATGAATTATTATTTTCAAGTAGTCGGAGGCCTTTGAAGGTACATACATGATTCATTAGATTGGAGCCGGGGAGCCTCCATGAATAAAACAATTTAATTTGCAATCGGTAATATTTATTTGGAACAGCATTGAACGCTTGTTTTATTTTTACGTAGTTGGGTTGTAGTTTTTAATTTTATTTTATTTGCCTCAATTTTAATAATGTTTACTAAATTCTAAACCTGGAATCAGACATAGGCTACTTTTAATCCCATAAATACCCTTGGGATAAAAATAGAAATAACGCGTGCAAAGCCGTAGGCAGAAATTAGTAATTAGTGTAAAGATCTTATTAACTGTTTCTACCAGCTGACACTGCTCATTACAGCGATTTTTTTCTGTATTACTGACAAAAAAAATCGTTGTGACCTAGACTTATCCGGCGCCGTAGGAGACGAATCAAGCGATACATTTGAACATTTATTGGTATCGGATCGGATCAGTAGTGTCAGCGCTACGTGGGAACATAAAATAGGCTACACATATACATACAAACATAGGGTATCAACCTCATAACCCTCCTCCGTTGGTAAAAAATAATAATAATAGGTAAAGCTGTATGTACACCATAGGTACCATAGGATATCAATTCAAATTTGAATGTATACTATGTATATTATTTTCATAAGTTAATATTATACCCAAATACATACCTACATACTCCTTTATAATATTACCTACTCTCAGTAGTAAAGTTTTTGACAGTCGGGAAAAAGTGCCAAAATATCGATAACGAACTAAATAATAACTTGATGTTGCCCATCCCTATTTTTCTCATTGATTACACAGTTATGATGATTTTTACCCGCGACGACGGAACGGAGACGGTATATGCGTTTAGGGTGTGATGTTGTTTGTATGTATGTATGTATGTATGTATGTTTGCATGTGCAAAATGCAATGTTCCCAATTATCTCCCAAACGGCTTGACCGATTAAGGTGCGGTTTTCAGTTTCGGGTTCAAAATTTGGTGGCGATGATTCTTACTTCGCCGTGTGGTGCCGGCGACATAGAATATGCACCACCCCAACTCTTCCCGCGGGTGTCGTAAGAAGCGACTAAGGGATATCTACCAGGGGCGGGCAGCAGCGCCTTCTGCAGGATAATTTTATCATCAACCTGCGATCCCCAACCCGCATGCCCAGCGTAGGGATTATGGGCATTACCCCCCATGTGATATCAGCCAATAAAGGCGACACAGTATCTGTGTTGACATTGAGACACAGTATTCTGTAAAAGTTAGATGGGGTTAATTGGCGATGGTTTTTAGAAAAGTTTTATGGTGTTAGCTCACGCTGTAACCCACCAAAGAGAATACAATAACTTCGTAAGAAGAGACGGGACCTCCTTAGAATAAAATGAGTCTACCAAACGTCACTGTCTATGAATGTATCGCGAAAAACCAACCTATCCACTTCAATTTGGACATGCGCAGACGACACATGTCACAAAGACATTCATGGCTACCAACACAAAAAATAATAATAATAGTGATGTGCTGCTGCGGCTTATTCATCGATATCGATATCGATAAATGCGATTTAGGGGTGACCCCTAAACCACATTCATCGATATCGATATTTTTAGCTGCCCTTATAAATTTACTACCTACAGTTTTCGAAAAATATTTATATTCTATTATAATTATACCCTTTGTTATTTTGGCTCAGTTGACTAAAATAAAAACACCGTTTACCATTACAAATTTATTACACTAATCAAATCCGAAGCATGAGGTAGTGACATAATCCGAAGCATACACGACGATTACATGTTCCTTAAAATATAATTATAATAAACCACCAACATGCCTTAAATCGGTACCCAAGCACGATAATTATAACGAGTTTCGAAGTGAATTTTAGATCATGATGGGTACCAATGTTACATTTATTTATGTTAAGTTTAACCTAGTCAAATTTATACAAAGTTTTGTTAATTACGTACATTATCATCTGAGTAACGAGAAACTTATACAGGAGGTAGATTTTTGATTCACCCTAGAATAGGACAGACAGAAAAAGGTCTCCCTCGTGGTCCTACTAATAGGAGAAAATAGTAGGTCCATGAAAAAACGGCTGTACGTACTTACTATTAAGAATTTATTTTTACTATTTTTAATATACAGAAATATTTACTTGCATGATTTTATAAACAGTTCATCTAGAAATGTAAATACTTACAACTTATGTTATGTTATTATTTATATCCCAAGAGTTCGCTGTAATTTTGTATAAAATACCTACTGATTAAGTATTAATCTTACTTAATAGATTAAGATTACGATCACTGCCATAATCTATCTGACAGGCAGGGTGCATGAATACTTACAAAACTTCAATAAAAATATTGAGTATTTTTCTAAAATATTGAGTACTAATCCTCACGCTGGGTGAGTTGGGGATCGCAGTTGGCGGTGGAATTGTTCAACAGGTAATCTGAAATAGATAAGTACCGTCAGTTAATAAGATATCAGATGAAAACGCGTATTTTATACTAGCTGCGCCCCGCGGCTTCGCACGCGTTGTTCCTATGGAATCATTTTAATGTGATTTTCATCCCGCGGGAACAGATTTATGGGATAAAAAGTATGCCTATGTTTTATTCCAGGATTAGAATTACCTGTATGCAAAATTTCAGCCAGATCCGTCCAGTAGTTTTGGCGTGAAGAAGTAACAAACATCCATCCATCCATACATCCGTACAAACTTTCGCCTTTATAATATTAGTTATAGTTATCACTATAGTTATATGTATTTATCGGCATTGGCAGCAAAGTAAATTGATAGTTTGATAAATACATAAAATATAAATGACAAAATAATGTATGATAGCTACTACAGTAGTATAAATAAATTACATATCCCTAGTAATTTATTTATACGGCCACATAAAATTTTATATTATTATATTTATATAACATTTTATTGAAAGAAGATTTCAATTTGATTTTAAAAACTGCATTCAAAGATTTTTGAAAAATCGCCTGTATCCACCTAAACCGGGAATTGAACCCGAAAATTTGTAAGAAAAACACCGTTAACTTTAAGATTTCAGACATGTAAGGGCTCAATTGCATGGATTAGTTTTTCCATTTAACAAAGCATCTAAAATAAAAGAAGACCATGAAATTTTAGATTCTATTAAAATAATTACGTTTTCCTTACAGGTAATCTAATTTAGCAAATGCTCAAAATAATAAGTCCCGCCCATTCATTCTGTTGTATACCAATTCTAACTCATTTAATAATTTCGTTACCAGTTGATTTATTTATCTTTTTAAGGTGTTCAGTTTTTTTTGCAGGAGTTACTACAGGACCAAGTTTAGTTTGTAACTCCTGCACATTTTCATACTGCTTATTGTAAACTAACCCCCTTATTCATAATAGTATGCTAACTCAGCACACTGCTCAATCTCGCTCTGTCTTCTTCTATTGACATAAGTCAGTCTGAGATATAACAGTATTTAGCAGCTGTTTTATGTTAGCCCACAATTATGAATAAAAGTAAGGTAATTTTTTCACATAACCTATTAAAAAAATCAGCGGGGCGAGGTCCAGTGATCTCGGCGGTTATCTAATTGGTCCCGTTGGTCAGTAACTATTTTATATAACATGTAAAATTTCATGGTCTTCCTTTTATTTGATATGATTGTTACCTTGGGATGACGATTTGCGAAAGACTGGAGGCAGATGCTGGATGCGTCAAGCTGAAGACAGGGCGCTATGGCGCTCATTAGGCCAATGTCCAGCAGTGGACTAATTTATGCTGATGATGATGATTGTTATCTGGAATAAAATAATACGATTGAGCCTTTAAATCGAAATAGTAAAATAAAAGGTGTTTTATCACAATTTTACGGGTTTTAGTGATTTAGATGGGCGATTTTTCAAAAATCTTTGAATAATGTGTAATTGTTTTTAAAATCAAAATGAAGTCTTCTTTCAGTACAATACTCTATCTACAATATTTAAGTACTTCCGCTCCATGTGGCATGGTTGTAGGACACCCTGTGTATAATAAAATGTATATAAATTATGTGTAATTTAACTGAAATTGCAATATAAATTTTTGAATTTATTCATTATGTCTTCATTGTAGACCAACTCTTTGGCCCTGCCTGCCCCAAAGAAATCGAGCGATTTGTGGAGATGTGACAGCTCTCGGTGAGATCTTCATTTTGGATGACAGCTGTCAAACTGAAAACGGTCATATCTCGGAAACTACTGATCCTAGACCACTAGTTTGTATGGAGAAGTGACAGGTCTCGACGAGATCTTCATTTTGGATGACAGCTGTCAAACTAAAAATGGTCATATCTCGGAAACTACTCGTCTCAGACCACTAGTTTGTATGGAGAAGTAACAGGTCTCGGTGAGATCTTCATTTTGGATGACAGCTGTCAAACTTAAAACGGTCATATCTTCGAAACTATTGATCCTAGACCATTAGTTTGTATGGAGATGTGACAGGTCTCGGTGAGATCTTCATTTTGGATGACAGCTGTCAAACTGAAAACGGTCATATCTTCGAAACTATTGATCCTAGACCATTAGTTTGTATGGAGATGTGACAGGTCTCGGTGAGATCTTCATTTTGGATGACAGCTGTCAAACTGAAAACGATCATATCTTCGAAACTATTGATCCTAGACCATTAGTTTGTATGGAGATGTGACAGGTCTCGGTGAGATCTTCATTTTGGATGACAGCTGTCAAACTAAAAATGGTCATATCTCGGAAACTACTCGTCTCAGACCACTAGTTTGTATGGAGAAGTGACAGGTCTCGATGAGATCTTCATTTTGGATGACAGCTGTCAAACTAAAAATGATCATATCTCGAAAGCTTCTCGTCTCAGACCACTAGTTTGTATGGAGAAGTGACAGGTCTCGTTAAGATCTTCATTTTGGATGACAGCTGTCAAACTAAAAATGGTCATATCTCGGAAACTACTCGTCTCAGACCACTAGTTTGTATGGAGAAGTGACAGGTCTCGATGAGATCTTCAGTTTGGATGACAGCTCTCAAACTAAAATTAAAAAAACACAATGAACAACAGCGGAGTCTTAGTAATAGGGTCCCGTTACCGGTCACCGGGACGGTTACCCAATGGGTACAGAACCCTTTAAATTGACATAATTATAACCAAAACCTTAAAAACTTTAGTGAGAAAAAGAAAGGTCTAATAAATAGCAAATAATCTCTTTTTGCGAATTTGCTACTACGACGGGTTGAGTTACAGAACTTTTATTTTATATTTGAGTAAACAAGTTTACAGCGAGAATGGTGAAAAGCTAATTCTAGACACTTATTTTACGTACCTTGTTGGTATTTGCTTGTATGAACTTCTATGGTACAGCCTATTGTTGGAATACTGCATTCATCTTTAATTGTGTATGAACTAAATTTTGCCCC
This sequence comes from Eupithecia tripunctaria, assembly GCA_955876795.1. Classification (NCBI taxonomy): domain Eukaryota; kingdom Metazoa; phylum Arthropoda; class Insecta; order Lepidoptera; family Geometridae; genus Eupithecia; species Eupithecia tripunctaria. The sequence continues at coordinate 2,605,028 of OY041598.1, read as the reverse complement.
ACAACCTCCAGGATAGCAGTCGATGTTGATGTTGAGGGATTCTATAAAGGAAACAGGCAATTAATATTCAAGTGACTTTTATTCACTACTATTTAGTTCAGTACAGCTGAATTGTGGAGCTGCTTCGGCTCACCGAGCAGACACTTCACAACCTGAACGCGGAACTGTTCTGCCTTGAGCGTGCGCAGATGTTTCCTACGGGTTATATTGTCAATGTCATGTATTGCATTAAGTATATCAATCATCTTTCACACTACTATTATAAACGCTAAAGCTACTGAACGGATCGGGCTCAAATTTTGCATTCCTAATTCTGGAATCAAACAAAGGTTACATATTAACACAGGACAACATACAAAGACAGATGGCGCTACTGCCATGTAAACATCGACTCTACGGAAATTTAATTAAATAAAATGTTTAAAGTATAAAAACAATGCAAATAATAATATAACAAGAATAATAACGCCATAAAACCCACGCGTGAGTGTTATCCAATAAAAAAAACTCGAACTTACGGAGAAACTAAAGTGAATGTGTATTACCAAAAAACTCACGAAAAGACAACTAAGTGCTGTGAAAACCTAATAATAAACATAACTTTGTAATTGTGATTTGTGACTGCGAACCAAAACTGACAGTGTAAAGCTTTAAGTAGATTTACGCCAGAATTAAACAACCCGACTCTAATAATATCAGTGTACAATCATGGAATCGAAGCGTCCTGTGCCCCATCAACTGCCTAAAGGACCCAGTGACAGAGCATCCCTGGCCTGCTCGCCCGAGGATGGCACTAGCTCTCGGCGTGACGAAGCTACAAATGAGATGCTCCAGATACTGAACACTATTAAAGCCCTTAAACAGGACTTCATCAAATGTGAATCCTTCATGGACAAAGTCATCTTAATTATTTCTCATATTGGTCATTATGTTTAATTTCAATGAATTACGGGTACTCTATTGGAATGCTGACGGCATTCACAAAAAGCAACAGGAACTAGCGGCGTTGGTGGTAAGTGATATTAATATTGATATCATCGCGCTCAACGAAACAAGGCTAACTAAGCGGCTAACTCTTGGCATTCCTGGCTTCTCTTGCTACCGTACTGATGGTCGTGCTGATGGCTCTGGGCAAGGTGTTGCTATCATGGTCCGAAGTGATATTGAACACACCCTTGTTCCTTCCCCGCTAACGCTAAACCTAGAAGTCATAGGCATATCTCTTAACCTGCCCAGCGGTAACATCCTTGTTTACTCAGCTTACCAATCACCAAACAGGTCCCTCCTTGCCAGTGATGTTAGCGCCCTCATGTCGTCAGGCAACAAGGTACTCATTATGGGAGACCTGAATGCTCGGCACCCTTACTGGTCACCTGGACCAATCAACACGCATGGTAGGACTCTTTATAATCTTATGCTACACGAAGATATTATCATCCACGGCCCTAGTGAACCTACTCTTGTCCACTATAACGGGGAAAGCCTACCTACTAACCCGGACTTGCTCCTTACAAAAAATGTGCGTTGTGTTGAATCTATTAAAACCATACACGCACTCTCATCTAATCATTTTCCTGTTTTTGTTAATCTGACCATCAAAACACTTCGTAATCCCATCCATAAACTTAATTATTCCAAGGCTGATTGGAATGGTTACCGCACTTTCCTAAATGATAACATCCATCTCTATCAACAGCCTTTCAGATCCGAAAATGACATTGACTCGGCTATTTCCAACCTACAAGCTACCATTATTACAGCTAGAGACGTTAATATTCCTAAAACAACACTTAAGCCCTGGGATACTTCCCTACCAAGGTGTTTAAGAAGAAAAATTAGAGATAAAAATCGTCTCCGTCGCTATTCAGCTAAAGAATCTGACAAGTCTATCCGTAAACTGCTTAACCTGGAATTTAAAAAACTCCAGCTGGAAATAAACTCTGCACTAAAAACTCACCGCGATCGACTTTGGGACCTAAAACTAAAAAAGGTTGACAACCCCTGCACTGACCTGTGGCGCATCGCCAAGGGACTTAAGACGAATCCTTCCTCATCTATTCCTCCACTTAAATCAATAACTGGCACACTCAGCGCCAATGCCAAAGAACAGGCTGACATTCTAGCCAATACCTTCTATGACAATATGCTCCTTACTCACGACTGGACCAGTGATCAAAAAGACATTGTCATTGCAACCTCCAATTATTTAAATAACGAATTTCCCGACTTTACCAATGTAAAACTAGTAAGACCCGCTGAGATCGCTAAATGCGTATCTTCGCTTAAGGTACGAAAAGCACCGGGTCCAGATGATATCTCCAATCATCTTATCAAACGGTTACCCCAAAAATGCATAGTTCTCCTAACTAAAATATTTAACGCGTGTTTACTTACCGCCTACTTTCCCAATCAGTGGAAAACTGCAAAAGTGGTTGCTGTGCATAAACCAGGTAAAGACCCTACTGATCCTGTTGGTTACCGCCCGATAAGTCTTCTACCATGCTTAGGCAAACTTTTTGAAAAAATTATATCACATCGACTAAGTCGGACCTCTGAACCCCTACTAATTGACGAGCAATTTGGCTTCCGTCGGGCTCACTCCACAACTCAACAACTAGCTAGGGTGGCCGAGACTGTGTCTCATCGACTTAACATGAATGAATCCACCGGGATGTTTCTCCTCGACATTGAAAAAGCTTTCGACACAGTCTGGCACCAAGCACTTATCCACAAACTGGTGCTGATTGGTGTCCCAGTAGCTGTAATTAAAATAATACAATCTTATCTGTCACAACGTTCTTTTAGAGTTTATATAAACAAGACAAGTTCCGAACCTAAGCCAGTTCCAGCCGGTGTTCCCCAGGGCTCGATCCTCGGTCCCCAGCTATTCCTGATCTTCCTGAATGATATTCCCATACAGACACGCACAAACCTAGCATGCTTTGCCGACGACACTGCTTCATTCACGTCTTCGAATGACACTTTCCTCATTATTGATCGCCTGCAATTATCCCTCGACTTATTGCTAGACTTCTTCCAGCGATGGAAGTTAAAAATTAATGCGTCAAAAACTGAGGCAATTATGTTTACCAGACACCGGTCGCCCCCAAGCCGAACCCTCAAAATAGAAGGTTATGTGATCCCTTGGAGTCGTTCTGTTAAATACCTAGGCACCATACTAGATACTAAACTCAACTGGACTGAAAACACCCAAAAGCTAAGACTGAAAGGAACAAAAGCTTTAAATGCATTATCTCCAATCCTAAATAGAAAGTCGTGCCTCAGCAGTAAAACTAAATTAAGTATTTACAGTACCTTAATACGTCCCTGCATAACTTACGCATGTCCCGTATGGAGCAGTACATGCCACACAAATTTTAATAACCTGCAGGTTATCCAAAATAAAGCTCTAAGATACGCTTTCAATACTCCTTTTAGAACTAATTTACACAATTTACACACAAATATTAAGTATCCTACTTTGTATGAATTTATTTATAAATTATCTAAAAAATTCTATTTACAAAATAATAATTCTAAAAGTAAAAATAAACATATTCAAAACATTTGCAAAACTCGTAAAAATAGCCTTCACTACATCGACAAATATAATCGATATAAATTACCCCATCACTTGTTTCTTGAGTGCGATGAATAGCAACGTGCACTGGCCCACGCATGCTCGCGCGCCTTAGCGGCGCGTTGCAAACGATTCTCGGCCTTTTACCTCGAGTATAAGTGCGGAGACCGCCTGCACCGCGCTCTCGGTGACCGCGCGAGCTTGCGAGAGCTACTATGCCTATTGTAGCGCTTACCTGCCTACGACCGCTCTATTGTTCTAGTTGCTAGTTCATTAACTGGCTTTCGTAAAATAGTTTCGACTAAGTACCCGCTTTATTTGTGTATCAAACAATTAAGTTGGCCTTTTGCTATAAATCTCTATAATTTACTTTCTTATATAAAATGTAATGCTTAACTAAAGCTTGCATGTAGTTATCATAAGTTAAAATGTTTTAATGGTCCAATAACCAATGTATGCTCATTATTTTATTCCTTACAATTCATAAGTTTGAAAAAGCTCATACAGCTCTCAAACGTGTTTATTTTTATGTTCAATATTGTCTAGGATAAATGTACACTGGATTTGTATTACTTTTTATTATTTAATTTTATAAATAAAGATCTTTAAAAACTAAAAAAAAGTGTACAATCATAGACATTTTTATGAACGAGGGTAAAGTTAAAAATAGTGACTCAACTTGCATTTCTAATGTAACGAACTTTCAAATTCAATCAGAGACATTTTTATTACCATATACATAATTTCGACTCCCTTACTACAATCACTATTGGCCTAGCGGTGTTAGGTCTCAGTTTTATGCACATGTGGTTGATGTGACATAAGCTGGTTCGAAACTCGACAAATTAATTAATTTTGCTTTTTTTCAAAATTCAACAAGAGACTCGTCAAGGTGCCATCTACTAAATACGAGTGGTACTAAACTATCAAGATGGGTGATAATGAGAGTTATATCACAGTAAGGCGTGCGGTAACTCAATTGAATATTACCCGAACCGAAGCTGAAATGAGCGCAGACACGATAGATGTCACCACAGGTAGCCTCCCGGAGCTATCGGGTGATCTAAACGAAGAAATGAAAAATCTCATAGATAAAATAGAGACCTTACAAATTGAACTTAACAGTGCCCATAATGAAATAGAGAAATTGTCATTAGAAAATAAGGATCTTAGAAAGAATGTGGAAAACTTAAAAAAGAAAAATGACCTATGTATGAAACTTGGTCGTAACTCTCCGAAAAATTCCCCAAAAACGACACCAAAGTCTAAAAGTGCTAATTTGCAACCTAAACCTAAAAAAACTCATAAAGAGACACAAACAAATATTATTACAGAAAAAGAAAACATAAAATTTCACCAAAAGGACCAGGAAACACAAACACAATTATTCCAGAGATCATTATGAGAATGCGAACACCTACTAAAGAAAATAAACGCACACAAACGAATACTTTACTTACGGACAATCAGCAAAAAACCCATTACAAAATTCGAAACATAGCAAACAACACGAAAAATAAGGCAACGACATTGATAAATAGACCAAAGATATGTTTAATTAGCGAGAACAAAGAAAATAAAGTACTTACCATTGCCCAAGACTACATTCAAAATAATTACAATTTATGTCATTACTTAACCCCCCAAGCATACACTCGACAACTACTAAGGGGACTTAAAACCAAACTAACAGAGTATACAATGAGGGATTACTGCATAATACTTATGGGTGACCAAGATTTTCAGGAGTCATGTGATAACACTGAACTTTTGAGAAATATAAGGGAAACTCTTCAAGAAATAACAGGGACAAATGTTATAATATGTGCACCTATTTACAACTATGGCTATGGCACGAAGAAAATAAATGAAAGAATTCAAATTTTTAACAACCTCCTCTACCATGACATACAAACTTATAAATACGCATACATCCTAGATACAAATAGGCATTTAGTATATGACTACAACATGTTCCATAAACCATCTGGAAAGATAAGTAATCATGGACTTCGTATTGTTATGCAAGATTTAGCCCACCTCCTATGTAACTTAAAGAAATATGTAGAGCAAAGAGAATCATATATAAAAGATGTAGAAAATGAAGAATACGAAGTACAAAATCAGTTTTTTCTTGAGCAATAAATTGAATATTCTACACCAAAACATTGCTGGACTGCTGAATAAATCGGATCTTTTAGATATATGCCTGGATGAATTGACCGAAAAAGAGAAAACAGTTGACGTCGTATGCATCACGGAACATTTCATGATGGAAGGATATGAACAGTATTTGACAATCCCTAACTACACTCTAACCTCTATCTTTTGTCGCAAAGATAGCAAAAGAGGAGGAACATGCATCTTAGTAAGAAATGGATACAAATGGAACAATTTAAAGAAAATCTCAAATTTTTCTGTAGCTGGTACCTTTGAATGCTGTGCAGTGGAACTTATAGACTTCAACATTGTTATCCTTTGTGTGTATAGAATACCTAAAATTGAAAACTTAGATTTGTTTATGAAAACTTTTGAGAAAACATTGCAAGAACTATCACGAAAGAGTTATCAGAATATTCTTGTAGCTGGTGACTTTAATATTAATATATTAAAAAAGAATAACGTAACGCTTGACTTTGAATGTCTGCTTTTAAATTTTAATCTTAAGCTGGCTTTGAAGCAACCTACACGAATAAGGAGCCAAACGTGCATTGATAATTTTGCGCATAGTTTCAAAAAATCATGTGTAACTGAAGTTATAGAGTTCGCGTTATCGGATCACACCGCTCAACTTATTACTTGTCCAATACATAATTATAGTATCATGAAGTATTGGAAAGTTATCAGACGGGATTATTCAGTCGACAATATAAGGAAATTTACACGCATCTTAGAAGGCATTTCCTTTTCCGAAATATACAACGAAGAGGACTGTAATGCCGCTTATAATGAGTTCATAAAAACATTTAAACTGTTTTATGATCTGTGTTTCCCTCTTAAATTAATCACTATTAAGACAACCAGACCAGTTCAATGGATATCACGTGGTATTAAGTTAAGTTGTAAAAAGAAAAGGAAAATGCTTTGGAATTATAGGAGAGTGCCGAATGAAAATAATAAAAAAGAATATCATAAATACAGTAAATTGTTGAAAAAAATTATCAAACTTACGCAAAAGGCACAAAATAATTATAAAATAAACTCTTCCAAGAACAAGTCAAAAACATCTTGGAGCATTATAAATAGCTCTAAAAGAAACACGCCAAAGGACCCAATTACTAAAATTAAAATTAATGATACAATTATTACGAATCCAAGTGAAATTTCTAATGCTTTTAATAACTTTTTCATCGATAAGATTACGCCCATTACTGATTCTAAAAAACAGCCCACTAAATTGATAACAAGCCAAAAAGACTCTTTATTTATACAACCTTGTATACCAAATGACATCTTAAAAATAATTGCCTCATTGAATAATACCAATAGCGTTGGATATGACGGAATCGCAACAAAAATTCTAAAACATGTATCTAAATCTTTATGTGGTCCAATTTGTCACCTGCTGAACTTAAGTATTACGCAAGGTGTTTATCCTGATGCGCTTAAAGTATCCGTATTAAAACCTTTACATAAAAAACAGTCTAAAGAAAGCATGGAAAATTACCGACCAATCTCACTTATACCGGTAATCTCAAAAATTTTTGAAAAATATATCTACAATGCTATCAATAGTTATTTTGAAGCTCGTCATATACTTTGTAAAGAACAAACAGGTTTCAGAAAAAATAAAACAATTAATATGGCCTTATATGACTTTCTTTATAGAGTATCATACAATATGGATAAAAGAATACCAACGTGCTCGATTTTTTGTGACATGACCCAAGCCTTTGACTATATTAGACATGACATATTGCTAAGCAAACTTGAACTCTATGGACTAAGAGGAAATGTTTTGTTACTTATTAAATCTTACTTAGAAAATAGAATACAAATGACAGAAATAACCAATATTAATACTAGAACCAAGACTGAAGAATCTTTTACATCTAAAAAGTGGATAATGAAGTACGGGGTGCCACAGGGTAGTGTTCTAGGCCCTCTTTTGTTTATAATATATATTAACGATCTGCCAAAAGCCACCACACAACCCATGACTTTGTTTGCAGATGATAGTACAGTGACCATAACATGTAAAAATATTGCGACATATAAAAGTGACATCAATGTAGCCCTATGTGATATAATAGCCTGGCTAGATGACAATAACTTAAAAATTAATCTCTCTAAAACTAAAATTATTCATTTTCGACAACGTGACCCTGCTGATTCTAGAAACTTTGACATTAAATACAATAATACAATAATAGAACAAGTTACCTCGACGAAATTTTTAGGATTAAATATTGATAAAAAATTAAACTGGAAATCGCACATAGAGCTCTTATGTAAGAAAATTAAATACAATAATACAATAATAGAACAAGTTACCTCGACGAAATTTTTAGGATTAAATATTGATAAAAAATTAAACTGGAAATCGCACATAGAGCTCTATGTAAGAAAATTAATAGTACTGCGTATGTTCTGTATAAATTATCCCCAACAGTTAACGTAAAAACACTTCTTATAGCATATCATGGTCTAATAGCATCTCGCGTCAGATATGGATTGATTTTTTGGGGGAACTCTACCGACGTTGAAAGGGTATTTAAACATCAAAAACGATGTATTAGGGCGATGTTCAACCTTAACGTGCTAGATACCTGTAAACCTTATTTCATAGAACACAATATCCTTACTATTCCTTCGTTGTATATTCTGGAAACGGCTATGCTGGTAAAAAATAATGCTGATTTATTTTGTAGACTATCCGACGTCGTTGTACGGAATAGACGAGACAATAATAAAGTATGTGTCCCTGACTGTAAAACTACTTATATGCGCAAAAGCGTCTTCTACACCGCTCCTTATTTATATAATAAACTCCCAGAGTCACTGCGAAAGCTCCCTTGTTTGTTGTTTTATAGGAGGTTAAGATCATTCTTATCAAGAACCGCCTATTACACCGTAAATGAATTTATTATTGATAAAAATGTTACTTCATATTTTACTTGACCCAGCTTATACAGAATGATTGACATGATTTTAAATTTACGGTTTGATTTACAGACATTTATTTTTAATTAAGCTTATTATTTTGTGTTATTTTTAATTTAATTTAGTTATATAATTGTATTAAAACGATTGCATGCCTAAAGGCAGAAAACAATGATTCCAATTTAATATATTTAAGATCTTTATAACATTGTATTTCAAGCAATAAATGAACTTTTACTTTACTTTTACTTTTTTTACTTATATTAACCCATAAATCGGTTCCCGTGGGATATAAATCACCTTTAAACGTTTCCATAGAATAAACGCGTCCGAAGCCGCGGGGCACAGCTACTTGCCCTTATTACCAGCTCTGCTTTGTTTTGGGCAAGATAATCAATATTGTTAATCAACACTTTTTTCGATAAAATTGTTGATCCTCAGTCTGAGATGAGCAGTTTCCGAGATATTATGACCGTTTTAAGTTTGACAGCTGTAATCCAAAATGAAGATCTCACCGAGACCTGTCACATCTCCATACAAACTAATGGTCTAGGATCAATAGTTTCGAAGATATGACCGTTTTCAGTTTGACAGCTGTCATCCAAAATGAAGATCTCACCGAGACCTGTCACATCTCCATACAAACTAATGGTCTGAGACGAGTAGTTTCCGAGATATGACCATTTTTAGTTTGACAGCTGTCATCCAAAATGAAGATCTCATCGAGACCTGTCACTTCTCCATACAAACTAGTGGTCTGAGACGAGTAGTTTCCGAGATATGACCATTTTTAGTTTGACAGCTGTCATCCAAAATGAAGATCTCACCGATACCTGTCATATCTCCATACATACCAGTGGTCTAGGATCAGTAGTTTCCGAGATATGACCGTTTTCAGTTTGACAGCTGTCATCCAAAATGAAGATCTCACCGAGACCTGTCACATCTCCATACAAACTAATGGTCTAGGATCAATAGTTTCGAAGATATCGAGGGTTTACTGCGAAAACCGACTAAGTGACAATTTTTCGAAAAATGAGTTAATGACACAGTGGTACATAATTTTTCGCGCTCTTTCGACTGGTAAAACCCATTTAATGATACGACAAGCCAAACAGAAGTTATTCAATGGCGAAACCGACTAAATGAAGCAAATGGACTAATACTCTATTGCTAAAATTGCATAAACACTTTTATTATATCAATGTTCAAAAGATTATTCGTCAAAAATGAATCAAAAGCATTTATACGGAATTACTGGACTGTACTTTAACAATAACGCCATAGGAAAAGTACTGTGAAAACAGTATTTGTTGCAATACTCGTATATACTTGAACATAATACTATATTTTTTTACTAATTGTTAACATGCAAAACCGACTAAACGACTCTTGTTAGTTTACGCAACATAATTTGTTCAATTTTAGGCTCAATTTAAGTAATGCAAGTAAAGGAAATTAATTCAAAATGTTGAACAATACAATAGATAACATTAAAAATGACTGAAATAGTGAATAAACATTTTGAGTGAGCTTATCAAAAGGAGTTGGTTGCTAATTCAACCATTAAAAAGGTGGTAAAATCTTGTTCCAAACAATTAGACTTGTAATATGGATAAAAAAAACGAGCAGATGGTTTGCCTTATAAAACAAGAGCGAAAGTCAGATCAGATAAGGTTCCTAAAGCTATAGATTGCTACACGTGTCAATTTAAGGGCTTAGAAATTTTTAGTTTTATTCAATAGGTAACAGAAAATGTGTCTGAGGACTTAAATTGACACATAGATTTTGCAGATTTTTTTGGAATCTAGATTTCACATTAAGATTTTTTATTTCGGCCGCTATTCAACCACCAAAACGAGTCCTGGTTTTTCAGTTACGTACGTAACTGACCAGCCCAAAATCAATTTTCAAATAAGCGTTTTTTTTTCTAAACAAGATGAAAAAAGCAAGTACCTTCGCTTTTGTCGGTTTTTTTTGCAAACGACACGCACAAAACATTGTGTGTTTTGTCTTACGTACTGATGTAATTAAAAAACGTAATGACGTAATGACCAAAAAACTGACCACAGAAGAGGACACGAACCTGTGGATAAAACTAAACCAGAATAGATTTTCTTCAAAGAGAAAGAAAACACATCGAATTGTTTTCTTCTTTGGAATCTCATTGCACAAAAGACTGTACGATGAGCTGTAGAAAAGATACACAGCGAAAGTAGATCATCGTCATAAGGTTAGAAAAATGAATTCATTGTACAAAGGTAAATGTTTGAAAAATTGTTCTGAACCAGCGTCTGAGAAAACCTACCGGGGAACATTTGTGCGCGAATATAATCTGAGCTTTTTAGTACCAAGGAAAGATCAATGCTTACTGACTACTGTGTACTAAGTGTGCACAAATTTACACAGAAAATAAAAATGAAAACGAAGAAGCTTACTTAGCTTGACCACAGTCAAAACTACAATCAGCTTGTTGCTGCCTTGCTCCTCTGGGCCATTCAAAAGATAATCATCATAATCTGCCTATAAAATTTCACTGCTGGACAAAGGCCTCCCCGTGCGCTATAGCGCCCTGTCTCCAGCTTGACGCATCCAGCATCTGCCTGCAGTTTTTGGCAGACCGGAAGGCGTCCTACAATACATACGCAGCGTCTCGAACACGTTTACCCCAGCGGTTGTCGGTTCTTCGCGTGATATTGCCAGCTCATTGCCTCTTCACCTTGCTAATTCTTTAAGCTATTTCGATAACTTTGGTTCTCTGTCTGTCGAATGTATTTGTTACGAATCCTATCCTTCAGAGAGACTCCGAGCACAGCTCTTTCCATAGCTCGCTGAGCGACTTGAAACTGGCGGACCAGCCCTATCGTGAGTGTCCACGTCTCAGCTCCGTAGGTCATGACGGGTAGGACGCACTGATTCAAAACTTCAGTTTACAAGCATTGCAGTATAAATGACGAAAAGACTCCGACGTAGTTTTACAAACGCTGCCCAGCCTAACTGGATCCTCCTCTTGGCCTCCAGTTAACCATCAGTTTCCGAGCCAACTACACCACTTTTACCCAGATCACCTAAAAGTGAAGCTAAGAAACAAGACCTCGTAAGTTTATATACCAAAGGCATATTACCAGAAGAGCTTCACGGCTGGTTTAGGAACTTCCAAAAGATGGGTTACCAGAGCCAGCAATTCCTGATGATACTACAATTGGGGATAATGAATAACCATCAAAGTACGCACTACTACGTACGTTAGAAACGAAAATTGAAGTACGAGTAGAGTAGGTCCTATCTGATTCGTTTCCGTGCAAATGCTATTTTATGTAGTAGACATCAAAGTAAGTTTTGAATGAAAACGAATCAGGAACTTCGTTAATTGTTTTCCGAGTAGACCCCTGATTAAAATGTTATTAAAAGTAACAATTAAACATAATTTTGCATTTAAATGTTTTTCATTTTTGGTACCACCGCTTCATAAAATTTGAAACAGTAACAGGCAAAACCTGCTAGATTTTTTTCGTCGGTGAATAAATCAATTAATTTAATCATTTAGCATCTCAATATAATGTAAAATGTAGTTATTTGCCATAAACTATATGTTTTAATTAATAAATCGTATCAAAAACTAATAGTTTTCGCTAAAACGGCATTTTACAAGTTAACAGGTAAAACATGGTAACTGCACGACCTTGCTCATAATTTTCCTAATTTAAGGAAATCCGGCTAATAGTTTTTCCTGAAACTATACAAAACATGATCATATTAGATGTATTGTTTCTTTTATATAATACAATACCAAATCTATTGATAAATTAGCAAGTGACATGGACTCAAACTTTAAAAATCAAATATCTCAAAACTCATGTCATTGCATCTAACTGGTTTTCGCAGCAAACCCTCGATATGACCGTTTTCAGTTTGACAGCTGTCATCCAAAATGAAGATCTTAACGAGACCTGTCACTTCTCCATACAAACTAGTGGTCTGAGCCGAGTAGTTTCCGAGATATGATCATTTTTAGTTTGACAGCTGTCATCCAAAATGAAGATCTCATCGAGACCTGTCACTTCTCCATACAAACTAGTGGTCTGAGACGAGTAGTTTCCGAGATATGACCATTTTTAGTTTGACAGCTGTCATCCAAAATGAAGATCTTAACGAGACCTGTCACTTCTCCATACAAACTAGTGGTCTGAGACGAGTAGTTTCCGAGATATGACCATTTTTAGTTTGACAGCTGTCATCCAAAATGAAGATCTCACCGAGACCTGTCACATCTCGATACAAACTAATGGTCTAGGATCAATAGTTTCGAAGATATGACCGTTTTCAGTTTGACAGCTGTCATCCAAAATGAAGATCTCACCGAGACCTGTCACATCTCCATACAAACTAATGTTCTAGGATCAATAGTTTCGAAGATATGACCGTTTTCAGTTTGACAGCTGTCATCCAAAATGAAGATCTTAACGAGACCTGTCACTTCTCCATACAAACTTGTGGTCTGAGACGAGTAGTTTCCGAGATATGACCATTTTTAGTTTGACAGCTGTCATCCAAAATGAAGATCTCATCGAGACCTGTCACTTCTCCATACAAACTAGTGGTCTGAGACGAGTAGTTTCCGAGATATGACCATTTTTAGTTTGACAGCTGTCATCCAAAATGAAGATCTCACCGATACCTGTCATATCTCCATACATACCAGTGGTCTAGGATCAGTAGTTTCCGAGATATGACCGTTTTCAGTTTGACAGCTGTCATCCAAAATGAAGATCTCATCGAGACCTGTCATATCTCCATACATACCAGTGGTCTAGGATCAGTAGTTTCCGAGATATGACCGTTTTCAGTTTGACAGCTGTCATCCAAAATGAAGATCTCATCGAGACCTGTCACTTCTCCATACAAACTAATGGTCTAGGATCAATAGTTTCGAAGATATGACCGTTTTCAGTTTGACAGCTGTCATCCAAAATGAAGATCTCACCGAGACCTGTCACATCTCCATACAAACTAATGGTCTAGGATCAATAGTTTCGGAGATATGACCGTTTTCAGTTTGACAGCTGTCATCCAAAATGAAGATCTCACCGAGACCTGTCACATCTCCATACAAACTAATGGTCTAGGATCAATAGTTTCGGAGATATGACCGTTTTAAGTTTGAAAGCTGTCATCTAAAATGAAGATCTTAACGAGACCTGTCACTTCTCCATACAAACTAGTGGTCTGAGACGAGTAGTTTCCGAGATATGACCGTTTTCAGTTTGACAGCTGTCATTAAAGATGGATTTTTCGTCATCACCTTTTAATTGACACATAATAAATTACTATCACCAGTATTTTTTCGTGAGACGTTGGGAATGAGTAGGTCTCACGTGAGACGCTGGGAATAACTCATGCTCGTACGTCCACTCCGCCAAACAGGGACACAAATTACTACCGATACAAATTTTATGTTTTCTTACCTGAATTTCTTTCATCATAAATGATGATGCCATGTCACATGCAGAGGAAACTCAATTACCAGGTCATCCTGCATACGCTGGTGCAGTTTTTCAATAGGTAGGTACATAAATCAAATATTCTACGCCCGATGCTTTCACCCACAATCGACATCTGAAAAAAATTAAAAGCAGTATGTACTAGGTATCAAAATTAAACAGATAACATGTGTTTTTTTCACCAGAATATTATATAAATAAATACAATTTGTTTATGAGGAGGAGCTATGGAACTACTGGTATGATTTACAAATTATGTTGCACAGAAAGAGTGACGTACATTGCTACGTTGTCCAGGTACCCACTCGACCCCAATATTGAAAGGAAGTAGTGACGTGAAGTAGAACAGTGGTAGTTGAAAGGCCTGTCTACCTTCCCACGTGTAGGAGTATCGAATTCAGCTTCACAATAATAACCATGTAAAATTGGAGAAGTATGTAGGTACTTACCGATCAGGGTCTAGTGGAAAACTTGAAAGAAGCATGACCATCTTGGTTACCTTTCGTTTACCACACTTCCTGTTACGCCGACTATCCATGTTACTGAAGTTTTCACGGTAGTTATCTGCTGAAATACTTGAATTTTCAGAATTGTTAGTCTGATCCAAAATTGTTGTTTATCTCAACAATCCGATATAAAACTATAACAGGAAACACGCAAATTATAACACAAATCCATTTAAGTCACTCTAGCAGCGAAATATTTGATAATAATCAACAGTTTGTATTTTCGATCGAATCAATCTCAAATTTTGTAAAAAATGTAAAAAAAATAAAATCTGACAAAAACGCCATCAAAGACCGCCATTGACAATAAAATCATTGAGTAGAACTAACCATAAGGCATAAAATAGTCATTTCCGGTGCCAACTTGAGAAAAATAAGATTTGGCTTCAAAAGTTGGCTAAATTTCATTACATTACAACCATAGACTAGTAAATTTCATGGTTAAATTTTTGGCAATTGTGTTGCGACAGGCTGTAACCCACGTTGTAAAAAAGTACTTTTGTACCTTTTTATCTGTGTTTGGCAACGAACCCCGTTGCTAGGCAACGCGGTGCGTTGCTAGGTGACCGACTTTATTGACTTTGACACTGTGTTCCTTGTTAAATAATATGAAGAGAAACGCCGTGTGATAGAAATAAAACATTTATTCTTGATATATAATCAAAATAAAAAAGACCGCGCTCCTGTCGGTCGGTATACTACTAATCTCAGGTGCACTCAGCTTGCGTTACTAAGGCCCGTTTTGTATTAGCCCCTAAGCTTTACTTACGCAGTCATTACAGGAGTTCTACTCAAGCTTAGAATCTCTGCTAAAGTAAATCTTTATTATAGAACGTAACTCTGATGCTACTTAGCTAGTTGCACTAGCAAAATCTTTACTTGATTGAGTAGGATTTTGTCTATGGTCTACACATTTAGGTATCTAGGCGAAAAACGTTCCTTTACCTAATCAACCTGACTATCACAATTGATTTTTTGTGCCTCTTTGTTGTTTTGATGGTTATTGTGAAACGAAACGCAAAGATTTCTAAACTTACCAAAAAGAAAGCCTATTTGACGATAATAACGAGACGTGAACGTAACGTCTCATATTTGTATGGGATTTGCGTAGTTCCCTGTCCGCACGATACGGGGTGAGATGGGGCGCTGTACCTATTAAAATCTATGGGAAAATGAGACGTCTCGATACTGTCGTCAAACTCCCTCAGTTCAGTTTTAGAAAGTTAAACTTCCGAGTATTCATACGCAACTGAAGTTCATGCACATCTCAAGTGAGGAATGTGCGTGTATTATATCTGACTTGTTAAAAAATAAAATACACTTGATAAGAGACTTGACCACTGATTAATTAATGAAAAGGATGATCTGCGTTCGAAAAATCGGCTGTAAGTAAAGTAGAAAATCTCTAAAAAGTTTGAAATAATAACAAAATTAAAATTTTGAAAAACCCGCGTCGGATATAATAAATAGTAGGTAATCGTAAAAGGAAGAAATAATTTTTGGAAAACCCCCTACTAAATGGAATTGAAAAAGACAATTAGATTATAATTACAATTATAGCTTCCTTTTTTCACCTACCCATCAATACAAAGCCAAAAAAATCCATATAATTCATATAATAGCGATTGAACTTCACTTGTTAAGTTCTTTTAATCATCTATTATATTTCATAGTTCCATTAGTAGAAGATAATTTTTACCACGTAGATGTTTAGAGCTTAACTATCTACTTAAGTTTTTGGTACTTTGGAGCAGTTACCTATTCTGCTTAATTCGTTGATTTTATACACACGGATAAAACAAATACGTGTTTTAGATCATTATCTTACGTGTATGTAGGTAACTATAAAACAAAAATATGAGAAACATAATAATGTATAATGTAGAAGTACTTTACTGTTTAGTCAGTGCATAGCAATTTCTTATGCGTAAAGTATATTAAAGTCTATTTCCATTGTATGTCTATGGTCTTGCAAAAATAATAAATAAAATCCAATAAAATTGTATCGTTATATTAAATAAGCCAAAGGCTTTTGTGTCCAGCCGGCTGCCTTGCTGACTAGGCCAGCAGCGTGGGCACTCAGCGTATCGGCGTGGCGTGGCGCGTGGTTTGTGCGACGAAAGTTCCAACGCCGCGGCTTGCTCTCAACTGAGCAATAATTGGTGACTTTGCTTGCTCATGCGGTCCTTTATCGGTGATGAATAAATTACTTATTTCACTTTTTATGTTACTCGTGGCAGACATATCTATAACGATTAGCTGGCTGGCAGATGTACCTAAGGCTTTAAGTATGATAATAGTATATTAAGTATACCTATAATAATACTTCATAATTCGTTGCTGAGGTTCTTAATAATTTTTAATAATCAGCATAAAGTATATTTATACAAATTTATATAGTTAGCTTCGTAAATAATTTATCCAAATGTAATTCAATATTAGTATACCAATTTTATTGATGAAATCTAGAACTGCAATGTTTGCGGGTCACATAATTTGTATTTATATTATTAAATAACACTGTATTATGGTAAACTCGACAGCTGCTAAAGTACGAGTACGTACCTATATACTTCTTTTAAGGGGGAGGTAATGTGTTTAGCAGAACCGACTTTGTGCCATTAAAGGACCCGATCGGTGACTTTATACTAGGTGAACTATAAGAAGCTCTCATGTGGAGTTATTCTGTTAAATTATACTACCACTATGATATGATTGAGCTATGTTTGAAGCAATTTAACAAATGCATAATAATTTTAATGTAATGGTATAAGTGTTATAAGGTTCCTCCAAAAAAGGAATAATCGGGATATCTGTAAAAAATATCATATCCGGTTCCTCACCGAACCGGTCGCAGTAAAAACGCTTCCTGTAGACGACCGTAGCCCTCTGAGGGTAAGATCTGTCGGACGGTGTGCTATAATTAAAACGCAAAACTTTGTCTACGAAAATGAGTTCGGATTCGGCTACATACCATCGATCTATTCAATAGATAAAGAAGGCTAGTTAGGGAATACAATGATTCCAGTTGAGTGCTTGTTATTCATTTTCGTAAACATTTTAGTACGAGTATAATTGATGACGGTGAAACCAGTAAAGATACATACATAATTATGTTATGGTATATTTGTCAATAGAAGAGAAAACGGAATCAGGCCTCCATTAGGTACACAAAAGTGTCACAGTAGGCGTTAGCGAGATGCGAAACGTTGAATGTAAGGTTGTCCAAAGTGATGTACCTACTGAGTGAACTACCAAAGTGGAAACAGGTGAGTTAAGTTCTTATTTAGTGCCTGAAATAATTTTCCTATCTCCATTCTATTGGTTTGTTCCCGTCGTCGTATTATCTGTGACCAATTCTATTTATCACGAGCAAACTCTTAGAGCCTGTCCAGATAAAGCGTTTTACGCGCGAGTTCACTCGCGCGTTGACAATCGCGCGTAACCGAGGTACTAGAGCTACATACATCCCGTCCAGATGCCTACGCGCGTTTCCTCACTCGCGCGTAAAACGCGTGCAATGAGCGCGACTCTCGACTCGCGCGTCCCATGCGCGAGCGCCGCGCGAGTCGAGATACGCGGGCGCCTGTGCTGCGTCCAGTACTACGCGCGTGTCCGTGGCGAGTGGACGTATTTGGTTTAAAATGGAGCGTGATAACTTCGACACGGAATTTTTTATCGACGAAATTGAGAAAAGGGTAGTAGGGACATGTAATCATCAGATTATTCTAATAGAATAATTAAACGTAGGAACTGGGAAGAAATAGTAGATTTTTTTTGTGACATGGAGTCAAATCTTCTTTGATAATTTGTAATAAATCATCAAACGATGCTATTGACATCCGAAAGTAGTTGAAAAACTTTTCACTATGTTCTCTAATTTTTGGGTATAAAGTTATAAACATACTATGCGTCATTTTGTCACGTAGAATGGGATGTACGTTAAATCGTCGACTTTCTCTTTGTTTACGACGTCTCCATCGACGGTATGCAAGCCACAACACAACCGCTGTATCCGAGTCCATATTTATAACTGCCTAAATCTGTCTCCATCACATGCGCGCGAGAACGCGCGTGATACGCCGCATCTGGACGCAATACAAATCAAAACGCGCGAATGAACTCGCGCGTCAAACGCTTCATCTGGACAGGCTCTTAGGACCTAAAAAGCTACTTGCTGTAGGTAAGTTATTAATGTGAAATTGAAGGCACATTCATTTCAGTGTCTATTTGACTGCGCACATGACATTGCAAGCAGCAGCATCCAGGACAAAGTCTTCAGTGAATATTTTATGGATTTTTCAGGTAGGTAGGTGTTAGAAATTAAGGATTTCACCAGACCAGTATACATCGGGTTTTTTGTCTGTTATCATCAGTTGATTATTATTATTAATATTTTTATTATTTTTAGCGCATTATTTCTCCTAAAAAATACCTTTGTGCCAAGCTATATTTAACAGCCCGGCATGCTGCAAAACTATCTCGAATCGTGTAGGAATTTCAAATATTTATGTGACAACTGTTCATGTTTTTCTTCAGATAAGGGTTAACTCGTAAGGTATGAAATGTAAAGCCTTAAAACTTGCAGGTCGGCTTAGGTTAAGTGTATTTTGTTTATAATTATATATACATAATGCATTTTTCATAGATAGTTACTATGATCTAAATTTGAGACTGAGCAGTAGCTTTCAGTCGAAAACTTGAAACGTTTATGGTTTACGTGTCCATCACCTGATTGGACACGTAAACAGCGGCAGCGAATCTCGGCGATCCGAGAGGCGGCTGCGACCCGCCCCCGCGGGTCGCACCTCCGAGGCTGGGCAGTGAATGTGATAAACTAACAATTTCATGGCCCACGAATCACATTTCCATCTCCATCGTCGCCGTCAGGCGGCGGCGGCAGCGTGTGCCTGCGGGTTGCGCCGTCAAGACTGGTCAACTGGAATATATATTAACTAAGGTTAATATTAGTAAGGCTATATATTATTATCTACTACGAGTAAAAACGTCGTTTTATAATTTTGATCAATTTTGATGAAACAGTAAATATATAGGTCCAATAATATGGATCAATTGTTGTACGTACATATCTGTAACATAATAGCCTTGTTTTTATAATTACAAACGGTCTCATGTTCTTCTAATCTGATTGTGTTCCTTAGGAACTTTCAAATGATTTTTAAAAAGTTAACTTATGTTTACCGTTAGGCTTAGGTGTCAACAATGTTGCTGAATATGATTGTATTTAGGGTTGCCAGGTGACTCGCGAAAAAATACCGGACAACCCCAGGGGGGGGGGGGGGGTTGTTTGTAAGCTAGGTCAAACAAAATACGGGTGTTTTATACAAATAAAAAAATAAATTAGTTACAAAATGTAATGCAGTCATAAAATTGTGGTCGCCAAGACTATGCTTAACAAAATAAACTTCAAACACGACCAACTTCAGAAAAAAAAAATCACCTAAAACTAGATAGGTATGTTTAAAAAAACTAATAGGAACTTCCAATGAACAAATAATAAAGTTAAATCATTCTTCTAAAACTAACTTATGTATGTTGTACTGTACCTAGGTACTTGTAGGTACCTACTTCTTTTTAACATTTGACGCAACCGCTTTTATATAAATAGTGTTTTATTTGATACAACATGTTCTTTAAAGCTTTTAAAAAGGGCACTATTATACCAATTTACAAGACTGGCTCCAAAAGTGATGTACACAACTATAGGCCCATCTCCATTCTCCCCACTTTTTCAAAAATCTTAGAACGGATAATAAATAAGCGGCTGGTTATTTATCTAGAGCACCACAGCCTTATCTCTGTTAATCAATACGGTTTTCGTCAAAACATATCAACTGCTGATGCTGTCCATGACCTAACTAACTATATTGCCCGTGGTCTTGATTCTGGTCATAAGTGCATGGCGATCTTTGTAGATTTAGCCAAAGCTTTTGATTCTGTGCCTATTCCCCACCTACTTCAGAGACTTGAGAGGCTGGGCATTCGTGGTTTACCATTGCAACTATTCAAAGACTACCTCACAAACAGAGTTCAATGTGTTAGGATCACTAGTACTTCCAGCTCATATCTTCCAGTCAAATACGGTGTGCCACAGGGCAGTATTCTTGGTCCAACACTCTTCCTTGCCTATCTAAACGATTTATGTAATATGGAGTTACCACTTGGTAAGATTTTTACATACGCAGATGACACCGCGCTTGTTTTCAAGGGAGAGAGCTGGAACACGGTTTTCTGTAATGGCCAGAATGGCTTTAATATGGTAACAAATTGGCTAACCAGTAGTCTCCTGAAGTTAAATGTATCTAAAACCAAACTTATGACATTTTCACTCATCAATAAATATCAACCGCCCCCTGACTTTCATATTGCTGCCCACACGTTCTCTACATCGTCCAACTTATGTGCTCAGAACTCTTGTACGTGTCTTAAGCTGCAAAGAACATCACATATTCGTTATTTAGGTGTGACGCTTGATTCCCGATTATGTTTCGATCAACATATCTCGACGCTGGTAGGTAGAGTAAGAAAACTCATAGCTATTTTCAAGAACACTCGCCATGTTACTGACAAGGACACATTTCGCACTATTTATTTTTCCCTTTGTCAAAATCTACTTACATACTGCATAGAGTCGTGGGGTGGAGCCTCTAAAACCCTACTGCTCCCTTTGGAGAGGGCACAACGCGCTGTGCTTAAGGTCAGTAATTTCCTACCTTACAGATTCCCTACTGCTGCACTTTACCAAGAAACTAACGTCTTAACGGTGCGTCAATTATTTATATTGAGACTTATAATCAGACAGCACAGATATTGTCCGGCAGCGCGAGGAGGACGACGTGTTTATAGAGTTTTTGATGGAATGCAGCCTTCCACTACGTTTATTCAGCATTTTCCCTGTTTTCTGGGAAGCTATTTATACAATAAACTCTCTAAAGCGGAATGTTTGCGCGATCTTAACTATTTTCAACTGAAAGCATATATCTCCAAAATTCTTAAAAACCTTTCGTATGACTGTACCGAGGACTTGCTGATTGTTATGAAGTGATCAAATATATACCTACTTTGCTTCTCTATCGTAATAAATACTAAATATTTGTATATGTATAGCTGTTATTATGTAAAATTTGAAATAACTTATAACCTTTACCTTAATAGAGTAAGCTGTTTTACAATTATTTCTTTTGTATTCGTTTTTATAGTTCTACGTAGCTTAGAGTATCAATTCAATTTTATTCTATTCTTTTTATTTATGTAAACACAACAAATTGAAATGTTCCTTTAATTAATTAAGTTTTTTTACAATCATATGGAATAATAATTACACATTATTATTCTTACTTTTTAAGACTTGCTGTTTTAAGATATATTTATAACAAGATTAGAATCATAACAATTTCTACTTAACCTGATTATATTATAATTAATGTATGACATCATTCTCGATCTATTTTTGTAACATAGTAGGGGGAGCGCAGCTGCCTATATTACAGACTTCTCAGTCTAGTTTAGGCAACTGAGGCTACATAATTATTTTGATCAGGAATTTCCATATGTACTTTACTGATTTATAATGTCGGACAAATTAATTATGTTAATTTATGTTTTGAAATGATTTCTTTCTTTTTGCAATAAAATTTATTATTATTATTATTTATTATTTAAAACCAGTGCAACTCGAGTTGATGTTGAAACAACACACAGTTCACTTTTCACAGTCTCTAGCTAGACCAAGGCGGTTTCGTTCATTGCTCCATAATATTCCCCATCACACTGAAAATGCGCTCGACCAAGGCGTTCGATATAATGTAGGCGCTTGTGACTAGTAGTACAGACTTTCCTCAAAATACCGGACATTGTTCTGTCCGGTATGGCCATTTATTTTTTACCGGACAGCCCTCGAAAATACCGGACTGTACGCTTAAATACCGGACATCTGGCAACCCTAATTGTATTCTATGGTACATAAAATACAATACGGTATTGCACCAATATGTAAAAATCTTCTCAACTCGAGTAGAAGTAGAATATTTTTAGGCATGTATGACTGAGTAATATTGCTAGTGAGCGAAATTCGGTAACCGTCCAAATCGGTGTCGAAAACAAAATTGTTTTGATAATAGAGCGAATAGTTATAATAAAAATGACGTAATATGCCTTCATGTAGATAGATATCACAATCACGACTCTCGAAGTGGAGGATGTCGTTGGTTCGTATTCAGATAATGGTGTTAGATTCCCACTGGGGTATGTACTATGTACTCTGGGTGCGCCATGTACCTCCCCCCCTCCCCCTTGTTCGACGCGGATTAATGCGGAGGGCCTCCCGTTTGGGGCTTGCGGGGTGGGTTTTGGCGTAGGTACCTACCAAACCCTTGTTTTTCAATTGTTCTGGCAGTTTTGATTTTATCAGACTATGTTGAGCCAACATAGATTTATTAATCAAGAATTGAATTAAATTGTATTGTATTACAATTTGTATTGAATTTTGAGTAAACAGTGAACAGGTATCATCTCGAATTTTGGCTCGAATCAGTTTCAGGAACGTTTCATCAACATTTGCTGTTATTGGCCCCACTGTGTGTTTTTATTGATTTGATCTATTGAATGAATATTCAGATCAGACAAAATTCGACAACTTTCGTTTTGCTGGACGTGAGTGTATGTATATTCTCATCGTAAACACCTGGAATCTATTCAGTCGAGTCCCTAGTTTCTCGTTATCGGGTTTTCAATATCATTATTATTTTATACCTGCTTCATTAGCTACATAGCTATATATATAAGTAAATAAAGGTTCATTTCCGTAAAGGGGAACCCAAATCCATATTAACAATAATTTTGCAGGTAGTGCGAAATATTTTTCATCGCCACAATCTTACGAAATGTTGAGTTCTAGGAATATTAAATCCAATGATAGCAGAGTAGATGACTACCTTCCTGCTTTATGATTATGACCTTTGTGAACGACCTTTCTTCTGATAATTTTTCGTCTTCGACACAATTTTATGGAATTGTTAGTTCTAGGCATGTAAAATGTAATGGTATGCCAAGTTGATGACTACTTGCTTTATGGCCTTTCTGGATGACCTACACCGCTAGGTTTTCAATTATTTTTATGAGATGATGAGTTCTCGTGATGGTACGAACCATTGATATGCGCAGTAGATAGATGTTTTTTTTTTTTTCATTCTGTCTACCGTGAAGTACCCGCAGTAAATCCTCCAGGCAGATTTATAGATGATACAGTATATTTGAATTGTAAAGAATATAACGTCTAGATTATTCTAGGAAGTTTGAACGAAGTATGAACCATTGATATGCAAAGTAGATAGATGTCTATTTGCTTTATAACCTTCGTGAGTGACCTTCAGTCAAACCCCCAGGTTTTGATCTCATCCTGTCTAGCCTTCGTGAAGTACCCGCAGTAAATCCCCCAGGCAGACTTTAAGATGGTATAGTAGGTATGGTTGAATTGTAAAGATTTACATCTAGATTATTCTAGGTAATCTACTTGCTTTAGAACCTCCGTGACTGATTTACAGCCAAACCCCCAGGTTTTTATCTCATCCTGTCTAGCCTTCGTGAAGTACCCGCAGTAAATCCCCCAGGCAGACTTTTAGATGGTATAGTATGGTTGAATTGTAAAGATTTACATCTAGATTATTCTAGGTAATCTACTTGCTTTATAACCTCCGTGACTGATCTACAGTCAAACCCACATGTTTTTAACCCATCCTGTCTAGCCTTCGTGGAGTACCTACAGTAAACCCTCCAGGCAGACTTTAAGACGGTATGGTATGGTTAAATTAAAAAGATTTATAACAGATCCAAATCGATTCATGAAAACATGATAGAACTTACCTGCATTTTTCGAGAATTCAATAATTCGACAACTTTGACTGGCTTTTTTATTTTGTTCAAGCTTTGATTTCTGCTTGACAGGTACCGCTGAATTGTTTGGTTTTCACTTTTGGTAAATTCACTAAATATATTGTAAAAGTTCGTAAAATAAATTTGTAACGTGCAGTGGCTACCGTGCACAGAAAAAGAATGGCGTTCTGCTGGCGAGGAGGTAGGGCTGGGACGGTGTTTTAGTGTTGTAATCGATAAAATTTATCGACTCTAAAGCATGCAGGTTTGGTTACCGAACAGAACAAGCACTACGTGGTAAAAATTATCTTCTACTAATGGAACTATGAAATATAATAAATATTAAAGGGGTCTCTCATTGATCAGATATGATTCTTTTGCCGTTTTTATAGATAATGGCACGGAATCAAGTATAACATAAATGTCCCTACGGTGTTATAAATAAATGCAAATCTTTTCACTTGCCAATGAGGGATATCCTGCATCTGTCTCTCGTTAGAGAACAATCTTGGAGTCTTCCAATCCAGAGTGAATAAATTCCTTCTGGGAAAGCGTGCTCCATCTTATACCACATCTTCACTTAGGTAGGTACTTAATGAGTAGGTGGCCAAATATAATAAGAAGAAAAAAGAGTGGTCGCTAAATGGCCAAGGCGTCGCCGTCGTATTGAATGAAAATGAATCTATGAAAAATGTTTATTTACATCTTAATCTTATACAACTATAGCTTAAGTTAACATACCTACAATAATAAACAAGTTTAAGAATATACGGTTTACAATGGTAACATGATCCGCGCACTAGGCGTAGCCTATACCGCGTGGATCCAAAAACGATTTCCAGCAAAACAATTCCTCAGCTGAAGGAATCACATAGTTAAATTACTTTATTTGTGTATAATTTATAGGCGTTTTTTTAGCCAAATACCTACCAAAGTAAAACGTTTAAAATAATTTCGAAAAAAATAAAGAATGAAGATGAGAAAAAAGATAATTTATAGTAAAGAAATACTTATCACTAAACTGTCTTTAGTAGACTTTCAGTGACATCATATTATGTCAATGTGGTTAACCATTGCTTTAGAGTTATTTTGGCCTGATTGACAGTTTGACCTCTCAGTTTTTCACTACAGTATTTTATGACTCTGTTGTAGACTAGATGTCTGATAAAAATACCAAAACGTCGAGCAAAAGTGTATTCGAGTATTGCCAATGTGGAACATCTCTTATTACCTACTTGCTACATAAAACAAATAAAAATATATAGTTCTGTATCTGAAGGGATATGACAGCTACTAGCTAAGCTAGATTATAATTAAAGTAGATTACCAGCTGGAATGGAAACCTTAGTAGGTAAAACTTCCTATTACTTTGCCATCAACGCGTAAACGAGCACTAGACCATAGCATTGGTTAATTTGTGACTAGATCTTTTGGTTGCATTTGTACGAGTTCCAGACAGTCGATATGTACTGTACGTACCTTACGGAAGAAATGGTAAATTATTGTTTTCACTTAAATTCATAATAAGAATAATATAATTGAATTATTCCAATGCCAAAATTTTTCAATAACTAGTTAAGTATTTACTCTTAAAATGGTGCCGTCGAAGCAAAAATTTATGATAATGTATGGCTCGTTACTGAATATAATATACGATAGCGTTGTTTTCGATAAAGCTGTCATTTTTGACATTTGCTGTCATTTTTGATATAACTGTGACATCCGTTGTTTTTCTAGAGTTTCTAATTTATACATTGTGGATTTTCCTCAGGGATTTTCAGAGCAAATTGAGTTTAGCAATGGGGGAACAAAATCAGTTCGATAAAGAAGGGTCATATGGCTCAATTTGCTCTAAGAGTTGCATAACACGGAACTTACGGTTCACAGGCTACCATGATAGACATTAATTCATCATCACATTGATTTTATAGATGAATTGGTCAAATAAATAAAGCAAATACATACAATGTACATTTCGTTTTTCAATCACTAGTTTGACCATAGACTAGACTTAAAATGCTAGAACTTTTCACAAAGCTTCAGGTAGAAAAGATATGTAATTGTAAAATAAAACCTATGATTAACAATGGTACGGTAAACAACCTAAGATTAAGCTATGATTGAAATGGCCTATTGTTTCATGGCATTTATGGTAACATCGCTGCTTGACGGCTGGAAATGTTTCATGGCCCATATGGTAGGAAAGAAGACTTACAGGCTAAAGCTATTTTTTTTATTTACTTATATATCACACACAATACTATGTTAGCTGAAATGAACATACCAAAAATATTATTATAATCTATATTGTAGCGTAAAAATATATTTGTAAAGCTAATAATAAATAAACTAATAATAAACACAAAAATGTAATAATTATGAAGATGAGAGAGCGAGATGATGGTGATAAAACTAAATAAAATATAAACAACAAAACTAATTCTTCTATACATACGTGTTTCATATATTGGTCGATGGTCCTTACGGCGGCGGTCCGGCCGAGCAGCAGTGCGTCCATTTCACTCTCCGGTAGCGGCACCACAGCCACTGTCGGCTCGGGACCCTTCATGCTTCCTACACTCAGTCATGATTGAAGTCTAGTCACACAGTATCACAACACACAGAGTACACCTTTTTGGTGACGTCTCACAATTTGGGTCACTTTAGCGTGATCTTTCGTATTTTATTTAGTAGGTTTTTGTTCCAGCACTTACACTTTTGATCAACTTTTAGTTGTAGTTATGGCTGTTTACCTATTTAATCCACCTTTTTAGACATCACACTCATCAATCTCCTTTATAGTTCAAGTCCAACACCGCTTTTTTACCATTTGTGAGATTTGTACAAATCTCACAAAATCCGTTCATATATTTTCTACAATTTCACACTTACACCATTCTGCTTCTGTCCTGAAGATATGCGTCACTCATTTAACACTTTGTTGCGTTGATTTAAAATCGATAACGACGCACATAAATTGTCAAGCTAGGTTAGTCCTTATTTATAATGAAATACGTCTGAAATTGCTTCGTCTGGTTTATTTACGACACTAATCTACAGGAACATACAGGGTTATATTTCAAATAGCCCTATAAAAGTCTTTTTACGTTCGAATTGCACTTTATTGTGTTGACATAAAGTTTATGTTCCTTTTATCACATTTGAGTCAAATTTTAACCGAACGCTTTTATTTTTAAGAGGGCGATCTATGCCAATGACCTTGCTCGAATGGACGTTACCAATGAAAATTCCCCGCACCACATCTGAATTATATCACGCAGCGCGCACCAACATAAGTATAAGTATGTTGCACACATTACAACAGATACCGCCACAGAATAAGTACTAGTAGTTATAGCCGCGCGCTGCCGCCGCCGCGCCGCCGCCACCGCATGGCCTCTACAGGTTGTTTATTACATTTATTAACCGACTCAAAAAAAGGAGTAGGTTCTCAATATGTTTGTTACCTCAGATTTTTTGACTGGGTGGTCCGATTATCATGATTCTTTTTTTATATGAAAGCTGGTGCTTCCCTTGTGGTTCCATTTTGATTTGGTTCAGTTCTGTTCTGTTCAGTTGGAACAGTAGGATCCATGAAAATTCATGTCAATTTTGTGTATAAAAATTGCAGTCGGTTTAGTTTTTTAAAACAAAATTAATTATTAAACACCGATGATAATTCCTTTTCCCCACTGTATTCAGTATTGAGTATTAGTTATTAGTTATTTTCACTATTCAGTATAAAGAGAATAACCACCTCCCACTGCCTATTTTGTAGCTATATTCGATTTTTTTAAACCCTGCACAAATGATAAACAAACCCGCAATACTTACTATCAAATTAACTTTCTTGTTATTTTTGAACATAACATAAGGAAGTACTTGCTGATTTTAAGATTCTTTCTTCAATAAATATTGTCTAATTATATCTCTTTACCTCGACTCCAAGCATGTGAATTTTAATTTATGTTTTTGGAATGTATTGACATAATTTGCAGCTTTATGACAAATAGATCATAGCTCTGTCTCGAATAGTACCTACCCTACCCAAAATAGTAAATAGTAAGTAAATTAATAATTAAAGTATATATATATAGGTACCTACCTACTGTTAAAAAACATCAACTGCCCCCCCTTTTTTATTGCACCCCTCTCTAGTGGCGTATTGTTCCATAGGAAGAAAAATTTAAGTGGATTAGAGTCAATTGTAGGGTCATTGCACTAGATTCCGACCATTTAGCGAAGGCTTAAAGTTTTCCAAAAAAAAACCAACTGGTCAGCCTTGTTCGAAATGATACTAATCGGTAGTCTAGATATCTGAGTTTTAAATACATAAAGAGTTTTATAGTTATGCTATAAAGTTATTTATTTAAAAAAAAAACAGAAATGAGTAAAACTTCAGTTTTCGACCACAAAATTCCTACGGACCTGAACACAATTTCGACCGCTAACTTAAAAGGTTTCATGGAATAAAATACTTACAAAGTTTTCATGCTTTTGTTCAGAAAAGTTGTGACAGATATATTATTGTAGTTTTTTTTTTATAAAATTCATTATTTGATTTTACATATCATGTCAATGTTTGGAAGAGCCGACTGTGGACCTCAAGATTAAAAAAAAAACTGAGTAAGTACATCCTAATAAGGCGTGATATAAACCTTCGACAACGACGCGAGGACATTGTAGTCCACTACTCAATTTTCAAGGGAGTGAATAGATTTTAAGTACCAGGGATGCATTGTAAGGGACACTAACACCAGAAGCAATGGAACCAACATACGAGCACAGAACACGCGCCGATGCAGTTCAGCGCTACAGAAAGTCTTGGTGCCCAGGCTCCTCTGCAGAAGAACCAAGATCCACATTATCAACTGAGTGAATCTATCTCTCGCTCACCTTAGTTTCAACTATATCTTTCGCTCATTTACCTCATTGATTAATTTTCGAACCTTATCAGTGCTGAGCGAAATGAGCGAATAAGTGAGAGCGAAGACGACTGAGCAAGGCGAGTGATTTGATGGAGCGAAATGTACAATGTCAGATACAACATGAAAAAAAGAGAAAGATAGCAAGACTAAGTTCAGGCCTGTAATAATTATGCAAACTGTTTGAATGTAATTATTTTAGAAGTAATCGTGTTCAGTATTATTGTTAACGGATAAGTATTTTTTATTTCTTTTGTTTATTTTTTTAAAGATAATAATATAGTGTACGCAAGTTATTTTGATCTGTCACTCTAGCGCCACCTAGCTCAGTTGAACGGAGACATTATATTTTGTTTTTTATCTCGTGCTCATGAGCTTGAGCATGAGCAACTCAACAAGACAACATCATTAATCTACTGAGCTAAATGAGCTAAAGAGCTAAATGAGTGATATATAATATCTTTAGATCAAAAAGTTTATCTATATAGTGGTATAAAATGCGCATCTCTAAGGAGAAGCCCTCGTTGTACGGGAGGTACAGATCCTCTGTGATTCCGTTCTTCATTGCGGGAAAACTACACAGGCATGTTACGCGAGCTTGGTGGGTCTATTCTAGGATACGGGATGTGATACGATAACATTTTCCTCAAAACCGCTAAGCCATCGCTTTGTCTTTTGGCTTAATTTGATATTTTTCGAAGGTAATTATTCTTGTCCATTACAAAAATGTTTGATTTCTACTGAGAATATCTTAACTTATACGAATTAGCCGAAAACGAAATGGGGTTTAAAGGCCTTTCCTATTCCGGCCACCTCATTTCTTCGAAGAAATTAAAGTTGAATGAAAACGAAACCATAATTCTAAACATGGTGGCCGTTCTCGACCACGGCCAAACAGATGACCAAATTCCCTATGAATAACACGGTAAAATGGGGGCCGAAAACGAAAACTTAGATTATTTCGGTCGACATTAGCTACGATACAAATATACTCTAATAACATCGAGATAAATAACAAAATGAGACAAAAGTATTCTGTGTATATTCGTACTTACTCTCCTCCCGGCCGAGATGTAAATTTTTGTTGATCTTCAACTTCCGATTTCCGACCACCCCAATTTTCAAGTAATTCAATACAAAAACCAATATAATCTAATCGTAAGTATCGTATTACGTAAAATAAGTATTTATTTAGTATAAAAATAATACACGACAATGCTTATCGACTCATTTCTAAAAAAACCGTTTTTATATGAACAAAATATTATTTATTGTTTTTTTACAGAGTAATAATGACAAAAACAATACTTATTATACCTGTCCCCTGTATATTTTGCCAGTTCGCTTTATTCTCTTTGAACATTCTGTTGACTAGGTTTTGGAGGATCCAGTTAGGCTGGGCAGCATTTGGAAAACTACGTCTAGTCTCCTCGTCATCCATAATCCGCAATGCTTGAAAACCAAAGTTTTCAATCATTGGGTCCTACCCGTCATGACCTACGGAGCTGAGACGTGAACACTCATGATAGGGATGGTCCACCAGCTCAAAGTCACTCAACGAGGTATGGAAAGAGCTATGCTTGGAGTTTCTCTGAAGGATAGGTTTCGTAACGAATACATCAGACAGAGAACCAAAGTAATCGCCATAGATCAAAGAATTAGCAAGCTGAAGTGGCAGCGGGCCGGCCATATATGGCGAGATATATCTCGCAAAGAACCAACAACCGATGCGGTAAACGAGTGCTTGAGTGGAGACCGCGACTCGGCAAACGTAGTGTAGGGCACCATTTGGCCAGGTGGGATGACGATCTGCAAAATACTGCAGGCAGATGCTGGATGCGGCAAGAAAACAGGGCGCTATAGGCCGATGTCCAGCGGTGGACTCATATAGGCTGATGATGATGATGATTATGAGTTGCACCGAAAAAATAAAAATATAAGTACATAGATACCTATACAATTGTGCAACGACCAGTGAGTTGAGTCCTTTAGGTACAGAGACAATTAATAAAATATTGGTAGTACCTACCTACTTACCATTTCTTTGTATTCTCATCGTGTATTTTATTTTCAATAACGTTTTTTACGATTCATTTTATTATACCTATTTTTGCACACATAATTATTTAAAATAATAAATAAATAAATAATGTTGGACAATCCACACAGCATTATCTAGCCCCAAGCTAAGCAGGGCTTGTGTTATGGGTACAAGATAACTGATATACATAATACAGAAAACGACATAGATAGATATTTTTTTATTTTACATAGAAAACACCGAGAACGCCCTGAACAAATATCTGCAGATCGTATACATATTTGTCCCGAGGCGGGAATCGAACCCGCAACCTCCTGCCTCGCAGGCGGACCTTCGCCCACCGCACCACAGAGAAATAATAAATATAATACCTATTCAAAACTATAATCACCCCTTACTAAACATTTACCTTACAACAAACTTACAAATAAACCCGCTGTATACTAAAAATCGTCAAATAAATAAATTTCAAGTTGGTTCCGCAGCGAAAAATAATATTGCTGTTAAAAGTAGCACAGGTCCGTTCAGCACAACGTCTCGTCCCGCACTGATTGTAGGGCCGGCAGAGGGGCGGCTCATGTGTAACGTTGTATCGATTACGTAAAAATTTCGTTAAAAATAATTAGATAATTTATTTGAAAAAGTGGGCGGAAGAGAGTCTCCGTAACTTTTTATTCTACATGGTGATAACTTTAAATAAATCTTGTGATTGATAGTTTAGGAGAAAAAGAGTTTTAACGGAAAAAATGGATGGTACTTTGCACCATTATTTTAGATACTTAAAATTGGAATTTCAAATTTTCGGCTTAAAGGTAAAATGCCTTGTATAGCATAGCTTATCATATATTTTTTTCAAACCTTTTTCTATAAAGAATAAGAAGAAAAACGGATTTAACTTTACCCAATTTACGCCGATTCACCTCTATCTGGGCCTTAATCAGCTAAATGGCTACAAAACTATTTTTTTGTAAATTTTCAAGTAGATATGGTTTTTCACTATTTCGTTTTGTCATGTATTGTCGTAATTATTTTTAATCTAATTTTATTTTCAAAATATTTATGTGTTATTAAAAAAAAAGGTCTAAAATTTTTATGTTAATTTCTAATTTTTTCACTGCTCACTATGTTTTATTTCACTGGTTGTATGTTTTTCTTTGATAATATTTTTCACTGTTTCCAAAATTTCACTGTATTTTTTGACTGAACTCCATAAAACGTAATCCGTTCCACATTGATCCCAACTTGAGTCAGTCTTATCTACAGAGATTTATCGTTTTTGGTTCAGCATTCCGTTAGGTAGAAATATATCTTGGGACATTTGCTGCGAATGGGTACTGTTAGTGATAATGGTATAGAATGTGGAATTGTTTTATGTATAACTAGCTGCGCCCCGCGGCTTCGCACGCTATAAAAGAAGATTATTATCCCACGGGAACTGATTTATGGGATGAAAAGCAGCCTATATTGATTCCAGGATTAAAATTAACTGTTTGCAAAATTTCAGCCCGATCCGTTCATGACTGTTAACGTGAAGAGGTAACAAACTAGTCTAAGGCTGACGGACAAACCGAAGTGTGGTTTATATCAGTTGTAAAACAAACAAGTTAATAATGTGTATCATAAATAAATGAAAAAAAAAATGGTGAAAGAATTTTGTAAATCAGTCCAGTTGTTTTGGAGCCTATTCAATACAAACAAACAAACAAATCTTTCTTCTTTATAACATTAGTACTAATATTAAATATAAAGTAAAATATTACATTTACCTGTTTAAAATTCAATCTCGAATAGAATCTCGAACTAGGCCGTTTAATTTCATAAATAAATAAATAAATAATGCTGGACAATTCACACAGCATTATCTAGCCCCAAGCTAACTGATATACATAATACAATACACTACATAGATAGATATGTTTTATTATACATAGAAAAACATCCAGAACGCCCTGAACAAATTTCTGCAGATCGTACACAAATTTGTCCCGAGGCGGGAATCGAACCCGCAACCTCCTGCCCACCGCGCCACAGAGGTCGTCAAATATCAAACCCAACCAATAGGATTTCTAGATTTTCAAAGCCGAGCGATCCGTTTATCTGTTTTTGACACATTCATTTAATTGCTATGAAATCTCGGACGAGATGACAATTTTGATTACTATACACTTCATTATAAACGAGCTTTTGCCCGCGGCTTCGCACGCTCTATTCAAGTAGCCTATGCCCGTTCCCGGGATAGCGTTTACCTCCCTGCCAAATTTCATCAAGATGCGTTCAGCCGGGAAGGAAATAAAAACTATTTTCTTCACCTGGTTCTAAGATACCTCCCCAACAATTTTCAGCCGAATTGGTTCAGCCGTTCTTGAGTTATAAAACTTATAAATAGTGTAACTAACACAACTTTCTTTTATACAGGGTGGAAAAAATCTATGGGCCCTGGAGGGAAACTACTTTAAATCCTTTAGTTAGCTCATTTTACTGGAAGGAAACATTCCTTTATTTTTAAAAAGAAACAAAATCGCATTCAAAGATTTTCAAAAAAGTGCTTGTATCACCTGGGAATCGAACCAACTAAAAATTCAAAAATAAATCCTCTTTACTTTATTATGCGAATCAGTAGAATTATTGTTCAGGATAAAAATAGTCTTAAACATTTGGCTTTTCAAGTGAAAAACCAAATGCTTAAGACTATTTTAACTTTAAAATTTAATTAATAAAGAACTTGTAATAAATATTTAATACATGAAATCGAATATTTATTACAAGTTCTTTATGAACAATACCTAGTAGGTACTGTTTATTTGTAACAAGTAAATGACAAGCTGTGCTGGCTTAGAATTTGCACCACCCCAATTCATCGGGCATTACCCCCTCCCCCCGTAAGTTAAACGCCAATAAGGCGTTTACCAGGGGGACCAGCAGTGGACCGATACAGGCTGTTGAGGTTGAGGTTGTCAAGTTATAATTTTCTTATCTCTAACATCCAAATTCCAATCTTTTTTTTTTTTTTTTTTAATGTTATTTATCTCTAAGTACCTTGTTGTAGATTTAAAGTTAAATTAATAAATCAATTAAAAAATTATAAATCTGCATAATATCTGTCTACTTATTTCAAAAAATCATGTTGTGTTCTTTTGTGTTGATGATAAAATAAAACTGTTATTAATTTTCCCTTTATTTATTTCTAAGACCAAATTTTCATCAAACATATTTAATTCGAACAATTATCCTACCGATTCGCATAATAAAATAGAGAGGGTTTCTTTTAAATTTTTAGTTGGTTCGATTCCCAGGTAAGACAAGCCATTTTTAGAAAATCTTTGAATGCGATTTTGTTTCTTTTTAAAAATAAAGAAATGTTTCCTTTCAGTAAAATGAGCTAACTAAAGGATTTAAGGTAGTTTCCCTCCAGGGCCCATAGATTTTTTCCACCCTGTATAAACGATATATATTCATATAGACACTTTCGTAGTCTGACGAATTCACTGTCAAACTACGAAAGTTTCGATTACACACTTGTTTGTTATTAAATCTCGTAAGAAAATATTTTTTTACCGTAGAAAATATTAGTATAATTAAAAGATTCTTGGTTATAGTTTTACAATATAGATAATTTCTAAAAAAAAAACCCAAAAATTTTCGACTGGAATTCAACACGCGTCCTCCCTTCAGTACGGAGATGTCATAACCACTAGACCACGATATCGGATACCTATCAATCCGAAAATCTCTGCGACTTTTAATCGACTATAGCACCGTTAGCTCCACCTACAGGGGAAACACTGAAGTTTATTTTGTTCAAAGAATAAAGTTACATTTTTCATAATGGCATCGTCTTAATGACGCGACGACTAGTCATATGGATAGATAGATAGATAGATAACTCTTTATTGTACCACACAAACATAAAAAACAATACAGAAGGAAATCTACAGAATCTGATCAGAATGGATCAGTTGAGCTACCTGTAAATTTTTTGCATGCAGTTAGCTCAATTATTTCATTTGTAAAAACTAGTTATAATTTATTTCTAGAGCAGTAGTAGTACATTATGATACACGATGTATAATTTGATTCTAATTTTCTTTCTAATAAAGGTTTGGAAATTCATTATGAATGTAAGCGGGTTAACTACGCACCTTGTTTGTGTTGGAAGAAACCGCTTCCGCTGCCTATTCATAACTACGAAAGTTTCTATCTACTCACCCCGAAGATGTCCCTCGTTTAGGGATAAAAACGTTAGTGTTCTTCCAACACAAACAAGATTCGGAGTTAACCCGCTCACATTCATAATGAAAAGTGAGTTGCTACCTTAAATCGTATAAAGCGCCATGTTTGCAGGCAACTTGGTCACATTGGTAAGTAATCTGACTTACTTACACTCTGACTTACCTACAATCTGACTTACTTACACTCTGACTTACTAACATGCTGAGGTGTCACCTTTTTGGCTCGACGTTGGGTGGTTTGCCAAAGTACTTATGCTGGGCTCAGACGAAGTAAAAAAAAAAAAGCTTTTTTATTCATCTGAGATGCTGGGATGTTTTTTTTAACTTCTTTCTTGAGCCTTGGGTAGATTTTGTTTTACCCTGCATCCTTATCATTATGTTTAATTTTTAGTAAATATCTCTTAAACTAAATCGCTAATTCCTAGCTTTAGTCTTTCATAACCATGTTTTGTGTCGTGCTAAATAACCTTATTTCATTTCATTTGATTCATTTCACATTTTCGACGTGAAAATATAAAAATGTGTTGCTCGTAACAAAGTAATCGACAGTTGACGGTTGCACCCTTTATTAGTGAAATAGACTCTGAGTCATTCTCATTTCAGTTCAAATTCCAATAACAATAAAATAGTTTACGAGATGCTAGTCCAATCAAACAACGTTGTCCAATCTAACCGGCCATTAAATGAAGGTGATTTTATTGTCTTTTTATAGTGGTTTGTTACTTGGTCACGGAAGGTAAGCTTGATTTTCTTTTTATTAGAAGAAAGTTAGAATATTTTAATAAAATAAATTTAGAAATGTATTTTAAACTAGCCCCGCAGCTTCGTACGCCTATCCTACGGGAACTGATTTACGGGATATAAAGTAGCTTGTGTATTCCAGGCCTAGAACTACCTGTATGCAAAATTTCAGCCCGATCGGTTCAGAAGTTTTTTCGTGAAAGAGCAACAAACATACACACAGTTACATGTAAGTATTACAAACTTTTGCGTTTATAATATTATATGTAGAATTATAGCTAGTAAGTTTTTTTCGAGACGTCAATTGAAACTTTAAAGGAAAAGATCAGTTGTTGAGCTACCTACATCTTGATTCTTTGCAACAGTTAGAAGTTAGGTCAACTGATTCAATTTATAAATAAATAAATGTAAATAATAGTGGGAAATGCAAAGCGTTATCTAGCCCCAAGCTAAGCAGAGCTTGTGTTACAGTTTGTGCTATGGGAACTAGATAACTTATTCGTTTTAATATACCTATACATATACCATGGATTTTTATTATTATAAATAAATAAATAATGCTGGACAATTCACACAGCTAGATAATAGCCCCAAGCTAAGCAGAGCTTGTGATATGGGTACTAGATAACTGATATACATGATACAATACACTACATAGATAGATATTTTTTATCATACACAGAAAACATCCAGAACGCCCTGAACAAATGTCTGCAGATCGTACACAAATTTGTCCCGAGGTGGGAATCGAATCCGCAACCTCCTGCGTCGCAGGCGGACCTTCGCCCATCGCGACACAGTCGTCCAATAGAAAACATTCAGAACACCCTGAGTAAATATTTGCAGATAGTACAAACATATGTCCCGAGGCGAGAATCGAACGGTCGTCGTACTAAAATAATAGTTCAATTTTTTTTTAATTGTAAAATAAATAACTTGAGGACTGAAAATTAATAAATTTATAAATTACCGAGTGACAGAGAAATTATTATACAGGCGTTGCAAATTCCTCTGAGTTCCGTACACATTTTGCGTATTCAGTGTAATAAGGAACCCTAAAAACAATGGAATCGTAATCTTTTGCTCAGCTAATCTGTAAATCCTACGACAACGTCGTACTTTTGTACGTTCCGTTTCACGTAATCTTTTCAAATAATAGTTTAATAAATACAATGAGATTTAATTTCAGTGAGAGGCAATTTGATAAGCACGGATAATAAAATCACTTCCGTAATGTAATATATTTAAGAACATTTAATTTGCAAAAAAAATAGTATGAGAAAATTAAATCAGAACTAGTATAAAAAATGGATTCTAAACGATTTTAAGAAATTTATAAGAAATATTATATGTATTTGTTAGGCAGAGTTCGAGTTTACTTTTTATTAAAATACTTTCCGCTGCCCCCTGGTCTGTCACTTTTAACAAAGTTTAACAAAAAAATTAACATTTATGCCCGGTGAACCCGTTATATTTAGGTATTAGGTGGGTAATTTCGATAATTTTTCGAGGACATCATAAATCTCCACCCATACCATCTCAGCGTGTCTCATACCCTCTCAGGAGCATGGGCGGGCGGCGGCGTTTACCTACTCATACTCATATTGTAAAGGTAAAGTTTGTTTGTTTGTAGTGATATCCGGTACAAATGATCTGAGTAGAAACATACAAGTGTTTCAACCTAAACTAATAAAATCAAATGGTACTTTGTTATATAAATAAATATAAGTAAATATATTGTATATTAAGTATAATCAGTTATCATACAAGCTCTGCTGAACTTGGGGCTAGATAATGCTGTGTAAATTGTCCAACATTATTTATCTTTTATTTTATATCATAATAGTAATTGCAAGCTGTGTTTCGTGACAATAAATACATTTTTTTTCTTTCTTTTGAGCTTTAGCATGGCCCGGGTTTTCTTGTACTTACGAGTGAAATCGCTTGTTTTGTCATCATCATCATCATCCTATATTAGTCCACTGCTGGACATAGGCCTCCCCTAATGAGCGCCATAGCGCCCTGTCTTCAGCTTGTTTTGTCAATTTCAATGAAATTCTGCAAAAACTCGTGACGTAATAGTTACTTTATTCCATGTAGTACTTTTTCCATTTTATAATCTATAAGCAGCGCCTTGCGGTTTCACCCGCGTAGTTCCCGTTCCCGCGGGAATTCAGGTATAAAATAAAGCTTTTGTCACTCTCTGAAAAGTAAGCTTTTTAATGATAAAAGAGTTTTTTAAATCGGTCCAGTAATTTCGGAGTTTATTTCGGTTTAAAGATGTTTATTTCTCATAAAAACAATAATGTTCACTTACAATGAGATACAAAAAATAATATTAAATAATGCTTAGG
Source organism: Eupithecia tripunctaria (assembly GCA_955876795.1). NCBI lineage: Eukaryota > Metazoa > Arthropoda > Insecta > Lepidoptera > Geometridae > Eupithecia > Eupithecia tripunctaria. Next base: position 2,566,157 of record OY041598.1, on the reverse strand, counting down.
CTAATTATTACCTTAAGTATAAGTTAGGCTATAAACGTATTTTTTTAATTTTGTTTTGAACATATTTATGCTAGCACATTCCTTGATGTCGTCAGGCAAGCTATTGAACAACTGCACTCCCTCGTAAACAATTGTTTTCTTGCCGTAATCAGTACGTGCTTTAGATAATTCTAGTTTATATTTATTTCTAAAAGTGTAAGGGTTATTCCTTTTTCGTGCAAACAATCAGAATCAAATCGTTCCTCTTTAATATTATCCCTCATCCTCTTTTTAATGTTATCTATTACATATTGATTATTAAAACAAACATAGTTTATTAATTTTTATCTGCTATATCAAATTTTTATACATTTTGTTCTACGCCGATGCCGCAAAAAAAGCGAGATCGTCGTGAGACTCGACATCACGGAAATCGTTTCAGGCCGAATCGGCGTGCGAGAAACAATTCAAGTTTTCTACTATTTGGGGGTGAATGCCCGTTTCAATAATTCCAAAAACACTAGTGCTAAGTTCATTAAAAATAAAGATAAAAGTCAAAAAATATCATTATAATTTTTAGACGATCCTGAGTGTAAAACGATGGACATTTAAGTGCCAAGGAAAGTCGTAGACGGATGCGAGTTACATTATAAATCATGTATTCCCATGCCGTCGCGCCCCACAGTATGTTGAATGTTATTTATAGCCTGTAAAGATACCCAATAAAAGATTATCCCTCTTTTATGTGACAACACCTAAGGTTGACTGCGGAAGTACCTATGTACCTAGGGATTTTAGAGTTCCGTGTACTCTTAACACTTCACCGATGACGGTCATGACTATGGGGCGCCGGCTCAGAATTTGCACCAGCTCAACTTTTTTCGCGGGTGTCGTGAGAGGCGGCTAATTAGTCCAGTGGCTTTAGCGATCCACCTCGGAATCACACTAATATTATAAATGCGAAAGTTTGTATGGATGTATGGATGGATGGATGTTTGTTACTTCTTCACGCCAAAACTACGGGACGGATCTGGCTGAAATTTTGCATGCAGGTAATTCTAATTTTGGAATCAAACATAGGCTACTTTTGATCCTATAAATCAATTCCAGTGGGATGAAAATCACCTTTTAACGTTTCCATAGGAACAACGCGTGCGAAGCCGCGGGGCGCATCTAGTTGAGAAATATTGAGCTGAATTTTCGTATATACCTTTATTTTGGCATTTTATAAGTTTATTTATTTATTTATAAACATGTTCATCTATCCTTGCGGACACTTAAGTTATTTCAAAAGTCTCATAAAATCTGCTTATTCAAGGTAAAAAAAACAGTTTTTCGTGATTATCTGGATTTCTATTGCTCCTATCTTGTCAACATCTTGTCCAGCATCCAATTTGCGACAATAATCTCTCAATTCCGAGGCGGACTACTTTTTTATGCTAAATTGACTAAAAAACGGATATCTTAGCCGGGTGCTAACAGGTTAGATACCCGATTAAGATTAGTAAAAGATTTGATTAATTACTGCGATACAGATAAACGGATTAATTATAAATAACCTATCAGTTTTTCTGCATTTATTGTACTCAGACCATGGCGTTATTGAATCCACTAGCTACTTGTTCTGATGACCTCTGTGGCGTGGTGGAGGTCCGCCTGCGACGCAGGAGGTAGGGTTCGATTCCCGCCTGGGGATAAATGTGTGTAGGTACGATCTGCAGATATTTGTTCAGGGCGTTCTGGATGTTTTCAATGTATAATAGAAAATATCTATCTATGTAGTGTATTGCATTAAGTATATCAGTTATCTAGTACCCATAACACAAGCTCTGCTTAGCTTGGGACTAGATAATGCTGTGTGAATTATCCAGCATTATTATTATTATTATAATCTAAGGCGGATCGGTAGTAGAATTGTTCTGCAGGGGGCTGCTGCCCGCCCACCGGTGGATATTCCTTAGTCGCCTCGTACGACACGCAAATTCTAAACCAGCACCACAGCTTTATTCGGGTTCAATGAATGATAACGTTTATTTTCGGTAGGTAATCATTATTTCGAGCTACAAAATGTTTTCATAAAATAATTCATTCCATAATTCTTAAAATTGTGCGAATACAAAAAGTAACAAAAAAAGTAAAAACGCGTTTACAAATCTGCCTCGAGGTAGATATTTTATGGTTCAGATATTATTAAATATTGAGATATTTTTACTCGTAGAAAGTTTTCCAAGCCCAATATTTAATTTTAAAGAACTTTATATTATCGGTCCGATCTTTTCGGAGAACTTTTCTTACGTTACAAATCGATTTGATACATCAATTTGGTACGTCTTACCAAGAAAATTCGTAATTGCTTCTGATAATGTTTGTTTCGGTTTGAGGCGTAAACCTGAGCCAATATGACGCCGCTATAGGTAACGGATCGTTTATCGTTATTATTACGTTTAAAACAGGTAATTACAAAAAAAAATCGTACAGTTTATGATACCTATTTAAAGCTATTCTTATTACCTCTGCAATAGTTTTATCTTCTACAGTTTAGGCAGAAATGCGAGAATAGAGTTTAGTGGCCACTTCGTATCTCTGCCTAAGCTTGACAAAATGAAACTATTACAGAGGCATTCATAAATAGCTTATAATAGATACCACAAACTGTACGATGGATTTTTGGAAGTTCCGATAAAATAGGTGGCGACGCCGCGCCGTTTCGACTCGGATATGCGCCTATTAACTTACTAGAATCCACTTTATTATAAAGATTATTTTTACTGGAAGAGATAGCGATTGTATTCTTTTTCAGCATCACAGTAAACTAAAACAAGTTGCAAGCCTCACCGTCCAACTGTATAAAAAATGGCTAGACTGCTTGAAGGACCAAACAAAGACGCTCGAAGGTCCAAACAGATGTTTGGGTCCTTTCACAGTTTTGTGGTATAATCAATTTAGTGTTGGTTGTTGTGGTTCTAGATATTTTGCTGATAAAGTAAGGTTCGTGTAATTTTGAAGTTTTCATTGAAATGGGGTGTGTTTTTAGTGAGCAGCTTATGCAGAAGAGAAAGCGATTTTTTTTTAATACCGAATTAGTTAGCTAAAAGTAACTTTGTAACAAAGAAAATTACAATCAAATGATATAAATAAATTAGAACTAGTATTTACAATTGAAATAATTGAGCTGATTGCAGACAATCTACAGGTAGCTGAACTAATTAATTAGCTAACACTTACATATTATATCATAACAATAGGGTTAGTGGTGATTCGATATAGCAATAATTGATTTTGTTTCAAAAACTAAAAACTGACGTCAACTATATGGTTTTTTTATGGATATAAATGTCAAAACAGCTTTCAAATAAAAAAAGAATCATCGAATCGGATCACCAAGTAAAAGTTGTAAGGTAAACAGATTCTGTTCAATAATAGGTTAAAAATAAACTCAGGATAGACATAAGTAGCATAGACCTAAACAGTATCGTTGATTTAAGTAACTTGGGTGAAAATGTACCTACTCAAAAGCCAGAGCGTGTTGTACTTAGGAAAGAAAGCAAACAATGCTATATAAATATTCCATACAAATGTTTGTAGACACTTTTCAACCCCCTCTAGTTTTATACAAAGTTTAGTGGCTTCATTCACAAAGGACATTTACATTTTACTACTTTTTTTTTGCTACCCGCACGAAATCGGAACAGTCGTGTTATCACAAAGTGGAGCGAGATAAACTGAAAAAACTACTTCTAAACTGCGATAAAGTAAATAAAAGTTGCTGAAAAAGGCTAAATACAGTATTATGTAAGTATGTCTTTAATAATAAGGTTTTATATACTTGCTAGTGGTTTCTTGTTCACTTCTTCCACTAGTGGACATAAGATTGAAGTGAACAGAATCTCAATAACACCTTGTTTCTATTTGTACATTATGTGTTTATCGGTCAACCTAAAGAAATAAAGTTATTGAATTCTGACTTCTGATTTCATTATTTTCTACCCCCAAATTGTTAGGTTGCGTCGTAAGGCAGGTAATTTCATGATTCTATCAAAATAAGATAATTGTCTAGGTAGGTAAAGCCCTTAAATCTATCATCAGAAGTGGGATCCTGGAACTGTTTCACAATACTAATACATTCTTGTACAAGTTTCAGTTGGACCCTGCAAGCTGACCTGGACCTGGACCTGGACCTGGACCAGGACGAAGGTCTGCTCAACGCGGTTTTGGCTGACGCTGGTTCATCCAATCGGCGCGTCGACCGGATGGTGGACGCGATGCTACCAATGTCCAATCCTATGATGCCACTGCTATTGGTGCGACTAAATTTGGACTTAAGAGCAGCGTGGCAGATATGACGAAGGCTCTGAAGGGTTCGTAAACTAGGTAGAACAACGTGTATTCGTGACGTAGGATGATCCTAGCCGATTTCTTTTGTTTGTTACATTGATTTAAAAAGGGTAGATAGGTTACGTTCTCCCAGAGCTTACTCAAAAATTGGCATGTGTTACAACTACACGCAAACACATACGCTCACAGTTATATTTCCAGTCCTGTGCAATACTAAGAAGAACAAAGACGGAAAGACGTATCTAGGACCGAACTGAGACTGAGACAACAATATTTCACGCGAATCACGACCGCCCGTGCCGCCGGTCAGCCGGTGACTGATGTGGGAGAACACAATTTTACACAATTTGAGGTTGCCACTTTCGAGCAACCAGTGCCTCATCTTCGTTTTTAATAAATCAATGGTTTGTTAGCAATAAACTTGAACTGTATCCTAATAAGAAACCTGTGTGATAAGTAGGCTTGATATTACATTATAAAATTAGTAGAAAACCTACATAATACTAAAGCTACACATAGCAAAATTTGCCACTTCTAGTAATGCTCAATCCATGGTTCATTTGTTGATGTCGCATTGTCGATGTGAACTTATTTTTAACTACCGGCAATTTTTTCACTTTTGTTTGATTAGTCCCAACAAATTTTTTAATGCGTATTATCATGAGTTTTTCCGTGTGTGTCTAAGGTGAATTTACCTAAACCCTGACGAAAACAACTGCGAGTATGCGCAAAAAAAAAACCAGAATGATTCCGCTATAATATATAACTTTAGCTAAAATTCAGATTGTGTATTTTCTGCCTTCTGTTAGTTGTAACTACTAGAACACGCTATACGTATGTTATTTTTATTTGTATATATAAGTTAGTTCAACATTTTACGGTGCTAGTCTGACGTCATAACGATGTACCTGTGGTTTATTTTTTGAATGAAGCATGTTAGTAAACAAAGTACGACACAAATAACAAAATCTCACTTGCTTGTCGTCGAGTTTCAGATATAATTGTAAGCTATTTTTATTAAGGGATGATCTAAAATCGACAAGTAATGTAAATCACGTATAAAAGGACGCGCCAACAAAGTGAATTTTAGGTTGAGTATGGGCGGTTTGTTTACGTTTGTGCTCCATTCAAAATGGATACGATATAGGTATTTTCTCTGTAAGAGGCACCATAAAAAAAAGTGGGATTATAAGTGAATAAAATCTTTATTGTAAAAGTAAACTGCAATCAAATGAAATAAATAATAAATAAATAATTAGGTAATTACAATAAAATTGAAACGATTGAGCTGGCTGCGGTCTGTTGCAAACAATCTACGGGTGATTGATTCATATCGGTACCGCTTGGAGGCGTCCCCAAGACGCTGGCTGCATTGCCCCGCTTCTGTATGGCAGTGCTGTGCTGATGCGCTGCGCTGAGTAAATTGTCTTGAGTCACATGTTGCAGATCGACCGACTTCAAATAATCCTGGCCTCAGTGGTCCCAGAATTAAAGTTACTCGATAAAAAAAAAACTACATAAGAGTTAACAATTTGCCTTAAATATGATTCATGATTTTAACTGATCTGATTTTAACCGACTTCAAAAAAAAAGGATCAGGTTCTCAATTCGACTATATATTTTTATAGTTAGTGAACGTTATAATATCTATTTGTGTTAAGTTACACAGTATAGGTTTAACTTTATAACGTAGAAATAAAATAAAATACATATTATGTGTAAATAATGTCTGATATAAAATAATTTAAATAAAATTCACATGTAAATAAAGCGGCTGTTTACGGTCATTGCGAAATAAACTGAAACTAGTAGTCCTCCGAACAGTAGGCCTTATGAACTTGCCGTCCGTGTATGGGAGCCATTAGTAACACGTAGGTATTTGAACAAAAAATAAGAACAATGAAGTAATTTATCCTTCTTATGTTTATAATTTTTTATTTTTATTTTTATTAGTTTTTATTAATGAAATTATTCAAAAATGGGATTTTTAAATAGGTGGTTTGAGTACCTACCATGTTTTTTGTAATTCCTGTTTATAGGTAGGTGGGTCGATGCACCTACAAACAGAAGTTCACGAAGTGCCTTCCTATAAACAGCAATTCAAGTTTGGGAGAGGAATCCCACAGATACGAGTGTTGGTGTTGGTGGGTCGGAGTGCCTATGACCGAAGGTTAGAATGGCCCTCATTAGTAAAGAAGGGGTGTTTGTTTACGCTAGTGTGTTGTTGCATTTTGTGAGTAAGCAAACAGAAGTACCTGATAGGTACCTACTAATTACCAGCGATTTGAATCATTGCCTATCACAGTTCACTGCAATGCCTATTTAGGTTTACTTTAATTGAAGTAGGTAACAATTGTTTAAGATGTTTTTGTACTGAAATGGTGCTCAAAGACAACTCCCTTATACCTACCTTTCTAGCTAGGTAGGTGTGTTGTTTTGTGAACAACCACTTAACGTAGAAAAAAGCTTGCATATTTCATTTTGCGTCTATTCTGTATCATTACATTTTTGTATGAGAATCATATAAAATATCAATAGATATTTGAATTAAAAATAAAATAATCGAAATCAGATGTTTGCGGAGATATTCTAAAGCTCGACCAGCCCTAGTTGAATGGTCGGGAATGATGTCCAAGTCAAAACACTTCAGATCACTTTTAGTTAGTTTAATTCGATCGGAAACACACAACTAAGTACCTAGTTAATAAAGAAAAGGTCACTTTCATACAGCAGACTAAGAGATTTTACGCATATAAGATTATTGTTAACCACGTACCTATCTAATACAATAAGAAACATCATAAAGGGTTAGTTAATAAAAAAAGCTGTGTAGATGAATTGTTTAACTGCATATTCACTATGTTCAATTATCATAGTCGACATGAACTTCGCTACACAAAAAAAATAATCAATTCAATTCATTTATTCATACCATAGATTCACAGGGAACACTTAGTCAAGTCAAATAGATTCAATACATCTTAAACATCGAGTTAGGATTTATTAAAACACAAAATAAAAACTAAAAATAAGTATACAGATTAAATACAATAATGGCTGCAATAGCAATAAGATAAAATAAAATAAAAATAAAATTGTTCAATTATGAAAGTAAGTAGGTGTGTTCCTACATTAATCAATCGCATTGAATAAAAAATATTTGTATCAGCAAAAGCTTTGTCCAATCGATAATAGCTTATATCTATTAATCTATTTTTGATAAAACATTTAAATTTATATCAGACATAGATCTTACATTAATTGGTAAGATATTGTACAATTTTATTGAGTTGCAAATAAAACTTTTTGAAATTTTTGCTAACCTCGTTTTTGGGACAGCTACGTTATTTTTATATCGTATATTGTTACCAATTGAAGATCAATTAAATAAATTGGTGATAGCTTCATAATTTAATTTTATCTGAATAGTGCTATTTTTATGTAGTCAGCTTGGCCGAGCAATTAGTTGAAAGTTCAGTTACCAATAACAATAGTACAACCATACCTAATATACTGGATTTATCTCTCAAACTACTTTTATAGAAGTTGAGGCTAATATACCCACAGGCTAGAATAAAATGACGTAGGTACTTAGTGATACTTGCCTAGAACCGCAATCTTGTCTGCTCAATCTGTTACGAAAAATATACTTATTCATAAGTATATGACAAAATGTTTGGTTTTAAGGTAGGTACCTATATTGAAAGTGAAAAGAATACTAAATAACGAAATAAAATAAAACAAAATAAAATAAAACAAAATAAATGGTTCCTTCCGCTGCCGACGGTAGACTTAGCATATACTTTAGATATTGCAGCGGGTATAGCGAGTATATAAAGGCCGAGGTCTACTGGTCAGAGGAAAACGAAAAAAATAAGAACAAAATAGGTCCTTCCGCTGGCGGCCCATGGACCTGGTGTATACTTTAGATGCTAGCAGCGGGTATAGCGAGATACATGTCTAGGTCCTAAGGTCAAAGGAAAACAGACTTATGACTTTAGCTTATACGACTAACTTTGAATGACTTCACAGATCGAATAATGTGGAAAAATGTATTTCATAGTCCAGGTGGAGACTATGAAATAAATGAAAATAAAAATAAAAATGTGTAGTCCCAGTGGAGTCTATGACATAAATGAAAATAAGAAAAGATATGTACCTAGTCCAATGGAGACTAAAAAAATAAATAATGTGTAGTCCCAGTGGAGGCTATGACATAAATTAAAAAAAAAAGATACTTAGTCCAAGGTGGAGACTAAAATAAATGAAAATAAAATATAATAAATAAATGAATATATATAAATATAATAAATAAACGTGTAGTCCAAGTGGAGACTATAAATGAATAAAACTGTTGAATAACTTTGCAAAAAAAATCAATAAAGGTACCTACATATTTAATATGCTTAGTAGTTAAGTGCCCTAATGTATGATAAAACGTTGAAATTATGTATTGTATATGCTTCGAGAACGAAGCATTTGTCAGAATGGCAGTGTAAGATATTGTAATTTATTTAATAATAGATATGTAATATTATAAGTATATGTAGTGGTAAACAATATGGTTTCAATAGATATTCAATTATAAAATGTGACAGGCTTGATATTTCCTGTTTGCTTTCCCGCTCCAATTTAAATTCGAATACAAATCAGCTTCATTATTGAATTAGGTATTTCATATTGTATTATATTCTTGGTGCTGTGTATTCTAAACTATTAACTTATATTTAAGAACACTTTGTTATAGATATTTTATAAGATTATACAAAATAATTATTAATTAGAAGTTAAATGTTATGCCAACCGCCGAGAAGCGGTGGACTGACGACACAGTTTCGTGACGAGGATTTTAGTTGTTGTGAGGTGATATTAATAAGACCTGTAGGGCCTGAACACACACGCCACTTTTTGGTCAGCGACAGAACGAGAAACATCTGTTATGGTACGTAATACTTATGTGGTAAATTATAAAACCCCTATCTATTTAGATGTGTCCACAGAACAATAGATCACTAAGAAATGTCTCACCTAGATGATTTAAGCATAACACTTAGGTATTGAAGGTTCTTTTTTAAGGCTATCTTATTAAGTATGTAAGTATGTCTTTAATAATAAGGTTTTATGTACTTGCTAGTGGTTTCTTGTTCACTTCTTCCACTAGTGGACAAAAGATTGAAGTGAACAGAATCTCAATAACACCTTGTTTCTATTTGTACATAATATGTGTTTATCGGTCAACCTAAGGAAATAAAGTTATTGAATTCTGACTTCTGATTTCATTATTTTCTACCCCCAAATTGTTAGGTTGCGTCGTAAGGCAGGTAATTTCATGATTCTATCAAAATAAGATAATTGTCTAGGTAGGTAAAGCCCCTAAATCTATCAAACGCTAATATTAACAATCGAGTCGAGAGTCATGATCGAGGAAACAATGTGTCCATTGAAGTTTCCGTGCGTTATTTCGTCTTCATGTAGTTGTCTATTCTTTTATTATTATATGTTTCCAAAAGCATAATTTTCTTCAACCAGCGAGCGAGTGTGAGTTTTTTTTGTCCATGTGAATCCGCAATAGAATAAAAATTGCCAGTTCAGATGGGGAATTTATAGTATATTCTGCTACAAGCCTATTCAGCCTATTTTTCGTATTTGCGTGTCGATACGAAATACAACTGCAACGACAGTACCTGTTTCCTGCGTTTTATGTCTGTACTCTGTACGAGTGTAAGACCCGTCGCAGCGATGACAAGTGTCCGCTGAGTGGCGTGCTTGTAGCAGGGAATCCCAGAATTTGATACATTCTCGTGCGTCTGAGAAGCTACGAACTTGCGAACATGGTGCAACAAATCTAAATCATCTCAAAATTTACGGAGAGACCTACTAAATTATTTACTGAAAAACTCGGCAGAAAAAAATTGATCATTTTATTTGGAAAATAATTTGGGGCGAGGGGGCCTCCGCTCCTTTGTTGCCCCGAGGCCTCTGGACCTCTAAATCCGGCCCTGGATGTATGGATGGTATGGATGGATGGATTTTTGTTACCTCTTCACACCAAAACTACTGAACGGATTGCGCTGAAATTTTGCATACAGGTAATCCTAATCCTGGGATCAAACATAGGTTACTTTTTATCTCATAGATCAGTTCTCGTGAGATATAAATCACCTTTAAAAGTTTCCATAGCTGCGCCCCGCGGCTTCGCACGCGATCAATGCGTGCAGCTATATATTAAAAATAAAACAAGATTAATATGTATTACGAGAGTTTTATTAGGTTAAGTACTAATTTGAACCTACTGACGAATAATAAATAATACAGAACAAAATAATTTAATTACCTTGAAATAATGTTAATTTATTGTAACCTTTTAATTAGTATTTTTATTTTTTCCTTCGTTCACCGTGCCACAGAGGTCGTCAGTGGGTCGTCGTGTTTGCCGAGGTTTGTATAATTCTCTTTTGTACAATTAAAATTAGGTTTAAAAATATTTGACGGCGCTATGGCAATCATTAGAGATCCAAATTCTAAGCCACCACCAAAGGGCACACAGTATCTAAGCTAAAGTCCGCCTGCGGTGCAGCAGGTTGCGGGTTCGATTCCCGCCTCGGTACAAATATTTGTACGATCCGCAGATATTTGTTCAGGGTATTCTGGCCGTTTTCTATACTAAAAATGTATAAATTTCTTAGTAAAAGTTTCGTTTTGTAATAAGGATACATTTTGGAGAATACTTACTTGAACCACATGACCTGATCCCACCATCCCCCTTCCACTCCAGGACAAGTAGACGCACAGCGCAATACTATCCATACTTGGTGGACGTACCCTCCACTTGCACTAAGCGGTTTTCCTCCACTTTTATTATTCGCACCTCCCTGTCTTTGTTTTTCCGGTAAATTACAACCTGGCTCTCTTTAATACAAGGGTGAATGATATCTTCTAGACCTTCGTGATACACCGTCGTCGGCCGGATCTTCGCATTGCGGTCAAAATATGGTATATTTATCGTAAAAAAAAACGTACATATGTACCTAATGTATAATATTATGTGTATCAGTCCTCTAGTACCCATAAAACAAGTTCTGCTTAGCCTGGGCATTTTTTTATTGACTTTTGTTAGTGAAACAAAGAACGAAAGTGAACTTCTACGCTGTGAGTAAAGAACCGCCTAAGGCAAAATAGGTTGCATAAATTAATAATATAATTTGACCTTTTCTAAGTGTACATTCATCGTGTGGTGCCGGCGGCATAGAATTTGCACCACCCCAATTCTTCCCGTGGGTGTCGTAAGAGGCGGCTAAGGGATATCTTCTGGGGGGCGGGCAGCAGCGCCTCCTGCAGAACAAATCTTCCACCAAACGGCGATCCCCAACCCTACGGAACGGCATGCCCAGCGTGGGGATTATGGGCATGACCCCAAGAGTAAAACGCCAATAAAGCGTTTATCAGGGGGAGGCCTGCGTCCAGCAGTGGACCAATACAGGCTGTGGATGGATGGAAGTGTACATTTATTGTATGTATGCAAAAGATTTTGAGTTTATTAACCCGGTCAAAGCCGGACGCAGTAAATAATCCACTACATAAACTTAACGCTAATGTCGCTATCGAATAGCAAGTACATATTCGATACTGCATTTCTTATCATATGTATGTACATACTAGCTGCACCCCGCGGCTTCGCACGCCTATTCCATGGGATTCGTATCCCCATTCATGGGATAAAAAGTAGCCTATGTGTTATTTCAGGCCTAGAACTACCTGTATGCAAAATTCTCTCAAAATTCTTCAATTCAGCCCGATCCGTTCCGTAGTTTTTGGGTGAAAGAGCAACAAACATACATACAGACATGTTTACAAACTTTAGCGTTTTTAATATTATTAGGATACAATGTGATTTTTAACCCTATAATTCTTAATAAATGAACCCGTTCAAAGCGCAGTAAATAGTCCGCTGCATAAACTAAACAACTCAACGCTGTCGCTATCGCAAAGCAAATATTCGATACTGCGTTTTTGATTTGAGTTTTATAATATCTATAATTTATCTTTATTTATATGAATTTGTTACATCTCTAATTAAAATTCCCTATAGGGAATTGGCTATAGCTATCCATGTGACTTCAAAAAAGATTTAAAAAACAATCGTATTCTCTATTAATATAGAAATATATCTGTATATTTATTTTTGTATTTCGCGGTGTTTTTATTGTGAAATTTAATCATTGAAAAGTAGATATTTTAAATATCAACCGCAAAACGTTGAGGTTGAGGTTATGTATTATCCTATTTTTTTTTTTTTTTCGTTTACCTACGTATTAACCCAAATAATCGATTAAAAAAGTCCATGCATATACCCTATTATCAATATATGTAATAAATTAACCCATTAAAGCCGCGCGCGGCACAAAGTCTGTTGCATAATAGGCCCGACAAGCAGCAAATCAGCGCTGCCATTATTCACATAATGAGTATCGAAGCTCATCGCATCTCGTTACTGACGCAGCTGGCAGACACATTAGGCTGCTTTTACACTTGAGAGTCGTAGTTTGTCAGTTTTATTTAGTGAAAAAACAGCCTAACGGGTCTTCTCGGGTCTCAAATTGACGACTGACATTGATAGTTTAGGTGATAGTTGTTGTATATTGGAAACAAAGTAATTTCGTAAATTTTTTGTGCGCTCCATACATTGCGCTGCTGTGTGATGGCTTAGAATTTGCTCCATTCTAACTCTGCCCCTGGTTGTCGTAAGAGGTGACTAGGGGATATCCGACGGGGGGCGGGCAGCGGTGCCCCGTTATTATTATTTTTTTTTCTTCGGCGAGGAAAATTCGTTTACGAATAGACTGGTCTGGGGAAGACCAGAATTATGTGGGACTCGACGCCCTGAGAAGGGCGTAATACCCACTAAAAACCTCTCACGTGTCCTTCTTTCGCCGTTTTCGCCGAACCACGGGAACATATAACATCCGCGATCCGACTGGCGTCCCCTTTTCCTCCCATACTTAGCCGGCGAGCCTACCATTCCACACACTCGCCGACTCCATTCTTCCGTCACCTTTCCTACCCTTAATTGGGACACAAGGCAGCGGTGCCCCCTGCAGACCAATTCTACTAGGTACTACTGAACTGGGATCCCCAACCCAAGCCCAGCGTGGGTAGATATTACAGGCAATGAGATGAGATAAAAGCCAATCAGGGGCTTATCAGGGTGAGGCTTGCGTTCAGCAGTGGACCAATATAAGCTGTTGAGGTTGACGTTGAGTAAATTGTAGGACTACTAAACGTTGAAGCAATCAAGTCTAAAAGTAAACTGCATTTTGAATCTGAATTTTAACCTTTAAACTGGAGATGTAATAAATTAACCCATTTGATGAATATTGAAGCTGGCATCTCTTTACTTGGTGCAACTGGCAGACACGTTAGGCTGCTTTTACACATGGAAATCTGACAATTATCCACAAAGGTTTGAAGAGGTTTTCTTTTTTATGAATAGAGAGGTGCATGCATGGTGTAAATTATATCAGATCATCCTATATTACAATCAAAACTATCGTAGTTTTACGTAGTCCCTCGTTAAGGGACAAATAAGGTTCATATATAACCAGCTGACATCCGTAGTGAATTTAGATACATCCTTTTGAGGAACTCTCTGAGAAAATTGGTTTTGGTATGTAGATAAATGAACGCATCCAAAAACATCAAAAATAAAAGCTGAAAATAAAACAATAAAATTCCGTCAGGCCTTTTTCCGATAGGCCTCTATTTTCCAAATAAAAGCGACAGGAAACTAGCAAATCCCGCTCGAAAACACCGATGCCGGTCATCCGGGCCAGGAAATGGGAATCTAACTGGATTTTGTTCATGGTAGACAGACACGTGTTAGGTCACTACCTAAGTCAATAGGTCACTAAACTTTGGCATGGATACTTAAAACTAAACTGAACTTAAAAACGGTGCGGATACCTTAGCCCCCATACAAACGTACTTTCCGTTTCATTGGGAAACTACGACTCCCATCGTTTTGAAATTTCCCTCACAAAATCGGATGAAAACTAGCTATGTTTGTAGTGTTTTAGTTTAAAATATAAACATTACGATCTTTAATGAGAGCTAAACTAATTTGCCATATTTTGACCACCAAATCGAGTCATTTTCAAGCTATTTTTTATGCATGATAGACACGTTTATTTAAAAATCTGTCGCGTTGCAAACATCCTAAATATATTCACCAAGATATAAACAAAAATATTTCTGAAATTAGTCGTGTATTCAAAATGAATCGGAAAGTACGAAAAAATATCATAAATGGTGAATGGAAAAAAAAACTCTACACACATAGCTATTTTTCATCCGATTATGTATGGAAAATTTCAATACGATCGGGGACGTAGTTTCCAAATGAAGCGAATAATGCGTTTGTATGGGGGTTAAGGTATTCGAACCGTTCTTAAGATGGCTAGTTGCCTATTGAAAAAAAGTTTTCTTTTTCAGTTTTTTGTTATTTTTATTCAAGATGGTACTTATTAGAAATCAAGAACATTTACTGCCAGACATTTTGCATAGGTGTTTTCTCCTGCCATACGCTTTCAGCCCTAATAAAAATTAAGTGAGCTTTCCTTTTTGTCTAAAAGCTGCATTTTATTGAAGTTACATGGGAAGTACCTAATAGTGTTTTTTAGAACGCCAGGCACTTTCGACAGCCCTACCAAAATACAGTGCAAGGTTAGGCCGTTTCCTTCTAGCTGTGTGGTGCTGGCTTAGAATTTGCACGACCCCATCTCTTCCCGTGGGTATCTTAAGAGGCGACTAAGGGATATCCACCGGGGCAGCAGCGTCCCACAGTACGTGTACAGAATTCTACCACAGAACTGCGATCCCCAACCCGCATGCCCAGCGTGGGGATTATGGGCATTCCCCCTATTAGATAAACCCCAACAAGGTGCTTATGAGGGGGAGGCCTGCGTCCAGCAGTGGACCAATACAGGTTGTTGAGGTTGAGATTGAGTAGTCCGATTTAGGGCTCTTATACATTGAGGTAAGGCCATTTCATCGTGACTAATCTAGAATGCCAAACTAGTGTCAGGAAATTGAATTCATCGTAACTGAATCGTAATCATAATAACCATCCACCCAACTACAACATTTAATATTAGGTATTAATAAAAATAATCTAGTAAATAGTAGGAATAATCCCACTAGTGATTTGGCTAGCATATAACATTTCGCTCATTCGGTGCAATAACGACGAATTTACACTTTTTGACAAAATTGAGTTAAGTATGTCAAAAGTCGTGTTGAGGTTGATTACGTTCGGAGAAAAATCGACGAAATTCTATCTCCTACTGATTTGGCTAGGTAGCGTTGACGTCACTGTCACATTATACAAAATCACTAACATTCTGGAGCCAAAACGACGAAATTGACATTTTTGACAGTAGTGCGGGGGGCTCCGCGAAGTGCAGTCGTGTTTTGGGAGCTACAACGACGAAAAGGTAATTATGTAATTTTTTTTTATCTTCTGTTGGAGAAACAATGACGAAACTGATTTGAAATGGAAATTAATACGTAAATTCGTCGTTGTTACTCCAAGTTAGTACTTTTTTGCGCGAAGTGCAGTCGTCTTTTGGGAGCTACAACGACGAAAAGGTAATAATGACATTTTGTTTATCTTCTGTTAGAGAAACAATGAGTTTAATATATCATTTTAAGCTATTGCATAGCTACTATCGCGGGCCTTGAGCGCGGGGACCGAATCCAGAAATTCCGTAACGAAAAAACCGCACGCTCCCCACTCCGCTGGGCAAGGAGGTGTGGCTTGAAGGCCGTGCATCGTCTAACGTCGTTTCAGTTCGGCAGTCTTCGACACGGCGTTGTGTGCATGCGATTAGACGTATTGTACGACTCTACGAAACTCGCACGAATACACAAGCAGCTGTTTATGAGAAAGTATATAGGTGTATGTATAGGGTCACCATGCTCAAAAAGTGTAACTTGAATTAATATCAAAGAAATAGCAATACTGCATGAATAAAAAAATAAATAAAATTATAATTGCATAAGTTGATACAAAATGCTATGCAATAGCTTTACCGCGGCAGTCCCCGAGTGCCACACGTCTTTTTTTTGTACCAAAAAAAGACCAGTGCGACGTGTGCGAAGCTTATAAAAATGCCACTGGTATTGACAAAGAGAATCTAGAAGAGAATTATAAAGAACATCTATCTCAAAAAGAGCTAAGTCGTATTGAGAAGAAAAATGATATTGAAGCTTGTAAGAATGGAGAATGCATGGTAGAAATTTTTTACAAGCAGTAATGCCCGTGCCAATCGGGGAGTCCTCAGCTTTCTTTTACAAATCCAAATTGAATTGTCTCAATTTTACGGTAAGTAGTTCTGAATTAATATTATATACGGTAATAAACTTAATGTACCTAACACTGTTTTTAATAAAATAAAATTTGTTTTAGGTTACTGATATCAAAAACAAACGGACAGAGACGACTTCACGAGATACCAGTGTAATAAAAACCCTAGTTAATAGGTACTTAACTACATAATAGACAACGTATTTTTGTGTATTTCTATATTTTAGTATCAACAATACTCTTACTATCATTATGTTAAGAGTTGATTAGAGTTTAGTGAACTAAGTACATTTTATTCGATTTCTTTATGTCTGACTGATTGTAATAAATAATTAACGTTGGTTTTTAGAGAGAAGTTTAAGTAAGTGAAACACAGTACAATTTAATGTGATATTTCTATTTCTGACTGATCTAAATAAATAATTAATAGTGATCTTAATAAATAAGATGAGGTAAGTAAAACTATGTACAATTTAAATGCGATTTCTTGTACGTCTGGCTGTTCTTAATAAATACATTTATGTTCACTGTTTTTTTTTGTGACAAAATAGTTCAAAATTTGTATGGAAGCTTTACATAAATTAACTTTTTTCTGGAGGAATAGTGACGCAAATGTAGGTACTAAACCAATTTTTTTTTTATATTTCATGACTTTGATGCACTTTTTGATTGATTTAAACTGAAAATAATACAGTGACACCTTAGTCTTATTTTAAGTTAAAAATAACGCAGCAATGTCTAAAACAAGAGTCATAAAGGGAAAATAAAAATTTAAAAAAACTTTAAACCCCTCTGCTGTAAAATTGCAAAATATGCAGTTTCGTCAATATTGTTCCGAATGAGCGATTTGTTCAGTGCCGGCGTTAGGGGGGGGCGCGATGGGGCGACGGCCCGGGGCGACAAATTTGGGGGGCGCTGAGGTCTGGGGCCTCGGCCTCCTGGCTCACTGGCTGTGTACCCTCGATGATGGGGATACCGTGCTCGAGCGTGGCGCAAGGCTGTTGATTTGTATACTTGGTCTCTCGACTCGAGTGTCGCTCGATCATACAACGAGAAAACCGTCCACAATATTTTGACTGCTACAGAGTAGACATGCGCAAAAAAATCGAAATTAAATTCTTAGTTGCTGGACGTCGCTTTAATGTATTCCAGCAATTAAAAGACTATTCGGAAACGTGGTCTTTTTTACACGACATTAAAAAAATCCGGAAAGAAATGAACTCGCAGTGCTTTGTGCAAATCTCCAGCGCAAGCTCACTGTTGGTTCTAATTCCGATATCGACGGAAACGCCCTATGTGACGAGCTCATACTAAAGCATTTTCTCCCGGACGATAATATTTCGTGTATAACCGTTCTCAATTTTATACGACAGCGCAATATTCAAGAACTGTATCCAAATGTATGGATTGCATTCCGGATTTTTGCAACTATTCCGGTTACAGTTGCAAGTGGAGAACGCAGTTTTTCCAAATTTAAATTAATAAAAACGTATCTCCGATCAACAATATCTCAATTGAGACTCTCTAACCTGGCTACTCTCTCGATTGAAAATGAAATCGCTGAACAATTAGATTTTTCTAATTTGGTTCGTGTATTTGCTGACAAAAAAGCCCGAAAAGTGAAATTTTACTGAAGACAATCATTAAAAAAACAATTTAAGAACATCAATCAAAAAATTAACAAAATGTTCAATCAAAATAAAAAGTAGTAAAAATTATAAACCAAGCTTGGAATTTAAAAAATAATGATAATTACAAAAAAAGATTTAAAAATATAAAAATAAAAAAATTAATAAAAAAAAACAAAAAAAAAGAGAGAGATTATTAAGAGAGAGAGTATGAGAGAGAGAGAGACTTCGAGCAACGAGCAACACTTCGATGTTGCTCGTTGCTCGAAGTCTCTCTCTCATACATCGTATCTAGTCTAAATAATAATAAATATACATCACTCTATTCGTTTCTTTTATCCGCATCCCAAATCTGAACATAAACTACGTTCACATTGGGTCAGCAAAAAATTAATACTCGATAATGATTTCCTTAAGTGGGCGCCTAAATATTACTGCCCGGGGTGTCAGTGGCCCTAACGCCGCTGCTGCATTTGCTATCTAAGACATGTTCATAGTTTTTGAGTTTATTGCCATAATTCGACGTCGCGAAGTTCCGGATGCGGGTTCGATTCCCGCTTTGGGACAAAATATTTGTTACACGTGTTCTATGTAGAGGTTATATCAAAAATATTATAATTATGTATGTATTGTAATAAGTAGTTATATCAGTCATCTAGTACCCATAAATAACACAAGCTCTGCTTTGCTTGTGGCTAAAAAACATTGAGTGTATTGTCCAGCCTTATTATATTTAATGTAAAAATAGATAAATAATGTCGACCAAGTGACTGAGAGATATGTAGCTACTATATACATAGCTTATACGCGTAATTAAGGTCAGTGACATTCTGCGGCGGCTGATGCTAATTACAATAGTTCACTGATGTGATAATTATATTAATCGCTACATAATATTGTTTAGTTTCAGGTAACAGGTGAATTGAAACCTATTGCACAAACTACGAGATAAAGCCGCCCTCTATATTCTTCTATTATATGTATAAGCTTTGCTGTCTGTATTCGCTTCTGCGTGTGGAATAATAAAGATTTTTCTATGTATTTATCTTCTTTCACAAAAAGGTGCAACAAAAATTCAGATTCTGAATATCTTTTTGGGAATATCCAAAGGTTCAATAGATTTGCACGTCGTGTGATATAAAATGCTTCAAATTTTTTCCTTTTATTTGTCGTATTGGCAAAAATCACTCGGCAAGAGCGATAAGCTTATCTGGGTCACATTGTAAGTGACAACCTCAGTGACGAACTAGATATGGAGAGAGAACGAAGGGCGTTAGCTGTAAGAGCCAATATGTTGGTTCGTAGGTTCTACCGATGTTCTGAGGAGGCAAAAATAACCCTGTATAAATCCTACTGTCAGACGTTATACACAGGGAGCCTATGGACCACATACACTCAAAAAGCAATGAACACCCTTCGCGTCCAGTATAATAATGCATTCAGGATGCTGCTGGGGCTTCCGCGGTTCTGCAGCGCATCCGGCATGTTTGCAGAGGCGCGCACAGACGGCTTCCATGCATGCATGCGGAAGAAAGTCGCCTCGTTACTATGCAGGCTGCACGGGAGTACCAACACCATCCTGAATGCATTCTCCAATAAATGGGATAGCCCATTCCTCAAGTACTGTAATCGCATAATGATGAAGTAGTTTCATCATTAGGCGATTGCAGTGTTTGAAATTACTCCGAAATACTCTGTAACACCCATGAATACTAACATAGACTAAGAACATGTTTTGACTAACATAATATGGACCTAAATTGATTTTTTGTGTTGTCTGAAATAAATGAATTTTATTTATTTTTATTATAAGGATTATGGGAATTTTCCAATTTTACGACGACACGATAGTAAGATATCGATAAGGATACCATAGCTATTTCCACGTGATAGTATAATCCGTAAATGCGACGAACGTGATCGAAAACCAATTTGATAACCAACACAATAGATCCATTACTGGGAGCACAGAATAACCATTCTGCCAGTTTGATATTATAAAGGGTTGTGAGCTATGACACTCAAACTAATTACACTATTATTATAAACTAGCTGCGCGCTAAAGGTGATTTCTATCCCACCGGGACTGATTTATGAGATAAAAAGTATACGTATGTTTTATTCCAGGATTAGAATTACCTGTATGCAAAATTTCAGCCCGATTCATCCAGTAGTTTTGGCGTGAAGAGTTAACAAACATCCATCCATCCATCCAAACTTGCGCATTCATAATATTTGTGTGATCAGTGTGATGTAAAAGTTTGGATGGATACACTTTCATGTGTTCCATTCCGATATTCCACACAAAGGAAGAAAGCTAATTTGCCATATTTCGATTACCAAATCGAGTAATTTTCAAGCTTTAATGCTTTTCATGCTAAAAAAAATAGCTAGTGCAAATTAGCTTTGCTCATAATTAATGATGATTTAGTTTTATCACCACCTTAAATAATTCGGCATTGGCAGTTGACTTCAACTTCCAATGTCGATTTTTTTAAAGGCTTTAAATAAACTCACATATTCTATACATAATTAACGAAACCCCTGAACCAAAACACATTTTGTTTGGTTATCTTGTAAAGAAACTTTTTTATCATAAGCATTACAAAAATGAGAACTTAGGGCTATATTACTATTAAGTCAATTATACACAAACAGATAGAGATAGAGAGATAGAGATAGATAGAGATAGAGATACATTTATTGAGCAACACAGTTACAACACAGAACAGATAGGTATAAGTAGGTAAGTAGTAACAATTATACAGACTTGCGTAGTACATAATATAAAAATATAATGCTGTAACGATGCAGGTCAAAGGGTTCCACCTCAGCTTGATGCTACCTCGCATTAATGCAAGGTAGCGCTGGTTTTCAGATGGAACCTGTGAGGTGACCTCACAACTGAGCGCTGATGCGACTGGGCATCTCTTTCTACACTATGCAAACTGAGCAAGACGTAAAACCATTTAGTCTAATTCAGCCAGGAAGCGTTCCGTGACTGATGGACTGCTGTTCCATTTTAGGGTAGACTGCGTTTAATTTGAACCTAGGGTTATGTAACATAAATGGTATAAACTTATAATATAACCGAACCGTCACCGAACGCTTCTTGAGAAAAAGACTTACAAGCCCTGCCCGCAAACAAATTGACACTGACAGTACTTTGGAACTGAAGGAAGAAAGAGGTAAGTCAACTAAAGGCAAGTCAAACATCTATAACATATTATATGTTATATATAACTAGCTGCGCCCCGCGGCTTCGCACTCGTTATTCCTATGAAAACGTTAAAACGTTATTTTCATCACACGGGAACTGATTGATGGGATAAAAATTAGCCTATGTTAGAATTACCTGTATGCAAAATTTCAGCCAGACCCGTTCAGTAGTTTTGGCGTGAAGAAGTAACAAACATCCATCCATCCATACATACTTTCGCATTTATAATATTAGATAGTGGGATAATACTAGTGTGATTCTAATTTTAATTCTAATTGTACCTACAGAGATTTACAAATTTTTTACCAACATATCTGTAATGAATGTTACCAACCGGTTACCTTCATTATTGACCTTCGTAATGACCGTACAAAATCTCTTAATTTTAGTAAAGAAAACACAATATTTACCTAAACGGTCTATTTAATTCTTGGTTATCGCTACTCGGCGATTTCGAAATGGGCTCATCGTGAAAATAAAGTAAGACACGACTAGGGACGGTTCCGTGAGTTTATTATTTTTGCACTACTGCCACTGCTGCCCAAAAAAGGAGTGCAATGTTTTCAGAGTGCATGTATTTATATGAATTTCTTTATTGCACCGTATTCTATTTCTATTTTCTTTATTACTTTTGATAGAACAGAGATTCATAATAAAAAAATAATATAGATTAGAGTAGCAAATGTCACACGGATTTAAGATCCGTGTAAGTAATTATTATATTATTATTTTTTTTATGACTATTATGATAGTCATAAAAATAAAAAAATAATATAATAATAACTTACAATTTTGTCACTAAGATGAATGGGGGAAGTAAATGGGCAGTGGCAGTCACGGCGTACAAATCGACCCCTGCAATTCGGTACGTGGATGACTTACTAGGGGAAGGGCACCAGTTTCCACTGTAGATTATGTACATGATATGTACCCCCTCCCCCCCTCATCGTTTGGGGGAGACATGTTCAACAGTGGACCTACATATATGCACTGATGATATAATATTTAAATGCCTGTACAGATTTGGATATAAAAATTAGAATCCTTTGTAATCCAGAGTTATAATTTCTTTTTCAAATAGCCTTATATAAACAATATTTTATATTATACTATACTGAAAATGATAAATAATTCTAACCACAACCAGTGTTTGCTAAAATAAAACCATACTTAAGGCTCGAACCCAGTGGATTTGTTAAAAAACTAGGCCTAGATCTCAATAATCACGGGATCCTCGTGGTAAATAAACAAGAATTACATAAAATTCAACCTTTTTCTTCGGTTCCTTGGTTGTGAAAACAAAAAAAAATTGCGATAAAAAAAACATGAAAATGCTGCTGACTGTTTCGCACCTAGTTTGGTCTAGATCTCAGGAACCCCGCGATCTATAGAAAATATTTTTGTTTTTATGCGTAGGTCATTACTAATACTTTGGTTCATTGTTTGGGTTTTTTCATAAGTGGTGTAGTTTTCTTGTAAATATACAAAAAAATCATTTTTGCGCCTACGCTGTTCCAAAAACGTATGCTCTGTCCCGCTCCTATGACCGCTAGATCCACTATCCTTTTCATAAATGGCGCGCAATGCGTTAGATATAATAACGAGTTAGAGTAATGAGATGATAACCTTCAAATTATGTGAATTGAAGATTAGATAGGGACGTCATAATACCTACCGAGGGTGATTCTTCGGGAACTCAGTTTTTGTCTGACTTTCGTGGCACATTTTTTTTTGTTGAAATTACACATTATGACGAAATATTCTAAATGTCGATTTGATTACTAATTTATTGGTAGTGGAGGGAACTTTATTGGCCTAACGGTTACGAAGTTATTCAATTTTAAAATTATGGTGTACATGGAAATCAACATTCATACCACCGAAATCAAATATGCAAAATTATTGAACTTTAATGTGTTGAAATGTACGTTTTGTTTGATTTAGCCTATTACAATCATTCTAAGAAGGAATTTCGGGTAGGTTTATAATATAAAAGGTAGTAAGCAGATAAAAATATATTAATTTTCTTAAAACTAAGGAAAAAAAAATGAAATGAAATGAAATGAAATGAAAATGAAATGAAATAGTGTTTATTTGCATAAATATAGGTTGACAATGATGGTTTTAGACAGAGTAAGTATCACTATATTTGACTAGTTAGCCGTGCAAATCTTTAAATAAATTGTAATACATTGTAGTTAGCATATAAAATTAACAAAACATAATACTGACGAATAACTGTACACATTTTAAGGTTTGATAATAATTATAAAAAAAAGAATGTCGAAAGCATGCACAGGGCTGTCAAAAAAATTAAATGAAATAATATAAAATTAGGTAGGTACATGTCAGAAATATAAATTAGGTGAATTTAAATGTCAAATAATCAATTACATTATAAAAACAGTTATCACAGAGCCAATTATATATTTTACGATTAAATTCATTATCATTTAGTTCTCTCATGTCAGGTGGAAGTTCGTTGTATAATTGTATGGCCATTGCGTAACAGTTCTTTTTACATAGTTCTAGTCTAAATTGAGGCACCTTAAGTGGTTTTTGCACTATTTTTCTTTTATACATGGACTTTTCATCCCTCTCAAACAGTGTTGTATTATTTCTGACAAATCTTAGTAACTCGAAAATATAAAGTGACGGAAAAGTTAACAGTTTGTGTTTTATAAATAAAGGTCTACAGGAGTCTCTCCTCTTGATGCCAAATATGGCCCGAATGCACTTTTTCTGCGCAACGAAAGCTCTTTGAGCATCCGTTGAGTTGCCCCATACTATGACGCCATATCTCAAAACAGAGCAAACGTGGCTATGGTAAACTGTCAATGCGGTTTCGATATTAGAGAGGTCCTTTATTCTCCTCAGTGCAAATATAAATTTATTAATTTTCTTACACACATTATCTATTTGTTTCTTCCAATTTAAATGTCTGTCAATAGTAATGCCTAAAAATTTTATGTCAAGTACTTGTTCAATGTCATTGTTATTGTTATTTATGTAAATCTTATCTTTAATATTGTTGTTATATGTCGTTGGTATCATGAATTTTGTCTTAGTTGTGTTTATTTTTAAGTTGTTATCGTCTAACCATCTAATTACGTCATTTAGAGATTTGTTTCCTACATTCATTGCATTTAAAATAGAATTTTCTTTCGTCAATATTGTAGTATCATCAGCAAACATAATTGTATACTGGTCAGTAGCATTAGGTAGCTCATTAATATAAATAATAAATAATATAGGACCTAAAACGCTGCCCTGTGGCACACCGTGATTAATTAGAGAATAGAGAGATCTAAAGCATTCTTGTGTATTAGAATCTGAAGACATTTTAGTTATTTCAGTGCATTGCTTTCGTCCTTTCAGATAACTTTCGAACCAAGAGTATGCAATACCTCTAATGCCATAGCATTCTAATTTATCTAGCATACGGTCGTGGCAAACCGTGTCAAAAGCCTTACTCATGTCTAAAAATATTGCGACTGGTATTTCTTTTCGATTGATCGAGTCCAGAATTTCTTTGACAAGTTTGAAACACGCTAGAGTTGTCGATTTTTTACTTACAAAACCATTTTGTTGTTCGCACAAGACTTTGTTTTTTTCTAAGAAAGCAACTAATTTTCGGCTCATTACCTTTTCGAATATTTTCGAGATTATTGGTACTAGTGTAATGGGTCGATAATTTCCAGCATCGGATTTAGAACCTTTTTTGAAAAGAGGTTTGACAATGAAATATTGTTATTAAATATATAAACTAAGAGAGTATTACAAAAAATCTAACATCAATTATCACGTTTTTTCAATCACATGATCACATGAGATCAAACAATCTTATAAATAATCAGTCACGTTTCTAGATACTAACGATGGAGTTATACCTAAATTACCAGTAAAATAGGCTTATCTAATCCCTCCCATATTCTTGGTTATAAGCTATATGTATTTACTTAGAGCATTGTAATGTGAGCAAACCTGGCTGAAGTTATTTTGATTGAGATAAAACAAATTATTAACAAAAATCACAATAACAATAACAATATTATCTATGTATGAATGTTTATATAATTAGTATCAGCTGGTCGATTAAGATGTATTCGTGAATATATCACTTATACTATTTTCGCAACTAATTAGCTGCATTTTAATTACTAATGCGAAAATAGTATTATGAGTGATACACTCAAGAATACATCTGAATCGACTTGCTGAGTAAAATGGCAGAGTCAACTCACACCCAAGTAGTTACCGTTGAGTCTTTCCTTACCTAATTAAAAAATGTTATAACCGTAATCACTATCTTCATATTATTCTGATTGAGATCAAACAATCAAATTATTAACAAAAATCACAATTACAATATTTATCTATGTATGAAAGTGTTTATAATCAGTATCAGGTGGTCAATTTCAATGTATTCGTGAATATATCACTCATATTATTTTCGCAACTAAATGGCTGCATTTTGAATACTAATATAAAACAAATGAGCGGCGAAAATAGTATGAGTGATACTCTCAAGAATACATCTGAATCTGAATATTGATTTAACTGGTATTTATCGCGTTTATTTACTTATTTTTCCCGACCTTTCAACAGGTTTACACACTGTCACGGTCAGGGTGTCATACCGTGAACACGACAATGTGTAAGCCGTGTTATACAATACATTAATAAATATTAATAAGCCTGCAAATTTGATTTCACTGACCTTTCGTGTACTTTTTGTCCACGAAAAACATGGAAATCAAAACCACGAAAATCAGATTGAAAATCCTAAATAATTTCTTAATTTGCTGGTTTATGTTACATTAATGTCTGCAGTAGAAATTAGGAACACAAAAAGCATATATTACTAAAATAATTAAAACAATAGGATTAGTATGAACGAATTTATAGTCTACATGGTAATCAGAACTTGCGGTATACCAAGCCACGGAAAGTGATTACTTACCGTAATTTCGAAGCGACGCGGAGACATGGACACGTGCTGTTCTCACCACTGATGGATCGCGACTGACAGTTTGTCTCTGTCTAACAACTATTCACGTAGTTACTAAAGTACAGTTTTTATGAATGAATTAGTGCGCGCCATGGCTATCAGAGCTAAACGTCGGACGCGAAGTTATCTAGTTATATCTTATTAACTAAAGCTAATTTTTGCGTAGTAATAGTGTCAATTAAGCTAGTAACTATCTGGTTTATTGTGAACCTGTGTGAAATAGTGCTATTATTTATAGGAAATGAGATAAAAAATTATGAACACTAGCACATGAGGTCCGGACGCACCACGAAAATCAGTATTTCCAAGGTTTTTATTTATTTTTACTTATTTAGAATAGGAAAATTAAAAAACTAAAATAGGCCCCCCTATTACTTTTGGCTAATCTACTACCTGAAAAAGAATCATAGGGCTACCGATACTTTTTATGTAATTTTTCGAGTCGGACACGTATTTTTGAGCCCTCTGAGAATTACCCCCGAACTTAGGGAGAGACCCACAAAATCAGGGGTAGAGACGTAGGTAGGTAGTAATGGTTTGCTTGAGGTTGTCTCTAACCCTAAAAATTAAACCCTAAAGACCACAAGATGTTTTCCGCCTCAAAAGAGCCCATTGAATGTTTATTCCTGCTTCATTCGAACAATAATCGTAAAAAATAACATTTCCCCTTCTTAATTCCGTTAAGATCGCTTTGTTAAAAACTTGGCCAGCCAATTAACAAAGCGGCTAGGGATTAAACTTTAACGTTTTTGTACAGCACTGGCTTCACACTAAGGAAACCTTCACACGAAGTTGGGTTTGATTTAAAAAATGTATGCATTACCCCCCATGAGATAAAAGCCAGTGAGGCGTTTATCAAGGGGAGGCCTGAGTCCAGCAGTGGACCAATTATAAGCGGTTGAGGTATGTAAAAATATAGAGGACCCAGAGAATGGGGGAAGATCGGTGCTGTCAAGTGAGTAAAGGAAAACTAACACTAGGTAGACGAGTCTGTCTCCGTAGGTTAATCCATACACAACAAACGCAACAGATCCAGACAATAAATACAACAACGAATTGAAGTGAATTAGAGTCAATTGCACCTTATTTCTTATTTGACAGTAATTATTATTTATCACGCTGTTTTACCTATAAAGTAAAAATTTGACTCATCTAAGTGCTTACTTTGTAAGTCTAAAGAAATAAACGATTTGACTTTGACTCTGACTCAATGTCGAAAACAATAGTAGAAAAGTCGTAAAATGTATGGGTTTGACATATGCCTTAGATATGTCACGTGATCTGTTAAGGCCCATACACCAGCGAAAGTGGCGCCCCCAACTATTATATCTTAATATTACGTTGAACGCAGGAATTTTTAAAAATCCTACGTCCAGTTTGTGGTATCTATTATAAGCTATTTATTAATGCCTCTGTAATAGTTTCATTTTGTAAAGCTTAGGAAGAGATACGAAGTTGCGCTTTTTGGCCACCAAACTCTATTTTTGCATCTCCTCCTAAACTATATGAGATAAAATTATAAATGAGGTATTAAAAAATAGCTTACCACAAACTTAACGTAGGATTTTTAAAAATTCCTATGATAAACGTAAAATATGATAAAATACAAATTGCTGTCAGATTGGCTCGGGTATGCGCCTTAAGAGGGCGATCTATGCCAATGACCTTGCTCGAATGGACGTTACCAATGAAAATTCCCCGCACCACACCTGAATTATATCACGCAGCGCGAACCAACATAAGTATAAGTATGTTGCACACAATACAACAGATACCGCCACAGAATAAGTATTAGTAGTTATAGCCGCGCGCTACCGCCGCCGCGCCGCCGCCACCGCATGGCATCTACAGGTTGTTTATTACATTTATTAACCGACTCAAAAAAGGAGTAGGTTCTCAATATGTTTGTTACCTCAGATTTTTTGACTGGGTGGTCCGATTTTCATGATTCTTTTTTTATATGAAAGCTGGTGCTTCCCTTGTGGTTCCATTTTGATTTGGTTCAGTTCTAACAGTAGGATCCATGAAAATTCATGACAATTTTGTATATAAAAATTGCAGTCGGTTTAGTTTTTTAAAACAAAATTAATTATTAAACACCGATGATAATTCCTTTTCCCCACTGGATTCAGTATTGAGTATTAGTTATTAGTTATTTTCACTATTCAGTATAAAGAGAATAACCACCTCCCACTGCCTATTTTGTAGCTATATTCGATTTTTTTAAACCCTGCACAAATGATAAACAAACCCGCAGTACTTACTATCAAATTAACTTTCTTGTTATTTTTGAACATAACATAAGGAAGTACTTGCTGATTTTAAGATTCTTTCTTCAATAAATATTGTCTAATTATATCTCTTTACCTCGACTCCAAGCATGTGAATTTTAATTTATGTTTTTGGAATGTATTGACATAATTTGCAGCTTTATGACAAATAGATCATAGCTCTGTCTCTAATAGTACCTACCCTACCCAAAATAGTAAAAAGTAAGTAAATTAATAATTAAAGTATATATATATAGGTACCTACCTACTGTTAAAAAACATCAACTGCCCCCCTTTTTTATTGCACCCCTCTCTAGTGGCGTATTATTCCATAGGAAGAAAAATTTAAGTGGATTAGAGTCAATTGTAGGGTCATTGCACTAGATTCCGACCATTTAGCGAAGACTTAAAGTTCTCCAAAAAAAAACCAACTGGTCAGCCTTGTTCGAAATGATACTAATCGGTAGTCTAGATATCTGAGTTTTAAATACATAAAGAGTTTTATAGTTATGCTATAAAGTTATTTATTAAAAAAAAAACGGAAATGAGTAAAACTTCAGTTTTCGACCACAAAATTCCTACGGACCTAAACACGATTACGACCGCTTACTTAAAAGGTTTTCATGGAATAAAATGCTAAGTTTTCATGCTTTTTTTTCAGAAAAGTTAATTGTAGACAATTTTTTTTTTTAATATTCATTATTTGATTTTACAAATCATGTCGATGTTTGGAGGAGGCGAGTATGGACCTCAAGATAAAAAAAAATTAGTAGGTACATCCTTATGCGGCGTGATATAAAACTTCAACAACGACGACTAAATTTATTATAATAATAAATTATTATTTTAATACCGATGATATCTCCTTTTCCCTATTCAGTGGGGATAAAGAGAATAACCACCTACCACTGCCTATTTTGTAGCTATATTCAATTTGTTTTAAACCCTGCATATATGATAAACAAAATAGTACACAGTACTTAACCTCAAATTAACTTTCTTGTTATTTTTGAACATAATGGAAAGTACTTGCTGATTTTAAGATCCTTTCTTCCATAGTGGCGTATCGTTGAATAGGAAGAAAAATTTAAGTGGATTAGAGTCAATTGTAGTGTTGCACTAGATTCCGACCATTTAGCGAAGTTCTGACTTTAAGGCCTCAAAAAAAATATTTCCAACTGGTCAGCCTTGTTCGAAATGATACTAGTCGGTAGTATAGATATCTGAGTTTTAAATACATAAAGAGTTTTATAGTTATGCTGTAAAGTTATTTTTATAAAACAATAAACAATCGGAAATGAGTAAAATTTCAGTTTTCGACCACAAAATTCCTACGGACCTGAACACGATTTCGACCGCTAACTTAAAAGGTTTCATGGAATAAAATACTTACAAAGTTTTCATGCTTTTGTTCAGAAAAGTTGTGACAGATATATTATTGTAGTTTTTTTTTATAAAATTCATTATTTGATTTTACATATCATGTCAATGTTTGGAAGAGGCGACTGTGGACCTCAAGATTAAAAAAAAAACTGAGTAAGTACATCCTAACAAGGCGTGATATAAACCTTCGACAACGACGCGAGGACATTGTAGTCCACTACTCAATTTTCAAGGGAGTGAATAGATTTTAAGTACCAGGGATGCATTGTAAGGGACACTAACACCAGAAGCAATGGAACCAACATACGAGCACAGAACACGCGCCGATGCAGTTCAGCGCTACAGAAAGTCTTGGTGCCCAGGCTCCTCTGCAGAAGAACCAAGATCCACATTATCAACTGAGTGAATCTATCTCTCGCTCACCTTAGTTTCAACTATATCTTTCGCTCATTTACCTCATTGATTAATTTTCGAACCTTATCAGTGCTGAGCGAAATGAGCGAATGAGTGAGAGCGAAGACGACTGAGCAAGGCGAGTGATTTGATGGAGCGAAATGTACGATGTCAGATACAACATGAAAAATAGAGAAAGATAGCAAGACTAAGTTCAGGCCTGTAATAATTATGCAAACTGTTTGAATGTAATTATTTTAGAAGTAATCGTGTTCAGTATTATTGTTAACGGATAAGTATTTTTTATTTCTTTTGTTTATTTTTTTAAAGAACATAATATAGTGTACGCAAGTTATTTTTATCTGTCACTCTAGCGCCACCTAGCTCAGTTGAACGGAGACATTATATTTTGTTTTTTATCTCGTGCTCATGAGCTTGAGCATGAGCAACTCAACAAGACAACATCATTAATCTACTGAGCTAAATGAGCTAAAGAGCTAAATGAGTGATATATATATCTTTAGATCAAAAAGTTTATCTATATATCTATATCACTCTTGTCATTGGAGTGGTATAAAATGCGCATCTCTAAGGAGAAGCCCTCGTTGTACGGGAGGTACAGGTCCTCTTTGATTCCGTTCTTCATTGCGGGAAAACTACACAGGCATGTTACGCGAGCTTGGTGGGTCTATTCTAGGATACGGGATGTGATACGATGACATTTTCCTCAAAACCGCTAAGCCATCGCTTTGTCTTTTGGCTTAATTTGATATTTTTCGAAGGTAATTATTCTTGTCCATTACAAAAATGTTTGATTTCTACTGAGAATATCTTAACTTATACGAATTGGCCGAAAACGAAATGGGGTTTAAAGGCCTTTCCTATTCCGGCCACCTCATTTCTACGAAGAAATTAAAGTTGAATGAAAACGAAACCATAATTCTAAACATGGTGGCCGTTCTCGACCACGGCCAAACAGATGACCAAATTTCCTATGGCCACGGTAAAATGGGGGCCGAAAACGAAAACTTAGATTATTTCGGTCGACATTAGCTACGATACAAATATACTCTAATAACATCGAGATAAATAACAAAATGAGACAAAAGTATTCTGTGTATATTCGTACTTACTCTCCTCCCGGCCTAGATGTAAATTTTTGGTGATCTTCAACTTCCGATTTCCGACCACCCCAATTTTCAAGTAATTCAATACAAAAACCAATATAATCTAATATTAATTTGTAAAATAAGTATTTATTTAGTATAAAAATAATACACGACAATGCTTATCGACTCATTTCTAAAAAAAACCGTTTTTATATGAACAAAATATTATTTATTGTTTTTTTACAGAGTAATAATGACAAAAACAATACTTATTATACCTGTCCCCTGTATATTTTGCCAGTTCGCTTTATTCTCTTTGAACATTCTGTTGACTAGGTTTTGGAGGATCCAGTTAGGCTGGGCAGCATTTGGAAAACTACGTCTAGTCTCCTCGTCATCCATAATCCGCAATGCTTGAAAACCAAAGTTTTCAATCATTGCGTCCTACCCGTCATGACCTACGGAGCTGAGACGTGAACACTCACGATAGGGATGGTCCACCAGCTCAAAGTCACTCAACGAGGTATGGAAAGAGCTATGCTTGGAGTTTCTCTGAAGGATAGGTTTCGTTACGAATACTTCAGACAGAGAACCAAAGTAATCGCCATAGATCAAAGAATTAGCAAGCTGAAGTGGCAGCGGGCCGGCCATATATGGCAAGATATATCTCGCAAAGAACCAACAACCGATGCGGTAAACGAGTGCTTGAGTGGAGACCGCGACTCGGCAAACGTAGTGTAGGGCACCATTTTGCCAGGTGGGATGACGATCTGCAAAATACTGCAGGCAGATGCTGGATGCGGCAAGAAGACAGGGCGCTATAGGCCGATGTCCAGCGGTGGACTCATATAGGCTGATGATGATGATGATTATGAGTTGCACCGAAAAAAGAAAAATATAAGTACATAGATACCTATACAATTGTGCAACGACCAGTGAGTTGAGTCCTTTAGGTACAGAGACAATTAATAAAATAATGATAGTAGGTACCTACTTACCATTTCTTTGTATTCTCATCGTGTATTTTATTTTCAATAACGTTTTTTACGATTCATTTTATTATACCTATTTTTGCACACATAATTATTTAAAATAATAAATAAATAAATAATGTTGGACAATCCACACAGCATTATCTAGCCCCAAGCTAAGCAGGGCTTGTGTTATGGGTACAAGATAACTGATATACATAATACAGAAAACGACATAGATAGATATTTTTTTATTTTACATAGAAAACACCGAGAACGCCCTGAACAAATATCTGCAGATCGTATACATATTTGTCCCGAGGCGGGAATCGAACCCGCAACCTCCTGCCTCGCAGGCGGACCTTCGCCCACCGCACCACAGAGAAATAATAAATATAATACCTATTCAAAACTATAATCACCCCTTACTAAACATTTACCTTACAACAAACTTACAAATAAACCAGCTGTATACTAAAATTCGTCAAATAAATAAATTTCAAGTTGGTTCCGCAGCGAAAAATAATATTGCTGTTAAAAGTAGCAGGTCCGTTCAGCACAACGTCTCGTCCCGCACTGATTGTAGGGCCGGCAGAGGGGCGGCTCACGAGTAACGTTGTATCGATTACGTAAAAAATTCGTTAAAAATAATTAGATAATTTATTTGAAAAAGTGGGCGGAAGAGAGTCTCCGTAACTTTTTATTCTACATGGTGATAACTTTAAATAAATCTTGTGATTGATAGTTTAGGAGAAAAAGAGTTTTAACGGAGAAAATGGATGGTACTTTGCACTATTATTTCAGATACTTAAAATTGGAATTTCAAATTTTCGGCTTAAAGGTAAAATGCCTTGAATAGCATAGATTATCATATATTTTTTTCAAACTTTTTTCTCTAAAGAATAAGAAGAAAAACGGTAAAAACTTTACCCAAATTACGCCGATTCACATGTATCTAGGCCTTAAGAATGTTTCCCTACGAATGTTTCAATTGTGTTCGATTCGTTTTTTAGAGAATGCCGGTTGGCTAGGCCCTCTGTGCTGCAGTGTGAGCGTCATTGCGAAAGCAAGCGAGCCCAAACTAGGGCCTTCGTTCACCTTCGGTCGTGCTCCGGCAGCTGTCGCTACATCAAAGAAAAATGTAAGAAATGTACCGAGCGTCGTATCCTACTCGTTTGGATTCGCTCGCGATTGCTTATCAATAGAGACGAGATGCCTGAATGAGCCTTGTGTCGGAAGCAAAGATCCTATATAGGACACAGAGCTACAGGATTACGGTAAGGTAAAAATAGTCAATATAATATCATCACACTAATATAATAAATGCGAAAGTTTGCATGGATGGATGTTTTTCACGCCAAAACTACTGAACGGATCGGGCTGAAACTTTGCATACATGTAATTTTAATTCTGAAATCAAACATAGGCTACCTTTAATCTTATAAGTCAGTTCCTGTGGAATAGAAATCACCTTTAAATGTTTCCCTATGGAAATATTGTTTCTATGACCATTACGTGCGAAGCTGCGGAGCGCAGCTAGTAATTTATATAATAATAATCATAATTTCGTAGCAAGCTACGTCGTACTTTTATAATAAAGTGGCAGTGGGCCGGCCATATCTCGCGAAGAACCGACAACCGCTGGGGTAAATGTGTTTTTGAGTGCGCATGGCCAATTCAAAATCGTAGATATTTTATGTCAACAAAGACATGTGCAAACTTAACAAATCTTATAACAATAACATAAAATAACGCGGTTATCGCTAAATACTAAAACACTAACTTCGACAAAGCATTATTTCACGTGTAGCTACAGCGAAAAATGTTATTAATTTGACTTCGAAAACGAATGAGGTCAATTAAAAAATCATTTTTTTTCCGAGCTTTTGTGTTTAGCTTCGATGATACCAATGTTGTTAAATATTTTAGAACTTAAGTTTTGTAACGTCTTTTAATACAAAAATATCCAGGTTTTTGAATCGGAATAAAGTGCTTTTAATTCACCTAGGTATCACCTGAGTGATTATTCACTAGTCTACTCAACGTTCTTAATACACCTGGAAATGACCGGGTAAATCAAGTCTGCTAAAAGTGTACTTAGTGCACCCAGGTGAATTAAGTATACCGCCCTTAATTACCAGTGGTACGGCGGTAACATTAATTAGTAATATTTCGTCATGAAGAGTAGAAGATCTAGTTCTAAAAATAAAAACCTATGAAGGAAGGAATATAGCCCATAATCATCGTCAACGGTCACAGCCCAATTTTCCGTGTAAAAATCGCCACGTCTGAACTCAGCCTTTAGCTCTGGTTACCGTTGGATACAGACAAAGTTTTTGATTGCATGCCGTTAGGAATATACAGGTTTGTTTGACTGTTGGTGTCCGAGTAGTCATG
Organism: Eupithecia tripunctaria; assembly: GCA_955876795.1. Lineage (NCBI taxonomy): Eukaryota > Metazoa > Arthropoda > Insecta > Lepidoptera > Geometridae > Eupithecia > Eupithecia tripunctaria. The sequence continues at coordinate 2,531,100 of OY041598.1, read as the reverse complement.
CAAATAGCGATAAATAAATACAAGGTTTCTATTGGTGTTTATCTTTTACAAGCTTCTGCTAGTGACTTTGCACGCCAAATTTTCAGTCCGATTAACAAACATCCGGACATCTAAACATCCAAACTTGTGGAAGATTGGCTGTGAATCAATGATCACACATACAAAGCTGTCATACAAATATAGCTGAGTCGTGCTGGCTTAGAATTTGCAACAATCCACTTCTTCCCGTGTCTTAAGAGGCAACTAACGAATATCCACCGGGAGGTGGGCAGAAGCGCCCCCTGCAGAACAATTCTACCACTGAACTACGATCCCCAACCCACATGCCCAGCGTGAGGATTATGGGAATTACCCCCATGAGATGAAAGCCAATTGGGCGCTTATCAGGGGGAGGCCTGCGTCCAGCAATGGACCATGATGTTGAGGTTGAGGTTGAGTATACAGAGTCATTAGTAAACAACCCTGTATACTTTTTTCGACAAGGTTCCGTCCCATTATGATCGAGCGCCATACCTTCTATATTTCGTACGTAGATAATCTCTATAAGGTTTGTGTTCTCCCGATAGATACCCACAAATCCTCCGTTAACTAGTTCTTGATTGTTTCTTGGTATACTGACTATAGACATTGACGACCTCAGTAGTGCGGCGGGCGAAAGTCCACCTACGACGCATAATGTTTTGGGTTCGATTCTCGCCTCGGGACAAAGTTTTGTAGATATTTGTTCAGTGTGTTCTGGATGTTTTCTATGTATGATAAGTAATAATATCTATGTATTGTAATGTATTAAGTATCAGATATATAGTACCCATAACACTAGCTCTGTGAACATCTTCTTGAGAGATTGCGACTCGGCAAACGTGGTGTGGGACGCCAGTCATCCCTGACATCCTGCGAAAGATTGCAGGCAGATACGGCAAGCTGAAGACGGCGCTCAACGGGCAAGCATGTCCAGCAGTGGACTAACATAGGCTTTTGATGAAGATAACATTCTAAACTTCCGTAGTTTGATGAAATCATCATACGCAACTTGGCTTTACCCACTACACGGTTCAGGTTTCCAAACTATTATTTTCACCTATGCAACTTATGATGTTCTTCTTCTTCTTTTATTTTTGGATCTGCTGCATCTGGTTTGACACAATCAATGTCAGTTACTGATGATGTTAATGAAACTTTGGTTTTCTTCTAAGACAAACAAGGTTCAAGTAAACCCACTTATTCAAAATGAAGTTATACCTATATTAATGTTATTATTGATGTGCCCAATATATGACTCTTTTTGTTTTTTACTTTCTCTCTGTGTTGCGTGTCCCTACGTGTGTGCTAAATAAATGTAGGTAGGTATATTCTATTCTATTCTACTCGTCATAGATAATATTATAATAGATAATAAATCATCATCACAATCATCATCATGTACGTCCATGTCTAAGGAGTTGGTTAAGAAAAAACTGAGAAAAAATGGAAAACAATAATAAATAAATATAAAACAATAATCGGAAAATCCGCCATCGATTTTTTTCACGTGAAACCTGCCTATACTCACCAATAATCAGATTAATCAGGAATACAATTATTGTTATTTCGTAGCAAGCTACGCCGTAGCATGTGGTAGCAGGCTACGTTGTAGCTTATCGTAGGGACCTACGCCGTAGCATGTGGTAGCAAGATATGTCGTAGCAAGCTGCATCGTAGCATATCGTAGCAAGCTACGCCGTAGCATATGGTAGCAGGCTACGTTGTAGCTTATCGTAGGAAGCTACGCCGTAGCATGTGGTGGCAAACGAGTTCGTAGCATGTTATAGCAAGCTACATCGTAGCATATCGTAGCAAGCTACATATGTCGTAGCATGTCGTAGCCTTATACCTACCCAACAGTGGGTAAAGACAAGATATTTCGTCGCAATAATCGATAGCGTAGGCTCCGTTAGCAACAACTCAATCTTAAGGTAGGCTTGTGGGACTTGAGTGCACTACGCCCCAGTAGTCTCCCAAGATAACTAACTACTGTAATGTTCGGGACGTGTTGTTGTTATTATAGAGCAGTGATTTTGACAGGGTTAAGTTCTATTGAGTGTTTTGATTGACAAAATATTGCATAAACCTTCCAGAGGCAGCAATGATTTTGCTGGGGCCAGATAAGCTTACGTTTTTGAGTTGTTAGTCGCGATATAAAACAAAAGTTTTTCAACATGAATGAGGTTGCCGTGTGGTTTTTGCCGTGTGGCATAAACAGGGACTTTTGTATGAAGGGACTCACAAATAATTTGGCGTGTTTTAAAAAACTATAAACCGACTTCAAAGACCGAAGACAAAGCAAGATTTAGCTACATGATAATTTATAAGACAGCTATCAACAGACTATTATGAATAAGGGTTACTTTTCAGTTAAATTAAGAAACTTGCAGTGTAAGGGATACAAAAGTAGTAACAGTTCTATGACGTCACAGTCCTACAGAATAAAAAATGGGAGTTACCGTACATATTTTTGCAAGTGACTGTACCCAACCTACAAGTCTTAGTGGATATTAAATTCCTCAAGAAAATCCATGAAAATAAACGCGAATGGCTTAGTGCATCGTAAAACCTTTGCACTAGCACCACTATGTTGCTTACAGCTAGGATTTATGTCTAAGTTTACAGCTAAGGGGAATAGCTTACATTGTTGTAAAATCAAACTTTACAACTCAGACAGCAGCTTTACCAATTAAGTTGGTCGGTTTACGATAAACACGTGACAAGGCTGACATTGCTTTGTGTATTAAATTTAACGCAGAGCATACGAGTCAAGCGATTTATGAATATCGCTTTTTATAATTTAATTTCTCTACGAATCTTTCAGTTGTTTTTGCTTCATAGCGGATGCCGGTTGGCTACTCCCTGAGGACACCACAACACTCGATCTTGACACTGAGAGTACCAAGTAACAACAGCAGAGTCTCACCAGAGATGATTTTTGCGTGAAAGAGCAACAAACATATGTACATATATGTTTATATACATACGAGTACATGTTTACAAACTTTCGCGTTTATAATATTACAGTAGGATTCAGTACCTCTTTATCATAACGACTTATATGATAACGCGTTTCTGCCTAGAGATAGAGATACTTTATTCGGTTCATTTTAACAATTGAATATCAAGCAACCATATTGCAGCATAAGGTATTATCAGACTTTAAAGACTCATTTCGGTTATCAAATAGCTCTCCAGATTTATTTCTCCGAAAAAATGTGTTCTCACATTTAGTTCAACAAATATTTTACATTCAGTGCAGACAGATATCGTTTTACCACCAATTTACACTATCGAGTTGCCATATAATTTACATAACGAATAAAAGCATTCAGCGCTGGCATCATTCGATTTCAAGGAACTATAAGTATCTGGAACCAATTTTGTAGCAAAAATCGAGATCTATGTGTGATTTTCGTAGCTATCGCAATAACAGAACATAATATACAAAGCGATGGCAGAACCTACTACACTAAGCCAAGATACATTATTTATATTTATTACTTGCTGCGCCCCGCGGCTTCACACGCCTATCCCACGGGAACTGATTTATGGGATAAAAAGTAGCCTATGTGTGATTCCAGGCCTAGAACTACCTGTATGCAAAATTTCAGCCCGATCAGTTTAGTAGTTTTTGTGTGACCGAGCTACGAACATACATGTTTACAAAATTTCGCGTTTATAATATTAGTAGGATTGTTACATTAATTTACATAATATAGGTAGGTACTACTTTTTTTTAAATCAGATTCAGACTTTTGTTTGAATCTCACCTGATGGAAAGCGAAGATGCGACCGACGATGTATCACGAAGGTCTAGAAGATGGCTACTCCGGACCACATTCCGAAACACCGAGTTGCTTCACGGACTGGCTTAGTCCGGAGGGTTGTGACAAGTGACTTTTAACGATTTTATATTTAAATAAAAATAAATAAGTTCCCGTGGAATAGGCGTACGAAACCGCGGGGCGCAGCTAGTAATTTATATTTCTCAAAACTGTTGCTTAACAGTGTTATTTATCGCGCTCATTTTCGACATTAAATATCTAGGTTTTTAAATCATCCTCATACTCATACATTTTGATCTCCAAACGTCCAAAAAGTTGAAGCTCCTATATCCCGTACCGTACTACCAGCACGATAAGCGTACTCTGGTTGCATCGGAATCGATTCTCATTGAATCGAGAGCACGTTTCGAATCGATATAATGTGGATAAAAATCAAACGTGTTCAACAAATGTAAAAACGGTAGGGATGGCTTACCTACCGTTTTCATGGTTCCGAAGTTCTGAACAGAAATGGTAAAAGCGTAACCAATACTGAATTGTTATTTGATTTTGCTCTTTTGACTAAGTATCTGGACGAAGAAATAATATTAATATTTTAGATATTTAGTAAATAAATAATGTTGGACAATTCTCACAGCAGTCTAGTCCAAAGCTAAGCAGAGGTTGTGTTATGGGTACTAGATAACTGTTACACATAATACAACTAAATACTCGTAGATATATATTTTTTATTAAACAAAGCAAACATCCAGAACGCACTGAACAAATATCTGCAGATCGTATACACACATTTGTCCTGAAGCGGGAATCGAACCCGATATCATCTGCGTCGCAAGCGGGTCTTCGCCCAGCGCGCCTCAGAGGTCGTCCATAGATGAAATAAGAACTTGCTTTCGTCGCCGTAAGTCGCCATAGATGTACTTGCTTGTAATAGTCAAAAATGCAGAAAAAAACAGATGAGGCCTAAATTTACCTTGTACTAATTGTAAATCATTAAATAAGACTTCATCATTGGCACGATCTAAGGCCCGTATTATGAAAGCTTGCTCAGTCAATCTATGCTTGATCAACCCTTTTCTATGGCTTAAACGTCACTCAAGCATAGCTCTATGACTGAGCAAGCTTTCATAATACGGGCCTACTAAAACTGGTGGTCAGAGTCAGAGTCAATAACTTGCATTAGTTTTAATCACACTATAATTATGGTAATAATGATTTATTGATTATATAGACACCGAACCCCTAAAACAGTCCTACAGGTATTTTGTGTTTGGCTGTTTTCTAAAGGAAGTTGTGGTGCATAAGTCCTGAGTAAACAGCAGTTTCGTGACCCCCTCTCAGACTTGTTTGACGCTCGGCTTATGGAAGCTTAGTAGTAAATATAGAGACTGTAATCTCATAGAATTGACCACGTTACATTGATTGGTATTTTATTAAGTAGCCTATTCCCGCCCTATGCAGTGGGCCGTTTGGGGCCCTTTACCCCAGCACTGCACTGCTGGAGCCAAGGGCCCCATAGGCGCTAGCTTAGTAATCTGAAAAATCTTTTTTAATTCATGGTCCTGAAACAATAATTGGACACCTGATGAAATTACTTCATTTATTTATTTATTTATTTTAAGGAAAACCAGCAGCACATACATACAAATTAAAAATTAATCATCGAGACAGGAGGCTATTAAGAGGTTTTCACGGTCTTCATCAAAAATCACCCATTTCTGTCCAACCAAGAAGGTGCCTAAATAAATCGCCAACCCAGTCAGCTTAGCGACACCGAGAAAGTCCAAAAAATGCCGTCTATCACGGGATTTACAACAAACCATAATATTACAAAATGTAATCACAGGCACTTTCAGACACGCCCGAACCAGACGAAAAAATTACGACATTCATAGCAGCTGGCCGGAGACAACACCGGACGGACAGAAAAGGATTGATACGGACAAATCAAATGAGAGAAAAAAAAAACTTATCATCATTAGAGTGTTGATACCTAATTATACAGCACAGTATGTATGTTGTCCCACTGATGAACATGCATCCCTCAAAATAAAACAAAGTTGAGTAAAATGATTTTATATACACAAGTAAACATACAAATATCTAAATGAATCCATACTCTCGAACTAGTGTGAACTGTATTACAGCAGCTGTGGCTTCTCTTATCTAAAATACATTTTATTTCCTGTACAAAAGATGTAAACTTGTTCTCATAGAAATTAAACAAAACTATAAAAAAAACACCTTGTTTCGCCATAATCACCAAACCACACCAAACTTAGAAGGATGATCACAATACTGTCGTAAAATATACACAGCCGAAAGCTGCAGTCGTGACCGCCACTATCTGTTGACAACTACAAAAAACGATACAGGTGGAAAAGTAAAGGCATAAAGTAAATCTTTTTGGAACCCAGAAATGACATTTATTATGGAATGTCAATGTCCTAATAGAGTAATACTCTTAAAAAATCTCTCTTAAGTTTGTGGTTCCGTTACCGGTAGAGAAAGAAAAGACCTAAATGTTCGCCATAACCTGTACATGTGCTCTGGTGCAATACATTTTATTTTACCTCTAAACTCAGTGTTTTTCACAACAAATAGCGATACACAAAAATTCCACAGTAGCACATCTGTGTTATTCTAAAATTCTTAAGTCTACATTCAATTCTGTAGCGAGTGAGCGAGGGACCAACCACGCGTCGAGGATTAAACTCCCAGTTGTTGTTTACTTTTGCGAATTGAACAATATTGGAGGAAAGTTTTGTAGCGTGTTGCAGTTTTGCCCTTTAATCCAGGTGGTAGAATGGCTTAGGTAAGTGGGTGGTATGTGGTAAAGTAACTTTTGAAACAAAAGTACCTTAGGACGTAGTTTAGGCATTTTATAATTAGTGCTATACTAATACTTATATTATAAAAATTATAATGACCAACCCAAGTCTTAATCATGAATAAATTTAGGTCATAGATCTAAAACAAAGAAAATTAACTATAAAAACTCTATGTTAATGCGGTTAAACGATGATTTGGGACAAAGTCTTGATTTTTTTATACTGAAGCTAGTTTCAGCCTTGTTAAATTCTGTAGAAACATGACTACTGGCTTTTCACGAAAGTAAAGATTCCAATCTTCCTAAGTGTTGTCGAGCTCTAAATTGAACCTGTACTTAAAAAGTGTTACTCTAGGAAAACATCATCGCAAGGTGGTAGTCAAACGCTTTCGTCAGAGAGATAGTCACAGCCAAAAAGCGTTGAACAGATGAAGACTCCGAATCACCATAGTAAGCAATAGATACCACTAAACCACACCACTTTTAAAGCCGCTTAGCTCACTCGATTCCAGAAGGCACTTCAACTTTTTTAGGCGGTGGGTGTGCGTTAAGTAGAGCCTATCGCGAGGAGGCAATGACGTGGGAAGCTCAGTCTGAGATAGCGAGACGATTTGACGCACACCTTAAAGCATGTTATGTTACCTAGGCACTGCGTTGCAAAGAAAGGAGAATTAACGCTTTTTCCAAGCAAGTATTTTCAGATGTCATTATCCCATTGTTTGGTAAAAGCATCTGATTTCTCTACAATAATGCGTAAGATTCCGCATTCGATGTTTTATATATAACAATTAAATAACATCAGATACGAAATTTTATCAATAATAAGATATGAGAAAAGAGAGGGTTTTGCCAAGCAATGAGATACTGACATCTGAAAATACTAAGGTCCAGAAAGATCAATCGACGGATCTTTGCAAAGGTTTTTAGTTTTAGTTTTTAAGAACCCCTCGAGGGTACAAAAAATCCACATTGTAAATAGGAATAAAGTGGATATAAACATTCAAAAAGATCCAAAGCATTTTTGCAATGGATTTTAGTGGATCGAGAGTTATAATAATAACCTTTAGCATTGTGGAGAACTGAGAAAAGAAAGGCTTTTGCCGAGCAAGAGAGGGATAGCAAGATCTAAAAACATTAGTACGAAAACTTACCCATTATTGTGATCAACCCATGAGATATCTCTCCGTACATATTCGTTACCCACTTCAGCGGCCAAACCGTCACAAGATTTAGGTTTTATACGTTTGCCTCCTTCCGTTATCATATGTCTGCAATAAAATAAACAAAACACTAGAATGATCAACATGGTATGCATAGTTCATCGTCTTCTCTAATCGTCATAGCTTGCCTACAGCTTGCCACATACAGCAGGTTTCGTTATTTCGGTATGACATTGGCAACGTTTAGGTCCTATAACGTTGGTTATAATTAAGTTAGTAATAGTATTAAACATAATAACAATAAAAAAGGTATGTAGGTATTTGTACTGCAATTAAAATAAATTAGTTATATCCATTGATTTAAAAAGGGAAGATAGGTTACGTTCTCCTAGCGCTTACTCAAAAATTGGCACGTGTTACAACTACACGCAAACACATACGCCCACAGTTATATTTCCAGTCCTGTGCAATACAAAGAAGAACAAAGACGGAAAGACGTATCTAGGACCGAAGTGAGACTGAGACAACAATATTTCACGCGAATCACGACCGCCCGTGCCGCCGGTCAGACGGTGACTGATGTGGGAGAACACAATTTTACACAATTTGAGGTTGCCACTTTCGAGCAACCAGTACCTCATCTTCGTTTTTAATAAATCAATGGTTATATCAGCTATAAATGATCAATTTAGTAGATTTGGTATTGAAATCTAGCAGCGCCTCGAGGTTTCACCCGCGTAGTTCCCGTTACCGTGATTGTAATTCCGGGATAAAACACAGCCTATGTCACTGTCCCTGAACAGTAAGCTTTTTAATAATGAAATATATTGTCAAGAAGTATTATCAATACAAACAAACAATAAAATCTTTCGTCTTTATAATAAGAGTATAGAAGTATAGATGTCGGCGGCGCGAGGCTGGACAGTGAATGCGATATTCTAACACTTTCTGGCCCTAGACCCCGACGTGGCCTCTCTTCAACTTCAACAGCCTATATTAGGCCACTGCTGGAAAACGTGCCTCTCTGATAATACCTATCCGTGTCGCGGTTGTGGAAACCGCAGGGGCTGGGCAGTGAATGGGTTAAACTACCTCATTAATCCTCAACTTCAACAATCTGTATTGGTCCACTCCTGGACGCAGGCCTCGCCGCCTTATTGGCGTTTATCTAATGGGGGTAATACCTATAATCCCCACTCTGGGCATGCTGGTTGGGATCGCAGTTCGGTAATGGAATTGTTCTGCACTTGTTCTGCTGCCCGCCCCCCGATGGATATCCCTTAGTCGCTTCTTACGACAACCACGGGAAGTGGGATGGGGTGGTGCAAATTCTGAACCAGCACCACACAGCACACCTCACCATTACTCACGTAACATCATTAGCAAGAACGCAAGAGAGAAACTTCGAGGTGCAAGATGTGCTGGTAAAAAGGTAAGGTCCAACGCATTTGTTGGTGGTCTTCTCGGTTTTGAAGACTGACGCCACGCCTATGACGTACACTTGGTCCCCAATGGAGGTTACCAGTGGACCTCCATGATCGTTCTGAAATACGCCACTGAAATTATCAAAAACTAAAATAATAATTAGCATTACTTGTAATAAAAGGTAGAAAACATGTTTTATATAAGTGAGCGTAGAGCAGAACGGAATTACTATTGAATTACTAATTAATGTGAAGAGGTAACAAACATCCATCCATCCATCCATACATACAAACTTTCGCATTTATAATATTAGTGTGATTATTATTTACTAGCTGCGCTCCGCGGCTTCGCACGCCTATCCCACGAGAACTGATTTATGGGATAAAAAGTACCCCATGTTATTCCAGGTAGGCCTGGAACTGCCTATTTGCAAAATTTCAGCTCGATTCGTTTGGTCGTTTTTTCGTGAATGAGCAACAAACATACTACATGTTTACAAACTTTCGCGTTTATTACATAATGATTCATTTTCTATTACCTACCTATCTGCTTGTATTATTTTTTATTCAAGAATAGGGATGAAATGTTATTTGAGGTCAATACAAATTCGGTAATTTACCTAAACATTTAACTGAAACTTATTGACTCTCAGGATGCCGTATCCATTGATAATGCTTCGGTAAATAGTTAATGGAATCGGAGTGAAATGAAAAAATAAATCAAATCAAATTATTTCGATAGGCTTTCGACGAGGCACATAATGTACCTACCTTCAGTCATTTCGTCACGGAACGCTTCCTAGGTGAAAAAGACTAGTAGGGCTTAGCCTAACTGCCTGAGCTTTTGGAGCTTCTTTGAGCCCAAATGGTAAGGTTTACTCACCTGACAAGGTCCAGTTTGCGCATTTGCAAGTGACTTGTTTCCACTCTCGTCCAAATGTCCACTATCCATCGTGCATACCATATACCTATCTATAACAGTCAGAAATTTCGCATTCAGAACTTCTCCACCAACATCTGTGACGGTATATTGGGCTTTGCATTCCTCTTTTGAGATAACGACGTTTGAGGCGTAGTTTAGTTTTTGCGCGTTGTGTGATTTTGGATCTGTAATTTTTGGTTTTGATTAGGTTGGTCAAAGCAGAGATATTAGTGAAAACAACTAATAAAATCACGTACTTGCTTCAGCATTAAAATAACCAATATAATCAGGTCTTTGCTTTTGAACGCCAGCTGTCGAATTAAATTAAATCGTTAAATTAATGTAGAAATCAAGCAAGAGGATTTGCTTTTCCAATTTTTGGCCTTCTTGATACTTTGACGCCCCTTGTGGCAATTCGGTGAAGTGTCAGGTGGTATGCCCATCGTTTAATACAAAATAATCAACTTACTTCCCGCCACTTTTCTTTGTGCCCCCACCCGTATACAAAAGTGTTGGTTCCTGGCTGTCGATAGACCTTGTCGAGGCTAATTTCTATTATTCTGGGCGTGTAACTGCAATACTTGTTCCATCCTTCATCAGAGAAGTCGAATGGAGTCTCCGCTTTCACGAGGGCTATGGCAGAAGAATATTTAAAATCGGTCTAAAATTTCCTTCGTTCAGCTAGTTAGAAGCTGCTAAAAGAACCTAAATGAAAGTGACACCTCGGTGTAAATTATGCCAATTGCTTCAGTTTATCTGAGTGATTTGGATATATTAGGTAGACGAAAATTTGGACAGATGTCTGTTACGATCCGGCGCCGAATTATGCTTACACATCATTAGAAATTAAAATTACTAGCATACTTAGTCCATGCATAAATGCGAATCCCCTTAATTAATAGTTAGTTCTTCTAGTCTGCTAACTTAGCACATTGCTAAATCTCGCTCTGTCTTCTTCTATTGACATAAGTCAGACTGAGGAATAACACTACTTAGCACCTGTTTTATGTTAGCAGACCATTAGATCCATTAAAACCTGACCGGAAACACCAAAAGGTTGCTCTAAATCAAATCCATAACACCATCTAGGTATAACACATAAATAATTACCTTTAGGCACGCAGGTAAACGCAACCTTCTTTTTCATACGTCGTGTGCATGCATCTTCCTCAATCCTTTCTGCTTCTACGAAAGTTCGGTAGCCCGCTACAACGTATAGATGCTTAGTGTCTTCGACGCAAGCAGCTGATGTGAGGACAAAGGATTTGCTGACGATGGCACCGCCGCAGGTCCAGCCTTGGTAGTGCGTGTTGCTTTGTGCCGTGTGGGACATGAGGAAATACGCCTGGAGCGAAAGTTATTAATCGTTGCAATCTGTGGACTTAGATCAAGACCAGTGTCTGCAGAAAATAGTGGAACTATTGTTATTTTAATGAGGTAATAAATGTTTACTTTAATTTAACGAACTTAATGATAAATTAGAAGCCTAACGAGTGATTGTTGTTTCCAGTCTTACATTACAAATAGTCCACAGCGCGTTAATTCTTAACAATGGTCAAGTGCAGAGTGAACTGTTGTCAGGATGTATGTAGGTACCTACCTACGCCTGGTGGAAAGTCATACCTAGTCAAACTGTAGTCTGTAGGGTGATAAAATGCAGGTTAGTCCTGTACAGTCTGCTAGTTCTATGTATACCTTATAATGTATAAAGTAGATTGTCAAGTACACTTACAACATAAGAATGGTTATTCACTTTATCGGGGACTTCATTTCCATTTGTTATTCTGCGTTCAGCAAAAGTTTCTGCAAATACTAAAAGGAAAATTGTTGTCGTAAAAATGATAATTTTCTAAATGTATGTATTTCTACATATATGTATGCAGAACAAATCTTCCACCAAACTGCGATCCCCAACCCGCATGCCCAGCCCAGCGTAGGGATTATGGGCATTACCCCCCGAGTTAAACACCGATAAGGCGTTTATCGGTCCACTGCGTCCAGCAGTGGACCGATACAGGCTGTTGAGGTTGAGATTGAAGTTGAGGAGGGGAACAGGCAGTAGGACATTGTCAAAAACAATTCAGTATCGTAGGGGAGGGCCACCGGGGCGAAAGCCCGAGGCCTCCACAAGCAGGGGGCCCCCACAATAGACTTCGGAAAAAAAAATCTCTTAAATTCCAACTAGTAAACATCTATTCCTCTGATTTTTTTTTGCTACAGTACTTTGTACATACATGATTATTTGATTATAATTAATCTTAAATATCAGGCAATCAGTGAAATATTAGGTCCTTACATATGAAATTGGCGTTTTTCGTACTGGCCACTTCAATCACAAATTTCTTCTCTTTGGTAAGGAATTCCAAATTCAAATTTGTACAGCTATAGACTCATGTATTTGTGCTTCGATGATCGTCATTCATTTGTTTTTTTTCTTCTGTTTTTTTCTGTTTGCGTCACTCATTTTACAAAATGGAAAACTTAAAATATCGCATTATTTACGAGTACGAGTTCCGCCGTGGCACTAGTGCTGCGGAAACAACTCGAAGGGTGAATGATGTGTATAGCGGTCGTGTTGCAAAAGAAAACACAGTTCGTTCCAACGTTTTCGTTCTGGAAATTTCGACCTGCAGAACAAGCCCTGTGGACGGCCTGAGACTCAAGTTGATAATGAAGAGTTGAAGGCTATTGTGGAAGCGGATCCATCGCAAACCACGTCCGAGTTAGCTGCAGGCTGCGATGTTAGTGATAAAACTGTTTTAATTCACTTGAAGCAAATTGGGAAGATTAAAAAGCTTGAAAGGTGGGTACCTCACGAATTGACTGAAGCAAACCGGCAAACGCGCGTCGACTGCTGCGTTACATTACTAAACCGGCACAATAATGAAGGTATTTTAAACCGAATCATTACCTGTGATGAAAAATGGGTTCTTTACGATAATCGGAAGCGCTCAGCGCAATGGTTGGATCCTGGCCAGCCAGCCAAATCCTGCCCCAAGCGAAAATTAACCCCAAAAAAGTTACTTGTAAGCCTTTGGTGGACTAGTGCCGGTATTGTTCATTACAGTTTTCTCAAATCTGGCCAGACTATTACGGCTGATGTCTATTGTCAGCAATTGCAAACCATGATGGAAAAGCTAGCGGCTAAACAACCTAGGCTGGTCAATCGCTCCACGCCACTGCTGCTTCACGACAACGCTAGACCACACACTCCGCAACAGACGGCTACTAAATTAGAAGAGCTTCAATTGGAAAGTTTAAGACATCCTCCGTACTCCCCGGACCTTGCTCCAACAGATTACCATTTTTTTCGAAATTTGGATAACTTCTTGCAAGGGAAAAAATTCAACTCCGATGGGGCAGTCCAAATCGCCTTCAAAGATTTTATTGATTCCCGTCCGACTGGTTTTTTTAGTAAAGGGATCAATGAACTACCTATAAGATGGCAAAAGTGCATAGAAAATAATGGTTCATACTTTGATTAATTAAATATGTTAAATTAAAAAATATTCGACTTTTTGTTCCTCCCATACAAAACGCCAATTTCATATGTAAGGACCTTACAAGTACTGTGTGTTGCAGAAGCAAATAAATGTTTATCTATCTATCGTTAATTAAAAAGCAGACCTAACATTACAGAGTTCACCAATGTGTTACGTCTACCCAAGACGCTGGCTGCATTGTCCCGCTGTATGGCAATGCTGATGCGCTGTGTATCAAATCAAAATCTCAAATGGCCCTGATAAGCCTCTCTAATTTACTACCCATCTTGTGGGAGTACCCCAATGTATCAATGGCTGAGTGGGGTGGTACTTGCCCGCAACCTCGGAGGTTGAGTATTCGATTCCGTATCTCGTAATTTTTTTATTATATACAGGGTGGGGTAAATTTTTGGCCCCGTAAGGGTAACTACCGTTTCTTTTGTAGTTAGAGGGTTTTGTTCTTAGAAACCTTATGTTTAATTTTGAAGAAAAAAATATTGCCAGTTTTGTTTTTTGAAAAAAGTACGGTGGCCCAAAATATGACATTTGTAAAAAAAAAAAGTTGGTCTTAATCGACTCTATTTCAAACCAGGAACACTTTTCCCAAAGTAACATACAAATCAAATCGTAAGTTTTGGCTATAATTAAAAAAAAAACATTCCCATACATTTTCTATGAAAAAACGAGTAAGTTAAAATAACAATGTCGCTCATTCAATGGTTCTTAATTTAAACGCGTATGAAACTACTTTTTTAAGTTGGTAGGCTAACTTCGAAGAATAGTATAGTATTTATTATAGTATTTATTCTGCGGATTTAACAAGCCTATTCAGCCTATTTTTCGTATTTGCGTGTCGATACGAGATACAACTGCAACGACAGTAACTGTTTCCCGCGTTTTATGTCTGTACTCTGTACGAGTGTAAGACCCGTCGCAGCGTTGACAAGTGTCCGCTGAGTGGCGTGCTTGTAGCAGGGAATCCCAGAATTTGATATATTCTCGTGCGTCAGAGAAGCTACGAACTTGCAAACATGGTGTAACAAATCTAAATCATTCCGAATTTTTACTGAGACCTAATAAATTATTTATTGAAAAACTCGACAGAAAAAAATGTTCATTTTATATGGAAAATAATTTGGGGCGAGGGCGTCTCCGCTCCTTTGTTGCCCCGAGGCCTCTGGACCTCTAAATCCGGCCCTGAGTATCCTATCCGTAAGGCTAGTGATCGCCTGCGATCGCTACCTTTGTCGAGACTGCTTGCCCGTGCGCTGGGAGAACGTACCATATCTACAGATTTGACTTAGATCTATGTTCTACATACAATATTACCCACAGATGAAAGGAATTAACAAGAAATAATTATTTTTGTTTTAAAAAACTATAAACTGACTTCAGTTTTTACAGTTTTTCATGAATTTTCATGGATCCCATTGTCAGAACTGAACAAAATTAAAATGGGACCACACGGGAAGCACCAGCTATCATATAAAAAAAGAATCATGCAAATCGGACCACCCAGTCAAAAGTTCTGAGGTAACAGACATAAACAAAAAAAAAAAGACGTGTGGCACTCGGGGACTGCCGCGGTAAAGCTATTGCAATGCCATCTAGAGGCGAGTTGCTGAACTAAAGAGACAAACGTCAAGGTTTTTTCGTTACGGAATTTCTGGATTCGGTCCCCGCGCTCAAGGCCCGCGATAGAAGCTATGCAATAGCTTAAAAAACAGACGAATTGAGAACCTTCCTTCTTTTTTTGAAGTCGTTTAAAAAGAAACAAATGACATAGGAAGGTAGGTTAGGTAGGTAGGTATAAAGTTCACTCACCCTTTGATCCAAAATATAAAAATAAAATGTTAATCACTAAGATTGAAATATTCCGTACCATAATAATTTAAGTAGGTACACTAATCGAATATTGCTAGCATAATAATTTACGGTGTCATTTGACCATGACTTTCAATCATCATAAAGATTTCCGTTTCTCGGGGCACGATTATCACAATTTTTCACCGACTTAAAAAAAGAAGGAGTTTCTCAATTCGACTGTATTTATTTTTATGTTTGTTACCTCAGAACTTTCGACTGGATTTAAAATTATATAGATTCATGCGTTGCTTTGCGGAAATCCATTGAATTCATCGTTAGTTGGTGTTTTTTTTTCTTCTCAAACTTGTTACCAAATGTTTGCATCCATATTACAAGTACCAACTCTTCCCTGCCATAATAAGCAATTTACTACAAAATCGTTATTTATCTCAGAACCCGGGACAGCCACCTTCATATTTAAGTAATGTTAATTCAATTTTTTTATATTATATAACGTGTTTTTTCACGTAATTCAATATGTTTACGGTCAACAGTGAAAGTTTTCTAGAGTATTTTTTTTGCAAAATAGGTGTTTTACACACATTTTGCAATTTATCATAGGAACAGCACACGTTTTTTTCGTAGAAGTATATCTTTAGTTATGTCCTTTAATTTTTCAATTGGTTGTTTCATTAACTTGTAATTATGTAAAGACCGTTTTGGCGCATAGGTGCACTTCTCTGCTCTGTAGGTACTTCTCACTCGCGAGAAAACCATATCTTGTCATCCCACTCGAAACTACTTCAAAGCGGCGTTATTGCATAATATTCTTAAAAATAAAGTAATTAATCACCAGGTAAATTCCAATAAATATAAAACAATATGTATCTCCCTTTTCATTTTATTAACAGAAAAGAACAGCATTAGCGCTGTCTGCTTTATATTACCTTAAATTATAATGATGAGAGTTTAAAATACATGGAAGTTCTTTAAAAGATATTAAGGTGGACCGTTTCCTGTACAAACATTTGTCATACACTTGTCAAGACGTAGTGAAGCTAGGTTGAGCAAACTAAATCGAGTATATCATAAGCCGCGCCAGTGCCAGTGTTACACAGCGTAATGTATTTATCATCCGCAGAGAGCATGTTATGTTGTTCCCACGACTTCTCCTTTTGTATAGACTCTACCTGACTTTCGTTTTGAAAATAATTATCCCAAAGTCGATATCCGTCAGAATCCACTCGTGATAATAATAAAAAAGTAACAATGATCTGTCTTAGATACAACTAAAGATATTGAAATCTCACAGATATATATATCACGGTAGATAGCGTACCAGGTAAATAAATAAATCTGTATAGAATTTGTGTTTGTTTTCAATCATTTTGCGACATTACGACCACATAATTCACAACACTTTTTAGTGGTTTAGTTACTTACACGCTTTTTTTAATAACTTGTTCCTTGGTTTGTATGGGATTCGATCCACCTTAGAGACTATAAATAGTGATGTAGATAAAGTGTTACAAGTACACAGAAATGAATGCTTTTGAATAAGAATAATAAAATCTTTTAAACACGACAGCACTATTTCTAGATTAAAACATACCGAACCAAATATGAAATAAAACATTATATTACAAATTATTGGTTGATTATGAATAATGATTTATCTACAACTAGATTTAACCCGCTGTGTCGCCAAAAAGGATTAACAATTCTAGAATTGGACAAATAACGAATTGGACCATTCCATAATTACTTAAATAAATCAAGAAATGGTCCAATCGCTGATTGGACAAAAACGATTCGATGTTTTCCCCTTTAACTGTTAGGGATGTGGAAAACTTTACAACTTACAAATGGAAAATTTTAATAGACTTTAGCTTTTAAAATATTAGTAAGATTATAATATGCGTCAAAATTAGAGAGCTACTTACAAAACTAGAAACTTCTTAGCATCTAACATTTTTTTTTCCTTTCTCAGTCAACATGGAAAAATATACATATTTTTATTATCATCTAATTAACAATTATGGTAATGTTAGTAAAATAATCATTTTCGAATAAGATTACAAATATCACGATAAATGTGGAAATAATTCACCCCCGAATTTATTTTACAAGTTACAACATCTCTTTATACATTTCAGTTAAAATACACTGTAAAATGATGTACTAGTTACTTTTATGTTTATTTAGATTTATAACAAAGAGTTCGAGGGTTAAAACTTCCCTAGTCAGGTTTTCCTATGAGTTTTTATTCAGCACATCAAGTGTCTATTCAGAAGTAACACAAACTAAACTTAACTAATTGACAGTTCTAAAAACTCACCAATCTTTTTAATTCGGATGATTTTTTTCATAGCGCCTCAAGCTTCAGTTTTGGGATATATTCAGATTTTTTTTTATTTCGTTTGATAAGAAAAACACAGGTATTTTTAGTATCGTCTTGTTAGTTTAGTTTTAATAACAACTGAATTGACGCATTTAGCTTTTAAGTTATGGAAGACCAGTTTAATATTTTTTATACAGAAACTGACTAAAAGAAATTCAGTTAAAATACCGCTAGATGTCGCACCGAAAAAATTGCTTACTATACAAATTACCCTGTCGAAAGTAACACAAGTTTTTCTAATATAAATGGATATTTACACCGCATCCTTCTACAAAAGTATTTTCTTTTATGTCATTCGTTGATTTTGAGCATACTTTTGACCATGGCGACATCTAGCTATGATAGTGATTATAGACTGTTTGAACTATATTTAACCGCTCATATTCCTTGTGATGTGGTCAGCGAGTAGTATAAAAAAACATTGGCTTGTAAAGTTAGAATAATGTTATTTTAATATGTCAATAGTCTGAGAATTTAACTTAAGCTTAGATAGATGAGAAATATAGGAAAAATAATTACTTCTATGTATAAGAATAAAAACCAGCTTTTATATTATACTACTCGCTGAGAGTTCAGAACAATATAAACATATCTTAAAATCTTTAATCTGCAAATATACAATATTTCTGGTAAGATAATTACGCACTCAGATTGGTTTGTTTTGAAGTAAAAGTATTTGAAGCAAAAACTCTTACTTCCCTTTCGTTAATTTGCTGTCTAGAGGCTTTTAGTTATTTTCCAGTTGTTACGGATCGTTCGCATTATTTCGTTATAAGTATTTTAATTACTGAACTAATTTGAAGACACTATGTTCCATTCGCGCATTTGTTTTCTTTGATTGTATCTACCTTTTATTATATTTTTTTTTACTAGATTAGCTAGCGAGTATTGATTGTGAAAACTCATGGTAGACACACCGAATGAAAAAATACAATATTTCGTAGACTTTGCTTCTTTTTAAGAATAGTGAAGCGAATCAAGTATTGAGCGAAAAAAGTATCCGGACCAACGAAAGCTTCGATATTAACCGAGCTGACAAATTACGTGTATAATTTTTTTTAGTATTGCTATCCTTTTCAATTTGATTGTACAGTAACATTGTTGTCAAATAAGTTTAGTTCTGAAACGGCAGAATCAACGCTATATTTAGTTTATTCGAACAAGAGTGCGTTATCATCTACACAGTTTATAAGATTTTACAGTGCGACCTCAATCACAATAACTTAGCAAAAAACTGAAATCACGCCATAAGCGTGGCTTCTCTTGCTGATTCTTATCCCATGGGAACTAATTTATGGGATAAAAAGTAGCTTATGTTTGATTCCAGGATTGGTATTACCTGTATTTCAGTACCAAAATTTCAGTTGGATTTTGTCTTTATAGGTACTTTAGATTGTGGTCGCACTATAATGTAGGGTGACAACAGATTGGCTTCTATTGATAGTTTTTACGTAATAGGAAAGTCGCTACGCTACCGATCGGTTGCTCAAGCGACTGAGTGGACGTTGGAGCGACAAGACATAGCTCGCTTCAACGGCTACCCGAAGCGCCCGTAAACCTCTATAGTTGTATATGCAATAAAAGCCAACATGTTGTCAGTCATAGTCATAACGTAACATTATTTTATATAAACTTGGGGCATTAATCCAACCGGAGGCCCATTCACCTCGTTGTTTGCCTGCGGCAATTGATCGCGATGGAAGCGAAACATCCCTCGCAAACTCTCACAGGCTTTAGTTGGCCATAGCGGGGGAGGGGACAGGAATTCGAGCTGCAAGATGCGCAGAACACTTTGCCTGAAAAGAATTATAATTATAATCATTTATTTTGCAGGAATTTAGGTGTACAAAGGGTTACTTTTGGTAAAAGCTATCCTAAACATTCTTCGGCGATATTGATAAAATTTTAAAATTAGTAAAATATTTAGATTAGAAATAAAAAAAAGTTTATTGTAGTTTGTCCTCTAGAAATCCATTTGTCATCTAGAAATCCATTTATCGTATACTAAGTAGCTGTGTGGTGTTGGCTAAGAATTTGCACCACTCCAACTCATCATCTATCATCAAGCTGTTTATATAGTAAAAATTTGACTTGTCTAAGTACTTATTTTGTAAGTCTAAAGAAAATAAACGATTTGACTCTGACTCTGACTCTGGACTGACTCTGACTCATCCCGTGGGTGTCGTATGAGGCGACTAAGGGGTATTCACCGGGGGCATGCAGCAGCGCCCTCTGCAGAACAATTCTACCACCGAACTGCGATCCCCAACCGGCATCCCTGCCGTGGGGATTATGGGCATTACCCCCCATGAGAACCCCTCTTCAGGGGGAGGCTTGCGTCCAGCAGTGGACCAATACAGGCTGTTGAGGTAGGCAGGGGGATAATGCACAATATACTCCGAGATGCGAGACGTCCGCGCAGATCTTAGAATTAGAATTAGATGTAGTAACTAAGCTTACTTTAGTAGTTTAGTGAGTAGGATACATTAGTATTTATTACTCGCTTGACTGTTTACAGTGAAAATAGTACTCTATATCTATACTAATATTGTAAAGAGGAACAATATCATTGATTATTTGTTTTTTGTATTAAATAGGCTCCGAAAATACTAGACCAATTTAAGCAATTCTTTCATAAAAAGCTTATTTTTCAGGGAGTAACATAAGCTATATTTTATCCCGGAATTCCCACGGGAACGGGAACTACGCGGGTGAATTAATAAATCGCGCGCGCTGCTAGTAATAAATAATAAATAATGCTGGACAATTCACACAACATTAACCAGACCCAAGCTAAGCAGAGCTTGTGTTATGGGTACTAGATAACTGATATACTTAATACAATATACTACATAGACAGATATTTTTTCATTATACATAGAAAACATCCAGAACGCTCTGAACAAATGTCTGCAGATTGTACACAAATTTGTCCCGAGGCGAGAATCGAACCCGCATCTTGCTGCTTCGCAGGCGGACCTTCGCCCACCGCGCCACAGGTCGTTGAGTAGATTATTATGTATAGTAGTGAAGTACTCACCACAATTCCCGCAATGATGTCGCCGTCGGAACGCCGTGAAGTGAGCCTCGCATCGCATACACGCCGGGGCTGCGATATCTGGTACCCATTCCGGTGCGCGTTCTACAGTGGATTCTCGACGCTCGTCCCTGTGGAATAGAGTTTATTTTAATTTATTAGGATTTGGATTCAGGAGAGTAGTATAGCCCCTTATTTAACGTCTAGCGAGCTAAAGCTTTAAACAACTTCGTAGTATTCTGTTTGAATCGACAATTAAAAGCTAACAGGTTTTTCACTTTATAAAGTAATAGATTTTTTTTAGATTAGAATTATGGAGTAACGATAAACATTTGTGTGAGAATTCAAAAAAAACCGACTTCAATTATATGTTTTTGTCATGGATGCTATGGTCAGAATTGGACTGACAAATTGAAGTGGGACCCACACGGGAAGCACATCTTTCAAATAAACAAAATATCATCAAAATCAGTTGACTCACTCAAAAGAACTGATTCAACAAATACATGATAGCGTTACTTTGCGAAAATCCATTGTAAATATAAGGATGAAAATATTTAGTAACAATCGCGAACAAAACCTGCGACATAGTCCAACAAATTACACAATTATACATTTATACGAAATGAAAGAACATTTTATAAAAGTAAGTCGTCAACTAGTTTCGTCATCAGGACACCTCAACACTAAGATGTGCGCTAAGAGCTCGGAGTGGCAACATCTCTGGTGGGACTCTGCCGTTGTTGTTTGGCGCTCTCAGTGTCAAGATCGAGTGGTGTGGTGTCCTGATGATGTTTAATGGAGAGACGAAACTAGTTGACGACTTACTTCAAAGTGAGTCCTCAACCAGTTTCGTCATGTTGTAAATGTTCTTTCATCTTTATTTATAAAAGAAAGTCGTTTTAGTTACACTATTTATAACTCAAGAACGGCTGAACCGATTTGGCTGAAAATTGGTGGGGAGGTGGCTTAGAACCAGGAGGCGGACATAGGATAGTTTTTATTTAGTTCCCGGCTGAACGAATCTTGATGAAATTTGGCAGGGAGGTAAACGGTATCCCGGGGACGGACATAGCTACTTGAATAGAGCGTGCGAAGCCGCGGGCAAAAGCTAGTTTTGTATAAATGTATAATTTTGTATAATTTGTTAGACTTTATCACAAGGTTTTTTTAACAGAATTTTTAAATATTTTTCCCTTATATTTGATTCAACAAACATAAAAAAACAGTCGAATTGAGAACCTCAAATTTTAAGTGCGTAAAAAAATAAAAACAAACTAACCTGTCCAAAGTCAGATCTCCCGTAGACACGGAACCTTGTAAATTCGCCACGTTATCAATGGACTTCCTTCTAACTTCGACCCTTACATCCGGCGAAGGTTCTTCGCTGATAGTCGTAGAGTTGACGGTATTACGTCGACTCAGTCTGGAGCTCTCTGATTGGTTGGAATCTGAGTTGCTGTCTGCGTAAACCTCCTCAGCTGAGTAGACGCTGTCAAATGAACTTCCTGTGAAGTTAAAGTTTAGGTTAAAGTTATCATTTCGTTGGAAGTAACAATAGGGTATATGCATGGGTATGTGACTTCAATAAAGCTAATATTTTTTTTTACTATTCTTTAATCATATAGAAATATATCTGTATGTATATTTATTTTTGTATTTTATGATGTTTTTACTATGAAATTTATCATTGAAAAGTAGATATTTTAAATCTCAACTGCAAAATTTCTAAACGCAAAGCTATTGGCACCGTGACCCCATATTTGAGTTTTGTATGGGCATAAAGTTTTGACTTAGAATTGACATAGGGGATCCGATGAACTGTGACGTGTCAAAATGTAAGGGCTTACATGGCAGCGTATTTATCACCCGAACTGAGTGTAGTTTTACTTTTTGTTTTTTACCTCAATAATAATTTTTTTTTCATCCCACCATCTCGGAAAGAGTATTTTTAATCTTCAATATCTGAGTGGAAAAGCCGTTTTTATTCTCTAGAGGATAAAGTAAATTGAATTTAGAACATCGTGTGCACTAAGTTTGTGAATAAAAAAAACACTAAACCTATTTACTGCTTCCTCTATGGTGCCGAATATATCATACAACTTTTTTTTAATTTGTTAAAAACTCAGACTCGGAACCTTCTTGGTGTTCTTTTTTCAATTTGCTTTGTACGCGGTTCTTTGCGCGGCATTTTTTCACGTCATTGTTAAACCTTATATTAAAAACAAGAAACTTGAAAAAAGTGAAAAAACTAAAATGAGTGATTCTAGCGACGAGGAAGTTTGTTTTTGCATTTAGTCATTTCCTCGCTGAGGTGGAATGAAAAGTTACGTGTTGCACTCGAGTGCAAAGATTTTTCACCTCGTGCTCTTTTGATTCCCTTACTAACGCTCAGGATTCTAATCTAATCTAATAAAGAATCCTTCGCTTGCTCGGTCATCAAAATTGAACACGCGGTTAAAAAGCAACTTTGCACTATTGTATAACAAATAACTATTTTGGCTATTATATTTTTTTCGTTATATCGATATAAATAAAAAAAATCCATGCATATGCCCTATTAGCTTAGGGATAGGATGCTTTGCAAGGTTGCCTGGGAGAAATCGCTCTCAGCGATAAGGCCGCCTTTTGTACTACATTTATTTATTATTTAGATATAAGACTTTAATGTATATTTATTACTATTAGTACAATAAAGTGTTCATTCATTCATTCATTCATTCTTTGCGATTTGTACAGCATTAATAATACAATTATTTTGACAATATCTGTCGGCCCAAGCTTGTTCGAATTTTTTTTTTAAATAGTCAGTATATTGTGACCTAAGTTGGCAACCACAATCTCACTTAATAGAAAGTAACGTAAAAAGAAAGCATGTAATGCGAAGGCGGTATTCACTATAGATATCGATAAAAAAAGGTTCGGTTACGCCAATTATTTTGTATGGGTTTATTTGAAAAGACATGAGATGTTAAGCTATTGATCTACAAATAAGGTTCAAAATAGCTTCCTCTTCAGCACACGTACGTCCACAGCTAAACATGCCTCCCCAAAAAAGAGCGGTTACTCCCATTTGTTCTATAGGACTGTGATGTCATAGAACTGTTACTACTTTTTTAGCCCTGCAGTTCCATGGTAGAACTATTGAAACGAAACCTGTCCCATTTCTTATATAGAACTAAAAATAGTTGGTAACTCCCATTAGTACTATAGAACTGTTGGTCCATAGAACTAATAAAACGTTGTATCCCTAGTACTATCATAGATCATCAGTCGCTCGCTTGCCTCCGCGCACGCCGCACGATGATGACAAGGTCGCCCAGTTCGGTCGCGAATACTCGTAGCAATACCGCAAGTAATGTCGAAACAAATGTCGAATCTCAGTGTAAGAAGTGCAAAGTAGTTGTGAACGAATTACTGGCTTTTATTAGCCATAAAGTGGACACATTAACGGAACCGAATATCTTACAAATATGCCTTAGCACCTACACGTATGAGGAGATCGAAAGCGCGAGAGCTGTGGCTTTACAACTGCTAGCCCCGACTAAGAAGTTTCTGAGGCGAAAAGAAGGCACAGAACCAAAGAGTATTCAAGAAATCATAAAATTGATAAAAGAATTTAGCCCTGACTGTCTCCCGGATTTTGTAGCGCGAAACTTGAATAAATTACCTGCAGTATCTTTTGACTATGTGGATGTGACTGCATTTCTTAAGGAAATCGCTATATTAAGAACTGACGTGGCCTCAATGAAGGCCAAAAATGCATTAGAAAACTCGGTCGATATTGACTGCTTGAAATCCGAGATCGAGGAGGTTAAAACGATGTTAAGACAGCTGCAGTCGTGCACAGGCCAAAGAAATAGTCTAAATACATCTGTACCGAAACCTAGTGAAAGTGAAAAATCACTAGAGGAATGTAAAGAAAGCACTATAACGTCTACGCCGCCAGTCTGTCCGCCAAAGCAAGCGAGTGATAAGGACAGAAACTACCCACGCAAAACTAAGAAAAATATTAGTCATTCTAACGCTACTGGGTACACAATAGACGGCACATTATCGCCTATGCATTCGCAAACCGGCTCGCGGTCAAGGTCGCCGGCGGCCGTGCGATCTATTAATACACCACAGTATCGGGACATCGCTGCAAGAGCAAGTGCAGGCGCTTTGCAGCAAGAGAAAATCGACTCTGCGTTGAAGATTCATAAGGATGAGGATAGCTTTACTCTAGTGGAGCGTAAAAAACGAAAAAGGTTTTGTAATTTTATTGGTACCGCGCCGGGTTCTAGTAAGTTGCAGATAGCTGAAATTACATCAGCTGTTTATGTATCAAGATTGAACAAAACCACGACTATTGAAGACGTTCGCGAGTACATAAAAGAAAGGGGCCAGGAATGCAAGAGTATTGAATTTTTGGCTCAAAAGAATGACACCGATTTTAACTCGTTTAAAGTAATTGTGTATAGGCACAGTATAGAGGTGTTTTTGAGCGGAAGTTTTTGGCCCGTTGGAGTCAAGTTTCGTCCCTACCGTGATTACACGGCGAAAAGAAGATCGTCTGATACCCAACATTATGGATAGTACACCATCAAATATAAATATAATTTCGTACAACTGTAAATCTATTAAGAGGTCCGTGGAGAGCGTTCGTGACCTAACTAAAAGTGCAGACATACTAGTATTGCAGGAGACCTGGCTTTTACCGCATGACCTCAACTTTGTGCATCAAATTAATAGTGACTTTAGATGTATAGCTAGATCATCCGTAGATACATCAGTAGGCATGTTAAAAGGCAGACCGTACGGTGGCTTAGCTATCCTATGGAATAAAAATAAATTTCCTAACGTGACCGTAGTGAATTGTGACAGTAACAGAATCATGGCGGTAAAAATAGCTGTAGGATCACGTGACTTATTGGTGCTGAACGTATATATGCCTGTGGATATACCCGACAACCTTACGGAGTTCACCGACTGTTTGGCTCTAGCCGGGGCCATCATTGATGAGAGTGAGGTGCAAATTGCCTACGTAATAGGTGATTTTAATGCACATCCTTCGGCGGCCTTCGGACGCGAGCTGATGAGGTTTGGAGAAGACCTAGAATGGGAGTGCGCCGACATTAATCTCCTTGGGATGGACTCTGGCTCGTTTACATTTATAAGTGAGGCTCATGGCTGTCAGAGGTGGTTGGATCACTGCATGGCAACTAAGGCTGCTTGGGAAACGATCGTGACAGCGGACATTCTGTATGATGTCACGTGGTCAGACCATTATCCCCTTAGAATAACATGTAATATAGCGGACTTGATACCAGCGTCTGCTGCAACTAGCTGCCCTGATATTCTTAGGAATATTAGGTGGGGTGAGAGGGACGAAGACCAAAGACTGATATATAGTAAATATTGTTTCGATAACCTTAATTTCTGTGATATTTTGAATAAGAAAATAATATGTAGTTGTGAATGTATTGCTAGATGTTTACATTATAATGAATATTATAATAAGATAGAGAATTTATATACTAATATAATACATGTTTTAAAGACTGCAGCTACTGTGAGCTCTCGAATAGGTACACACAAACGCAAGCCAAGGATCGCAGGTTGGAACTACCATGTCAGAGATAGTCATCAGAGGGCTAGAATGTATTTTGCTTCGTGGGTAATGGCCGGCAAGCCGTCCAATGGAGATGTTTTTATGAAAATGAAAGACAGCAGATCAGAGTTCAAAAATAAGATTAAATGGTGTCAGAAAAATGAAGAAAGAATTAAAATGGATATTTTGGCTACACATAGAAAGGATCAAAATTTTTCAAAATTTTGGAATGCTACAAAAAAGTTAAATTATAAGCAAAACTTACCAGTCTCAATGGACGGCTTGCAGGATCCATCTTCCGTAGCTGAATTATTTGCCAAGAAATTCAAAATTGCACCCCAGCCCGTAGAGAGTGTGCCCGATGTTGAAGACACCGTGGTTGACAATCCGTTTCAGTTTACGATGTCTGATTTGGTAAAAACCGTGAGACAAATGAAACGTGGAAAATCACCCGGACACGATGGATTGAGCATCGAGCACATTCTGTATGGTAGCGATAAAATACTTGAGCATCTGCTTATTCTTTACAATCTTTGTATTAAATATAGCTATCTTCCACGGGACCTAATGAAGACAGTAGTCGTTCCCATTGTAAAGAATAAGACGGCTGATCTTAGTAGCTCTAATAATTATCGTCCTATTTCACTGGGAACGGTAGTAGGGAAAATACTAGAGCGACTTATCTACCCAGGTATTCGGGAGAGTATGAAAATCGACGATGCTCAGTTTGGTTTCTGTCCCGGTCTCTCAACGGACTCTGCAATAATGAGCCTTAAAAGCACCGTAAATTACTACACGACAAGGAAAACATCAGTCTATGCGTGCTTTCTAGACCTGAGCCGTGCGTTTGACCTGGTGAATTATAAAATTCTCTGGGCCAAATTAAGAGACGCGAAGGTCCCGAGCTCTGTCCGGAATCTGTTGAGATACTGGTACGAAAACCAAACGAACACAGTTAGATGGGGCGACACGATCTCTAGTGACTTTAGACTAGAGTGCGGAGTTCGTCAAGGCGGGATGACCTCTCCTGATCTGTTCAACCTTTACATCAATAAGTTGATTGAGGAGCTGAGAAGTACCAGGGTTGGTTGTTACCTAGGCGGTGTATGCGTTAACAACCTGAGCTATGCCGACGATATGGTGCTTCTCAGCCCCTCAATCAAAGGTCTTCAAAAACTGCTTTTAGTCTGTGAGAGATATGCCATTTCTCATGGGCTAAAATATAACGTAACCAAGACAGAAATGATGGTGTTCAGATCGGGACGAGGTCCAGATAAGGTACCTGATGTGAATATGAATGGCGCTATCATAAAAGTGACGAAACAGTTTAAATACTTGGGCCACTGGTTAACAGAGTCGCTGAGAGACGATGATGACATCGAGCGTGAGCGGAGAGCCCTCGCCGTACGGAGTAACATGCTCGCGCGCCGCTTCACCAACTGCAGTACCGAAGTCAAAACCACGTTATTCCGTGCATATTGTCTGGGTCTATACACGTGCCAATTGTGGACTAACTTTACCCGAAAGGCTTTCAATACCATAAGAGTTCAGTACAATGACGCTTACCGGACTCTTATGAGGTTACCGAGGTACTGCAGTGCGTCGAGCATGTTCTCCGAGGCAGGAGTTCCGGACTTCTTTGCCATCATTCGATCTCGAGTAGCGTCGTTCTGGAGGAGGCTAAGTCGCTCTAGTAATGGCATCCTGAGAGCTATCTCTGACACGGTTTTTAATAACCCAATATTCCAACATTGGATATCTGTCCACTTGGGCGGGAACAAGAAGTGACGCCCGGTAGCTTTATGCGC
This sequence comes from Eupithecia tripunctaria, assembly GCA_955876795.1. NCBI lineage: Eukaryota > Metazoa > Arthropoda > Insecta > Lepidoptera > Geometridae > Eupithecia > Eupithecia tripunctaria. Next base: position 2,502,828 of record OY041598.1, on the reverse strand, counting down.
CGGGTTCTGACGTTAACATACATTGTGTATGCTAATTATTGTGTATATTAATTTTTGTGTGTATTTTAGTTATTTCTTTTTGTGATATGGGTCCCTAATTTTGTATTGTGTGCCTGAAATAAACGAATTTTATTTATTATTATTATTATTATTATAGAACTATTGGAACAAAATAGATAAAAAAAGTGGTAAAAGTAATATGACGTTACAGTCCTATAGAACAAATGGGGGTAACCGAAAAAGAGGAGCTTTTCGGTTACTCCGTTTGCCTTTTGCCATAATCACCAGCATCGCAGGTCGTCGAGGGTCGCGGTTAATGTGATTTAAGGTTCAAAATCCCTTACCATTCTGTATAACCTGGTCCTCGCTAACTTCATACTCGATCGTAGGCGATTTCTCTTTCTCTTTCTCCTCAATAGGTTCGTCCAGCTCATCAGGCGTTTGGTTCATTAGGAAGACTGCTTTGAGTATGTTTCTGAGATCGGCAGCGAAGTTGGTCTGTAGTTGGTCGGCTACGCCCGCGATGCAGACGAATAGGCGGTGGATTAGGTCTTCGCTTGATCTGAGGACAATAGTTAAATAAATCATATGAAAGTTAGACACCGTAAATAAATAAAATCAATAAATAACGTTGAACAATTCACACTGCATTATCTAGCCCCAAGCTAAGCAGAACTTGTGTTATGTTAATAGATAGGAAGACTTGGAAAAATGTAAGAAGGCCTATTTAATATAGGACTCCTTGAATTTTTACAAAGCCCAGTAGCAGTAGGTAACAAAAGGGAGAATTTTCCGCAATGAAGAATTTTACCCACTGCTAGATATAACCCTCTTAAAGTGGTGGATGGCATTACAGTCCTAAGCTAGCCTTATCCATTGACGTAAGCTTCACCTGAAACTCGAAAATTAAGGTAAACTTTTGATTAAAATCACTATAAATGATGACTGTGTGTAAATTAAGCTCTGTTAGTAGGTAATTTAATGGGACAAATAATGTTTATTATTTATTTGAAGTAGTTCGTATCTTGGCGCTATATTTGCCACGACGCAGAAGGTTGCTTGCTCTGTTCCCGCTGGGGAAAAAATTGTCTGAGTTCATAAAAAAATTATGAAAAATCTACTTTCTTTGTTTATTACGGTCTCCGGTTTTATATAATTAATTTTATTGATAGAAACTTACTTGAACTTTCCTCTCGCTTGCTGCCTCGCGGCTAATTCTTGAGCTTGTAACGCGAGCGCTATTTGCTCATCGTCGGCACACTCCGTTATATCGAGCGCTGCACTACTGAAAATAAAAATAAAACAATTTAATGCAAGAAGAAATGTATTCATCTTTCCTCACACAAACAAGGGTCGGTCTATAACCAAGCTTGGCCGGGCGATTGGTGATCGTAGTGGAGGTATTAAAATACACAGAAGGAATGCTTGCGACATCTACGGACTGAGTTGGTGGGGTTAATTTTTACGTCGCGACCGTCAATCAAATAAATGTATACTGCAGGGTAAAGTTTTCTTCTCTGTTGCGCTATTCTATCTGGTCCGGTATTTCATCCATTATATCCCGGCTATTTTAGCTTAGTAATAAAAAGCACTATGTTTGCCGAGCTACGTTACGTTACGTTGAGTTACGTTTGTCGGCGAATGTAGTGTAGGACGCCCTCCAGCCAGATGGGATGACGATCTGCGAAAGACTGTAGGCAGATGCTGGATGCGTCCAGCTGAAGACAGGGCGCTATGGCGCGTGGCATAAGGGGAAACCTATGTCCAGCAGTGGACTAATATAGGCTGATGACTATGATAAATAAAAAAAACAACTGACAAAGTTGCTCTTGTGATGACTTAACATTTTACTTTATTATTATACAGATTCTACGTGCGCGTCATTTTGGTCAGTCTACATTTTGAAGTTTCTTTGAAATAAACTTCAATAATTTTAGAATGTCGTGAATATAATGACTTAGTACCTACTTTATTTTGAATAAACTTACCCTTCATCGACAAAATGGTCCAAATCCAACCGAACAGAGTTCTGATTCTGCGTATTCTGACTCTCCAATATCACCATAAACATCTTACTCTTTTTCCTCTTATTCTTCGACGTAGACTTTCTTCTCGGATCCTTTCTTCTAGAGCTGCTCTGTTGCGAAGTGCTCTCTTTAGGTGCTGCTTTTTCCTGCTCAGATATTTTCTTTTCTCTCCTCTGCTTTCTTAATACTGCTATAACATCGTCTATGCTTCGGAATTCTTCGTTTTCAGGCATTGGCATGCCCCAGTCGTTTAGAACCTTTCTAGCTTCTTCCTTAAGTTTTCTGTTTAACTTCGCTTCGACGTTAGAATTGGGGCTGAGAGGGTTTTCTTCATCAGAACTTATGCTAATTAGTGATGAACTGGGTTCCAGTCTAAGCGTTTCTTCAAAGTTACTTTCTGGTTGTGAGATCTCGCTATCCACTGAAGCTTGTACCCTGTTTTCAACCAAGTTTTCCTTCTCTACATCCGGTGATCGGTCCAGACTGGTGTTTTCAGTGCTTACGCCCGAATCAGCTGGCAATTCGTGGTCGCTCTCATAACCTAGCATGAACTTAACTTTATCATCAACCTCTGGTGCTTCCATTGTCATTTTCGCTGAATAAATCGCTCTTAGATTCTTCTGTTCTGCTTGTCTTTCTACTTCTTTCTTGGAATGTTGGCTCTGATTCTGTTTCTGTCTCCTCGCTTAGTTCCGTGAGACGCCTGAGACCGTCTAGGATTGGTGTCATCACCTCTATGTTATCTGGTAAGTAATCGCCGTCATTGATAGTTGGTTCGCTGGAGCTGTAAAGGAATATGTGAGTTAGATTTACTGCGATAACGCTCTGATTAGTTTGTTGATGAGATAGTGAATACGTGTCAAATAAAAGATAAGATTGGCAATATTATCAAATATTATTGTCATCAAGGTCAATTGTTTTACTTTATTGTATTGTTATTTCGATGTGTTATCAGAACAAAGATAACGTTTATGGCTGGTAATGCTTGTCACTACTTTTACACTAATATTATAAAAGCGAAAGTTTGTATGGATGTAGTATGTATGGATGGATGTTTGTTAGCTCTTCACGCCAAAACGACTGAACGGATCTGGCTGAAATTTTGCACACAGGTAATTCTAATCCCGGAATCAAACATAGGCTTTTTATCCCATAAATCAGTTCCCGTGGGATAGAAATCACCTTTAAACGATTCCATTGAATTAACGCGTGCGAAGCCGCGGGGCCCAGCTAGTTAGTAATATAATGACTATGGGCGTTATATTTCTAAATGATCCTTATCTCGCTTTCACCGAAGATGCACGTGAATCCCGTCTTGAAACCATTGATTTAAAAAGGGAAGATAGGTTACGTTCTCCCAGAGCTTACTCGAAAATTGGCATGTGTTACAACTACACGCAAACACATACGCTCACAGCTACGAATAAGAATATTCGTAGGGAGCTGCTAAGGAACTCATAATTTTGTCTAACAAAAGCATGTCACAGGTGCCTGTAGAAATAAAAGAATTGTTAGCCACTGATGGCACAGAGTGGATGTTCAATCCTGCTGGAGCACCCCATATGGGTGGCCTCTGGGAGGCAAATATTAAGTCTATGAAAAGACACTTAAACCGTGTACTAGGTGAAACCAAACTTACCTATGAAGAATACTCAACATTGTTATGTCAGGTTGAGGCTTGCCTCAATTCTAGGCCATTAGTACCTACAGAAAGTGATACTAATGACACAGCCATAGCTCTTAGCCCAGGTCATTTCCTTATTGGGGAAATCCCTATTGTAGTTCCTGATGAAAATCTAGAGAATAACTTTGTACCCTATAATAAACGTTGGATTTATTTACAAAAGAAACTTCAATCATTTTGGCATCAGTGGAGTCAAGAATACTTAGTTAATTTGCAAAAACGCCAAAAATGGGCAAATATTCAAGTAAACTTAAAAATAGATGATGTTGTGTTAGTGAAAGATGAAAGACTGCCACCCACAAAATGGTTGATGGGTCGAGTTACTGAAGTTCATCCAGGTTCAGATAATCTTATTAGAGTAGTCAGTTTAAAATGTAAAAATACTATCATTAAAAGGCCAATTCACAAATTATGTTTATTGCCTACCGAATCTGATGAATAACCTAGCTGTAAATTTAAAATATAAGTTAATTTTAAATCTTTTATTCTGTCCAAGCAGATAGATTTTAAGCACAAGAAAAGTTACTCTTGTTTTTTATGTTATTATACCTACTCACTTAATACAGTCCATTCCTATTATCCCATTAGTTTCTAACTTACCTTGTTAATAAAATACTCTATTGTATTTTGTAGAAAACCCTAACTTTTGATAATTTTGTTAATCCAAACGTCCTCAGAGTACTGAATTTAGCTATAGCCATGTTGGTATGAACATCAACATAGTATGAACATCAAATAGTATGAACAATCAAATGTTGTTTTAGGATCTTCATAATTTAAGTACTTATTGTTTAGATTTATTTCATCTTAAAGTTCTGACGTACTTTGGGGGGCGGAATGTTTATGGTCATTTATTATCTGTGCAAAACTGTCAAAATTAAAATCAACTTTTCGGAAACACTGAGTTTTACTACATCACGCTCCTGTAGAATTATTCTGAGAATACACCAAACAGTTGTATAAATTTAATTTAAATGAATTTGAATATGAATTTTATTATATTTTATAAATAACTTTAGTCACTAACATTTAATATAAGAAACTGTACTAACAAATTATGGATTTATTTATCTGAAAATAAATAGAATTTGAATTTGAACTTGAATTAGCGACAAATTAAACAGGATAGAAGATACTGGTGTCTATTCCGATGTTGCCAAAACTAAACTAAACTAATCTGTCAATACAAAGACACCACTGAAAATTGCAGCACTCCCTCCACCTTCCCATGGTCCTACCAACCTTGCGGTTATACGGACCGAATCGCGAGAAAAGAGTCACTCGGGTGACTCAAAACTCTACAAATCCTACGCACTGTGTCCCGTACACTCTCCCCCTTCTGGGGCATGCCACATCACATCACAGACTTCATTGCCGGGCTGCTCCTCCCCAGCTCGGTGCTGCTCTGTGCCCCCCCATCCCCGATCGAATTTGTGTTTTCCTCAGCGCGCCTAATTCTGTGCCATGCTTTGGCGAAACGTCTAAGTTTGTTGAAATTAGTTTCGTTACTAACGAGGTCAACGTGGTGAATCGGTCCCTCATGACCGCCCCCCCTAACCATACCCATTAATAAATTACCCCGCTCTGCCGCATATACCGGACACTCCCACAAAATGTGATCCCGAGTTTCTTCGAAATGCCCACAACTGCATGCAGCTGTGTCGCTCAGTCTCATATCACTTAACCTTTTCCTAAAGCAGCCGTGTCCAGACAGGATCTGCGAAACCTCGTGTTCCGGTTCAACCCAGTGCGCCTTCATGCGCTCTCCCACATCCGGGAAGAACCGGAACAACTCGCGTCCCTTGTCCTCGGACTCCCAACGCTGCTGCCACTCATCTACAGTATCCGCATCTACTCTGGCCCTAATCCGCGAATGAATCTCCTTGGGCTGACCCTCAGTCTCTACCAGTCTGCGTCCCGTTCGAGCCAACAGCAAATCCGCCGGCAGAGCCCCTGCCAGTACGGCAAGCGCCGCAGTGCTGCACGACCTGTACGCCTTTGTTAGAAGAACTAACTAGGGTCTCTGGGTCCTGAGCAGCACGCTACGCACGACTGCAGCACGCTACGCACGACTGGGTTAAGGATCGTGTGAGATCGCGGAGTGCAGGCCGCCGGAGAGTAACGTACCTGCGATGGCGAGGCGCGCCGGGCGGGAGCGCGCGAGCGCGGCGCCGGCGGGGCGCGGCGGGCGCGCGGCGCACGAGTACTCGCCGACGTCCTCGTCCCGCACGTCACGGATCAGGAGCGTGTCGCCTGCCACCACGAGCCGAGATTCTGCAGTATTTTATTTTAATATTAGATTTTCATTTCTATACAGAGTGATCTACTGTCATATGGAAAGGGGGGGGGGTGGTGTAGAAGTTTAACTTAAGGGAAACGTTTTCCTACCTTTGAATTATTGAAGAGCAAAGTATACCTGTCGAAGGCGGCGGGATGTCCAGCGGCACGTCTCCTTTGAACCAGAAGAGCTCGGCCTCGGCGCGGGCGGGGGCGGGCAGCGCGGCGGGCAGGCGGCACGGCAGCGCCGCGACGCTCCGCGCGCCGCTCTCGGCCGCGTACAGCCGGCTCCGCCACGAAGCGTGGCGCCAGCGCCTCCGCCTCCGCCTCCGCCTCCGCCTGCACTGCTGTCATTGCCGCTGAAACCAATCAAGGGTATTACTACTGTAACTAACTGTGACTTCAAAAAAGGAGGAGGTTATAAATTTGTCTTGTCTGTTTTCATGTGTGTATGTGATATCTCTGCCAATGGTTAACCGATTTTGCTGATTATTTCACTATTGTATAGAGAATGATCTTTTTGAAATTTGCTGTCATTTTTAAGCTATTGCATAGCTTCTATCTATCGAAGACAGGGCGCTATGGCGCTCATTAGGGGAGGCCTATGTCCAGCAGTGGACTAATATAGGCTGATGATGAAAATGATGATGATGATAGCTTTTATCGCGGGCCGTGAGCCGTGAGAATGAATCCAGAAATTCCGTAACGAAAATAACCTAACACCCCCCACTCCGACCGGCACAGCAGCGGTGATACACATAAGTACACAAAACAATAATTATTATTCTCAGAGAACCATTAAAAGGCCTATTACAGCTCACGGTGCCGGAACGGTGCGCCGCCTTCCTAACTCAGTTGGCAGTCGAACGTATGTAGTAGGAGTATGACGCATGTGCTCTCAAAATATTAAAAAAATGGAATCGCCCTATTTTTATTTTTATCGTTTTTATTATGGCTGCACTGTCGAAATTTTTATGACGACCTCTGTGGCGCGGAGGGCAATGGTCCGCCTGCGACGCAGGAGGTTGCGGGTTCGATTCCCGCCTCAGGACAAATGTATGTACGATCTGAAGACATTTGTTCAGGGCGTTCTGAATGTTTTCTATGTATAATAAAAACTATCTATCTATGTAGTGTATTGTAATAATTATATCAGTTATCTTGTACCCATAACACAAGCTACAAGGGTTGCCAACCGTACTCTAAGATAGAGTATTGTACTATATATCATGTAGGCGTACTCTTTAATCTACATATAACGCTAATAAAGTACGCTAAAATACTCTTTTTGATGCAATGTTTACTAATACTAGTGCCAGTTAACCTACGATCAGAGAAAGGGGGTTGATTTTCTTTGTCCGTGCTATCGTCATAACCAAAACGTCGACTATTTCTGTTATTTTAGTGGTTCCCAAAACCAAAATGAGCCACAGTTGGAAGTTTCTGAACGCAGCCACTAATATAATATCTATGTCAATGTCACAAATTCTTCTAGAAAACGTGAGTTTGAATCTCGATTTTCCATTTAACACCGATCGTCAATGTGATGATATCAATCAAAACTCTGAAACTCTGTCTCTGAAAAAATTAAAATCAGAATAACTGCAAAGACGGAAAGACAACTATTTTGGCTACCTATGCAACAAAACAGAAATTAAGAGCGCGATCTATGCCAATGACCTTGCTCGAATGGACGTTACCAATGAAAATTCCCCGCACCACATCTGAATTATATCGCGCAGCGCGCACCAACATAAGTATAAGTATGTTGCACACATTACAACAGATACCGCCACAGAATAAGTACTAGTAGTTATAGCCGCGCGCTGCCGCCGCCGCGCCGCCGCCACCGCATGGCCTCTACAGGTTGTTTATTACATTTATTAACCGACTCAAAAAAAGGAGTAGGTTCTCAATATGTTTGTTACCTCAGATTTTTTGACTGGGTGGTCCGATTTTCATGATTCTTTTTTTATATGAAAGCTGGTGCTTCCCTTGTGGTTCCATTTTGATTTAGTTCAGTTCTAATAGTAGGATCCATGAAAATTCATGACAATTTTGTGTATAAAAATTGCAGTCGGCTTAGTTTTTTAAAACAAAATTAATTATTAAACACCGATGATAATTCCTTTTCCCCACTGGATTCAGTATTGAGTATTAGTTATTAGCAGTGATCGGCATAGGTAGTGCTATTCTCGGGAATTAGTGACCGTTATCTTAACATGGATATGCCGTCTAAGTCCCGGCGTATAATATTACCTATGGTATTTTTTAGGAATTCGTATTTAATGTCATAGTACTATTCAGCTTCATGCAAATACATTATTTTATTGGTCACTAAGTCAGTCTTATCCCTCACGCATTTGTAGATTATCGCGGGTGAGGTGTAATTTTTTCATTCATGTCTGTCTTGACATAATTTGAGTTACAAGGAAGGACATAGTATACTTTTTATCCCGGAATTAGTTTTAGTTCAGTGTTGTAAGATCGTAAAAAAACAGTCAACATCATCATCAGCTTATAATATAGGTAGGCCAATATTATTACTCCATTGATGGACATATGCCTCACCTTTTACTTTACGTTTTACTGCCCCGTAATAGTTCGCGACAGAATAAACCGATACTGTTTTGGGTAGTTCATTTTTAACTCGAGTGTCGGTCAAGAAATAAAATATCACTTACAGAAACTAAACGCTTAACTTTGATCCCACTCCTTTTTTACGCAACTTTAATATAGGTACTTATCTTAAAATTGTAACAGCAGGTCAACAACAATTCTGCAAATTGATGTTTTTTTGCCCAGCTTTTCATAATACGAAATAAACTGTAGTCAAGTGTGGTGTGGGTAATTCGTCCGCAAGTATGGTCAAAATTTTAATTCTGTATTTCATGCAATTGATGCACAAGATAGTGAAGCAGAAGATGATTAAGATTGAAGTTTATGATTTGTTAATATACAGGGTGGGGCAAATTTTTGCCCACCCTGCATATTAAGTCGATTAAGACCAACTTGTTTTTTGTTTGACAAATGCCATTTTTTGGGCGAACCATACTTTTTTTTCAAAAACTAAAAAGTCCATTTTTTTTCATCAAAATAAAACAGAAGGTTTCTTAGAACAAAACCGTCTAACTACAAAAGAAAAGGTAGCTACCTTGAAGGGGCCAAAAATTTGCCCCACTCTGTATAGCCCACTTGCATTGACATTTTATATAGTAACTTTCGAGTTAACTATCCAACTTAATTTAGGTGTATCTAAAGTAAGTTAATGATGGATAGTTAACTCGAAAAAATATTGCTGTATTTTGAATCGTTATTTTATTTTTATCTATCAAAATTGTGAAATGTAAAGAACATTTCGTAAAAATGGTGCTTATTGAGATGTAATAGAAGAAAATTCAGTTTCTCAACTTATATAGGTACTATATAGCGAACTAGCTACAGGCAAGAAGATTTCTTACAATTTGTAACATACGAATTAATATCACATTGACGAGCGTCATTGCAGTTGTACACATACCAACCCAGCCGTTACAAGTATAAACAGATCCCACCTATTGACCAGTAAGGAATTTGTTTAACTGTTCGAGACCAGGTAAACCAGATTTTAGCAGTCTAAATATATTGTCGTGCATACTCATGATATCTTCAACAGTATCTACCTATAACTTCATTTACATCAACATTCAGAAAATATTCCCGTGAATACCGGGAATCCCGGGGCATGTCCATATTAACATTATCATTCAGGTTCATTGACCCAAAATAGCACTACCTACGCCGATCCCTGGTTATTAGTTATTTTCACTATTCAGTATAAAGAGAATAACCACCTCCCACTGCCTATTTTGTAGCTATATTCGATTTTCCCTGCACAAATTATAAACAAACCCGCAGTACTTACTATCAAATTAATTTTCTTGTTATTTTTGAACATAACATAAGGAAGTACTTGCTGATTTTAAGATTCTTTCTTCAATAAATATTGTCTAATTATATCTCTTTACCTCGACTCCAAGCATGTGAATTTTAATTTATGTTTTTGGAATGTATTGACATAATTTGCAGCTTTATGACAAATAGATCATAGCTCTGTCTCGAATAGTACCTACCCTACCCAAAATAGTAAAAAGTAAGTAAATTAATAATTAAAGTATATATATAGGTGATGTTTTTTAACCTACTGTTAAAAAACATCAACTGCCCCCCTTTTTTATTGCACCCCTCTCTAGTGGCGTATTGTTCCATAGGAAGAAAAATTTAAGTGGATTAGAGTCAATTGTAGGGTCATTGCACTAGATTCCGACCATTTAGCGAAGACTTAAAGTTCTCCAAAAAAAACCAACTGGTCAGCCTTGTTCGAAATGATACTAATCGGTAGTCTAGATATCTGAGTTTTAAATACATAAAGAGTTTTATAGTTATGCTATAATGTTATTTATTAAAAAAAAAACGGAAATGAGTAAAACTTCAGTTTTCGACCACAAAATTCCTACGGACCTAAAAAAGATTACGACCGCTTACTTAAAAGGTTTTCATGGAATAAAATGCTAAGTTTTCATGCTTTTTTTTTTCAGAAAAGTTAATTGTAGACAAATTTTTTTTATAATATTCATTATTTGATTTTACAAATCATGTCGATGTTTGGAGGAGGCGAGTATGGACGTCAAGATAAAAAAAAAATTTGTAGGTACATCCTTATGCGGCGTGATATAAAACTTCAACAACGACGACTAAATTTATTATAATAATAAATTTATTATTATAATAATACCAATGATATTTCCTTTTCCCTATTCAGTGGGGATAAAGAGAATAACCACCTACCACTGCCTATTTTGTAGCTATATTCAATTTGTTTTAAACCCTGCATATTATGATAAACAAAATAGTACACAGTACTTAACCTCAAATTAACTTTCTTGTTATTTTTGAACATAATGGAAAGTACTTGCTGATTTTAATCGTTGAATAGGAAGAAAAATTTAAGTGGATTAGAGTCAATTGCACTAGATTCCAACCATTTAGCGAAGTTCTGACTTTAAGGCCTCAAAAAAAATATTTCCAACTGGTCAGCCTTGTTCGAAATGATACTAGTCGGTAGTATAGATTTCTGAGTTTTAAATACATAAAGAGTTTTATAGTTATGCTGTAAAGTTATTTTTATAAACAATAAACAATCGGAAATGAGTAAAATTTCAATTTTCGACCACAAAATTCCTACGGACCTGAACACGATTTCGACCGCTAACTTAAAAGGTTTCATGGAATAAAATACTTACAAAGTTTTCATGCTTTTGTTCAGAAAAGTTGTGACAGATATATTATTGTAGTTTTTTTTGTATAAAATTCATTATTTGATTTTACATATCATGTCAATGTTTGGAAGAGGCGACTGTGGACCTCAAGATTAAAAAAAAACTGAGTAAGTACATCCTAATAAGGCGTGATATAAACCTTCGACAACGACGCGAGGACATTGTAGTCCACTACTCAATTTTCAAGGGAGTGAATAGATTTTAAGTACCAGGGATGCATTGTAAGGGACACTAACACCAGAAGCAATGGAACCAACATACGAGCACAGAACACGCGCCGATGCAGTTCAGCGCTACAAAAAGTCTTGGTGCCCAGGCTCCTCTGCAGAAGAACCAAGATCCACATTATCAACTGAGTGAATCTATCTCTCGCTCACCTTAGTTTCAACTATATCTTTCGCTCATTTACCTCATTGATTAATTTTCGAACTTTATCAGTGCTGAGCGAAATGAGCGTTAACGCGTTAACGGATAAGTATTTTTTATTTATTTTGTTTATTTTTTTAAAGAACATAATATAGTGTACGCAAGTTATTTTTATTTGTCACTCTAGCGCCACCTAGCTCAGTTGAACGGAGACATTATATTTTGTTTTTTATCTCGTGCTCATGAGCTTGAGCATGAGCAACTCAACAAGACAACATCATTAATCTACTGAGCTAAATGAGCTAAAGAGCTAAATGAGTGATATATATATCTTTAGATCAAAAAGTTTATCTATATATCTATATCACTCTTGTCATTGGAGTGGTATAAAATGCGCATCTCTAAGGAGAAGCCCTCGTTGTACGGGAGGTACAGATCCTCTTTGATTCCGTTCTTCATTGCGGGAAAACTACACAGGCATGTTACGCGAGCTTGGTGGGTCTATTCTAGGATACGGGATGTGATACGATAACATTTTCCTCAAAACCGCTAAGCCATCGCTTTGTCTTTTGGCTTAATTTGATATTTTTCGAAGGTAATTATTCTTGTCCATTACAAAAATGTTTGATTTCTACTGAGAATATCTTAACTTATACGAATTGGCCGAAAACGAAATGGGGTTTAAAGGCCTTTCCTATTCCGGCCACCTCATTTCTTCGAAGAAATTAAAGTTGAATGAAAACGAAACCATAATTCTAAACATGGTGGCCGTTCTCGACCACGGCCAAACAGATGTCCAAATTCCCTATGAATAACACGGTAAAATGGGGGCCGAAAACGAAAACTTAGATTATTTCGGTCGACATTAGCTACGATACAAATATACTCTAATAACATCGAGATAAATAACAAAATGAGACAAAAGTATTCTGTGTATATTCGTACTTACTCTCCTCCCGGCCGAGATGTAAATTTTTGGTGATCTTCAACTTCCGATTTCCGACCACCCCAATTTTCAAGTAATTCAATACAAAAACCAATATAATCTAATCGTAAGTATCGTATTACGTAAAATAAGTATTTATTTAGTATAAAAATAATACACGACAATGCTTATCGACTCATTTCTAAAAAAAACCGTTTTTATATGAACAAAATATTATTTATTGTTTTTTTACAGAGTTATAATGACAAAAACAAAACTTATTATACCTGTCCCCTGTATAGTTTGCCAGTTTGCTTTATTCTCTTTGAACATTCTGTTGACTAGGTTTTGGAGGATCCAGTTAGGCTGGGCAGCATTTGGAAAACTACGTCTAGTCTCCTCGTCATCCATAATCCGCAATGCTTGAAAACCAAAGTTTTCAATCATTGCGTCCTACCCGTCATGACCTACGGAGCTGAGACGTGAACACTCACGATAGGGATGGTCCACCAGCTCAAAGTCACTCAACGAGGTATGGAAAGAGCTATGCTTGGAGTTTCTCTGAAAGATAGGTTTCGTAACGAATACATCAGACAGAGAACCAAAGTAATCGCCATAGATCAAAGAATTAGCAAGCTGAAGTGGCAGCGGGCCGGCCATATATGGCGAGATATATCTCGCAAAGAACCAACAACCGATGCGGTAAACGAGTGCGTGAGTGGAGACCGCGACTCGGCAAACGTAGTGTAGGGCACCATTTGGCCAGGTGGGATGACGATCTGCGAAATACTGCAGGCAGATGCTGGATGCGGCAAGAAGACAGGGCGCTATAGGCCGATGTCCAGCGGTGGACTCATATAGGCTGATGATGATGATGATTATGAGTTGGACCGAAAAAAGAAAAATATAAGTACATAGATACCTAAACAATTGTGCAACGACCAGTGAGTTGAGTCCTTTAGGTACAGAGACAATTAATAAAATATTGGTAGTACCTACTTACCATTTCTTTGTATTCTCATCGTGTATTTTATTTTCAATAACGTTTTTTACGATTCATTTTATTATACCTATTTTTGCACACCTAATTATTTAAAATAATAAATAAATAAATCATGTTGGACAATCCACACAGCATTATCTAGCCCCAAGCTAAGCAGGGCTTGTGTTATGGGTACAAGATAACTGATATACATAATACAGAAAACGACATAGATAGATATTTTTTTATTTTACATAGAAAACACCGAGAACGCCCTGAACAAATATCTGCAGATCGTATACATATTTGTCCCGAGGCGGGAATCGAACCCGCAACCTCCTGCCTCGCAGGCGGACCTTCGCCCACCGCACCACAGAGAAATAATAAATATAATACCTATTCAAAACTATAATCACCCCTTACTAAACATTTACCTTACAACAAACTTACAAATAAACCCGCTGTATACTAAAAATCGTCAAATAAATAAATTTCAAGTTGGTTCCGCAGCGAAAAATAATATTGCTGTTAAAAGTAGCACAGGTCCGTTCAGCACAACGTCTCGTCCCGCACTGATTGTAGGGCCGGCAGAGGGGCGGCTCACGAGTAACGTTGTATCGATTACGTAAAAAATTCGTTAAAAATAATTAGATAATTTATTTGAAAAAGTGGGCGGAAGAGAGTCTCCGTAACTTTTTATTCTACATGGTGATAACTTTAAATAAATCTTGTGATTGATAGTTTAGGAGAAAAAGAGTTTTAACGGAGAAAATGGATGGTACTTTGCACTATTATTTCAGATACTTAAAATTGGAATTTCAAATTTTCGGCTTAAAGGTAAAATGCCTTGAATAGCATAGATTATCATATATTTTTTTCAAACTTTTTTCTATAAAGAATAAGAAGAAAAACGGTAAAAACTTTACCCAAATTACGCCGATTCACATGTATCTGGACCTTAATCTTCAGCTGAATTAGAACTTCTTCAGTGCTTCAGTCGTCACGACAACATCATCAACAACGTGACACTCGATTTAAAAGAAGTTATCACGTCAATAAATAAATCATCATCAGCCTCATAATCATCATTCAGCGCCGTTATAGCTTCGGCTGTAGCGGCATAATGCTGAGACAGGGACCTTTTTGGCCCTTTATATAACATCCTTTAACATGCTCCTCTTTTATTTATGTACTACTTGCCTTGGTTTATTATATGTAATTCTTTTCTTATTTCCTACTGATCTATAATCCTTACGTATGTCGTGTTATGTGTGTTATGTAATTGGTCCAAATAAATGTATTTTCTTTGTTTCTTTCTAATCATATCTTTTGAGTACTCGTATCATAGCATAAGCTCATGGCATCGTACTTGATGTACGTAGATAGACATATAGATTTTCTACATCAGCATGCTATTTCTTGTAAGATATTAAAAAAATATAATATTTCGATATATAATAGATATTTCGCGAAGAACTGACAACCGATGGGGTAAACGAGTTCTTGAGTGGAGACCGCGACTCGGCAAACGTAGTGTAGGGCGCCCTCCGGCCAGGTGGGATGACGATCTGCGAAAGACTGCAGGCAGATGCTGGATGCGTCAAGCTGAAGACAGGGCGCTATGGCGCTCATTAGGCTCTAGAGGCCTATGTCCAGCAGTGGACTAATATAGGCTGATGATGATGATGATGATAAAGATGATTAAAAAATAAAATGTGATTTTGCTTTTCATCACTTAGGGCGTTGCACCGGTATTGGCTATGAAGCGATATTAAAACAATATAAAGATTCGAAGAGAAGGATTCGAAACGATCACTTGACATATCTAAGGCATATGTCAAATCCATACATTTTTGGACTTTTCTACTATCGCTTTAGATAACGATTGTAACATTGTCTAAACCCAATTAACTAAATGCTTTAACTATTTTCATCTTCAAACTGTACTTATAAAGCCAACCATTAACTATTATTAAAAAACCTATTTATCATGATTACTTATTTGGATTAATGACCTTTTGGCTGTTATAAAACAAATTATAAAGTTTAATGTACCTAGAACTGTTTTAAAGTTAAATGTTAAAAAGTGTTTGTCTTAAAAACTTTGATTAGAGTTTTAATTGTATCAAGTTACATTTTCTTGTTGGATTTTATGTAAACTTTAAAATGTAACTAATTACTTTCTTGTGTTGTACTTACTACGTATTTCACTTATTTGTTTGAAGTAAAAAAAAAGGTTTTGAAGTTACGAAGTTTTGCGCCTTTGGGCGGAGTATTAATCACATAGGCAGATTTGGCTTGTCTGTATACATAAAACAACGAAAGATTTCTTCGATTTATCTTTTTAAAAGCCTATTTTATTTTTGTTACTGCTTGGCCAAAGACTTTTTTTTATTTAATTAGTAGTTAAACGAGATCCACAGCCATTAACTACCAACATGTTATTATTGATTGTTTGTATTATCAAAATTTACGCCCAAATACAAATTTACTTTTTGTACAAACTTCCTCATCTCTTAATATTACTTACACAAAAAATAAATTTACTCGGCTCGCTTATGTACCTCATTCCAATTTAAATATGAACGCACAAAAAACAATACCATTGCGATCCTAACAAATCCCATTCAGTATTCACCGTTAAAAATATCCAGCAAAAGTTACCTCATTAATTTTCAGTGCCTACCAATTCCAACAATAAAATCGCACCCAATTCCCGACTTCAAACAAACCAATTAAAATCTAAACAACAATTTGCGGCTGAACTTTTCTGTGACAACCCTAATTCTGCCCCTAATTACGGGACAAAGGAGACCGCTGTCGCGACTCATTTAGAAAAATACATCGTTAAGTATGCCCTACATGTGTATGTCACATTACTGTTTCTCTTAGAGGGAATAATAATAGACGTATCATGAAAATTATCTCGTTTGGGTAAAGCCCTACTCAGTCTTACGCGTTATTCCTTACTCAGAGCGGCAGCGAAAAATTTCGTTTCACGCATAATCCAGCCGGGAATTTTGTATGTACCAAATTGCATACCTACACTTTCACTACCGCTCGGGGTAGTGTATATCGGTAGGTATCTGGACAAGCTGCTATTTCTTGTAAGCTACAAAAAAAATGATGTGATTTTGCTAGGGCCTAGCCAACCGGCATTCGCTATAAAGCAAATCGAAACAAGTCAAAAGTTTGAAACTGGTCACGTGACATATCTAATGTCAAACCAATGCATTTTGGACTTTTCTACTAACGCTTTCGACAGCGATTGTTACATTGTCTAGGCCCTGAGATCACTTGCGACACCTGCGGCTCAGTGAGTCTCAGACTAGACGCATCGATCAAGGTATTTTGCTGAATCATGCGATTCTATCTTCGAACTCCTATAGCTCAGCGACCCAAAGTGGATCTTGATCCCCAAGTACACATAAAGTCTCAAGTCGAGTTATTTTTACAGTTTTTAATGGAATTTGTAAAAAAATTGTGACATGAGGAGCTCATTCTATTTACTTTTTATTTTATTTTATTTATTTTTATTTTTATCTCTTAGGGATAACAAACAATCATACTTAAATATTAACAGTTAATAGTAAAGAAACTAAGTACTAAAAGTATGACCAGCCCCGTTATCCGCAAGTTACAGTAGAGGGGTGGTGTTAGTGAGTTAACATAGTAGTCTAGTTAATCTAGAATTATATTAAGCAAGTTAGTAAATAAAGTTGAATAAAGATGCTATTAATAAACAGTTAAACATCATTTAGCTTGTTATTTGTCTTTCTTTATCTGCTGCTGTTTCCGACCAACAAACCCTGCGCACACGCCTCAGTGCCCTCCATGCTCAAATCCTAGAGGATACGATCTGTACTCAAAAAACACCGAGTCATGCACAAAGAGCCTGCTACTCAAAAACAACATCAGATGACAAAATTAGGTTAATGGCTTTCTTATACAAAGCAGGTGAAGTAGCAAATGGATCTGTATTAGAGAAGTACTTATTATATGCTTTTGTCATTCTATGCAGAGGAGCGCGCATACCAGCGTTCGTTTTACAAGGAGTCGGAGCGAATAAAGCACGTTTACGGGTCTCTCTAATTGGACGTGAGCAATATGGTACATGTACATAAATTTGGTTAACTAACTTGTTACAGTCGAATTTATTATGACAAATATTATATAACATTAGTTGATCAAGGAGCAGTCTTCTCTGTTTCAGTGAGGGGAGCGAGTATTGATGAAGTATATTTACCGTTTTCGTATTCGGAGTTAAACTCATACAGGCATTTTTATGCTGAGCTAAGTATTCGTAGAGATCGGATTCCTCATCCACATGCAAATTTTGCTGGGCTTATTCCTCAATTAAACCACTCCTTAGCAAATTATGGATAGGTTATTATCACTAACAGTAGTAGAAACTTGTTAGATCTACTTCATTAACGCATTCATTAGGGAAAAAAATACGAAAAATACTTCTGAAGGGACGGAGAAGCCAAGGGAATAGGGAAGCCTTGCGAACGTAACCGAAATGACAAGGGGTCCCTGTGTCCCATACCTCGAGATGGAGGGAAACCATTTACATTATGCACAAGTAATTTGTTGAAGATGTTTCTATAGCGGATTAATCTGCGACGGGGAATTGTAGGATTTCTTTTTATTTTGTTTGTGAAGAAGATTAAACTGCGCACATTGCCCTGATTTCAATGTCAGTAGCTTGGGGTTTACATCAGAAATGAGTAAGTAGTCAGTACTTCTTGGTTTGAATTAAAACGTCGTTCTAAGCCTAAGGAACATTAGTTTGTTTGTTTTGCGTTTTTTCATTCTGTGTTGATAGTTTACGTTAACAACCTAACTTATTTCTGATACAGATTGCAGATAAGGTGCATTCTAATGTGACTCATGGTCAAAGAAGGGTGATTCACGTTGTAATTTTGGCAGTTTTTGAACCCACCGCACTTGTACTATATATTCTATACTACGAGAAAGAAAGAACTCGTTTACCCCAGCGGTTGTCGGTTCTTCTCCAGATATGGCTGGTTCATCCAAACTTTCGCGTTTATTATATTGGGATTTTGAAAATTGTTTAAAAATCTAATTTGACTCCCTCGCTCCCTTCACTCACACACCTTTGCCTGATTATTTAAAGTGAATGTCTTATTCAGAAAATTTTATATCCTCATCCAATTGTCGCCAAAGCGCAGAGCGCCACATCGAGTCAAACCGTTTTTCATCTCACTTTCGCAAATTACCACGATAAGAACTCCGCAAGAGCTTTATTGGAAATGGGAACTTTAATCGTCATTGCAGAAGTTTTCTATCGAACTCCTTAGGTTGAGAAATGTTTTAGTCACCTCTTTTAAGACTTTTTTATACCGGCTTTAGTTATTTTATGAGGAAATCATTCTAGAAATGCGGAAAGTATAAATAGATTGGATTTGACGACGATGTATGGCTGGATGAAGCTGTGTTTTTGTACCCGCGTGGGCATTTTTTCTGGTTGTCTTATACGAATCTGATATATTTATGAAATCAAATAATATTCCAACTAGAACTAAAACAATTATTAGTACCGTAAGTGCTACTACAATGTTACTGACTTTTTATTTGACGATCTGAAACTTTGACTACTAAATTTTTAAAGCAATTTACCTTTTTCAAATACAATTTTAAATATGCATCCCTAATTTTAAGGTAGAACATAATTTAAACATTTATTATTGTCTAAAATCTACATCTGTAACCGACATTATGTTGAAGCAAATAATAAATCTTTATCTTTTTCCAAAAAAATTTGATTTCACCCCTTGCGGTCCCCGAAATGTTATTGCTAACTTATGTAGGCCCCCAAATTAAAATAGTGAAAAAGCGGGAACTTAGAGTTAAAATTTTCTGATTTTTTATGTTTAAAAAAAAAGACGTGTGGCACTCGGGGACTGCCGCGGTAAAGCTATTGCATAGCATTTTGTATCAACTTATGCAATTATAATTTTACTTTTTTATTTTTTTCATGCAGTATTGCTTTTTCTTTGATATTAATTCAAGTTACACTTTTTGAGCCGAGCGTGGTGACCGATAAGAAAACAAATTTAAAATCAGCAATGTATTTAAAACACTGCCAACCTCTCACTCGAAAGCTAGTACACGTGCACTCGCTGTCCACAGCTGTAATCCGCCGCGGTCGTTCACCCGCCCGACACGTAAAACTCCCGCCGCCGCCGCCCGCGCCCGTGCGAGACTAGGTACCTAACCTACCTACCTACAAACTTATCATTCCATAAATTGACCTAACTACTACCTAACCTACCTACGATTAAATTTCCGGCCATGGCCTTGAGCATGCCTATCATTGATTAGAAATAAAAAAAAACACATTTAATTATGTCTAAAATACCCTCGGACACCCGCAGGCTATACCCCATAGCCTACGATACGAGAGTATTTTAGACAAAATTTAATGTGTTTTTTTGGTAGGGCCACAGCCACAACAGCACAGCTGAAATCCGTGGTTGTTCTCCCGCCCGACACGTAAACTCCCGCCCGAGCGAAACAAGGTACCTACAAACTTATCTTTGCATAAATAATTACCTAGTAGGTAGGTACCTAACCTACTATTTAATCAGCGGCCATGGCCTTGAAAGCATGCCCATAATTGATGATAACTTAAAAATGTAAAACACATTTAATTCACATTCACATTTTGCCTTAAATAAGTACCTACCTACCCACTAGTAGGTACCCACTCGTACACCCACAGCCACAGCTGAATTCTGCGGTCATTCACCCGCCCGACACGTAAAGAGGAGCGAGCGTTTATTAGGTAGGTATGTCCGCGCTACCCTGCGGCCACAGGCGCCGAAGTCATCGCATTTTCGAATAATTCATCATAAAATAATAGGTAGGTACATAGGCAACCCCGCGCAAATATCCGCACCGCCGCATTTTACTCAAATCCTTTAGACTCACGGATTCCGGCGGAAGCGGCTCGGAAGGATGCGCCCTGATGCGCTTTAACAGCAGTCGGCGACAACAGCCGACTGCAGGTGACGGCAGCCGACTGCAAAGGTCGACAGCCGACGACCGTTCGGCCAGGTGGGATGATGATCAGATAAAGACTGCAGCTGCCTGCAATCTTTAGAAGATCGTCTGCATGCTGGATACATCAAGCTGAAGACAGAGCGCTATGGCGCTCATTAGGGAGGCCGACCTATGTGCATCTGTGGATTAGTTATAGGCTGATGATGGTGATGATGCCTTTCCGTTAATTCTGGAGGGCAGGAACACATGCCCTACGATAGTCCTCTGATGGATCCCTACCTACCCAGATGTTTACCAAACATCTCACTTGATGCCCGCAGTTTATCGATAGCTACCTAGGTAATCATTTGTCCATACCTACTCCCTCGCACTAAACATAATGTAATCATGATAAAAAAAACACTAACCTTATTAAATGCCTCCTCTAAGGATAACTATTATCTAACAAACTCACAATAATAAAACACACAACACCAATAATTAATAGGTATAGGTACACACATGATCTGCCTAGCCAACGCGCTGCGGCCAACGGCAAACATAAACTTATCTGCCTAGCCAACTAATAATTAACAAAAGAAAATCACGAAACATAAACATACTAACCATGTTTATGCACCGCGCAACTGTTCAGACTGAATAACGAACACGTAGGTACTAGGTACTATACTAACTAAAATGGTTTTTCGGTAAAAGTCAAAGAGTTTACACGCGCGTATGCGGCCTTTGCTTAGCCCGCCCGCCCCGCCGCGCCACGCCATGCCCCAAACGTACAAACGTAGGTTATAGGTATGTGTGTATGTACAAACGTAGGTAGTTACTTATTGTAGACAAAGTAAAATGTGTTTAAAATCATGGACCTAGCAAAATTCACGGACGGAGTCTCATTAAGAAATAAAATGAAGCACTCGATAGTCTGTCCACCCTCAGTACGTACACGAACACACTCACACATTGATATCATAGTCTGTCCATCGACTGCCAGCCATTACGGCTTTAGACGTCAACAGATGTACAGCGTTGTAAACAAATGTAAATAACGAAAAATGCATTCTTGTCTTCTTGTCGTGAAATGTCGCGGAAACCACAGTCGTTTCGTCAACATAAAACACGGGATCACATCCACAAATAAATTTATTGGTTCATCAACATATTACTTTGATGTGACACAAAATTATTATCAACAGAAAAATCAAAACAAAAACAAAAACTGTCTTCACTTTTGAATCTGTAGGATTCCGTCCGTAAATTTATCTACGTCCATGTTTAAAACATTGATTAATTAAAAAGGGAAGATAGGTTACGTTCTCCCAGCGCTTACTCAAAAATTGGCATGTGTTAGAACTACACGCAAACACATACGCTCACAGTTATATTTCCAGCCCTGTGCAATACAAAGAAGAACAAAGACGGAAAGACGTATCTAAGTCCGAAGTGAGACCGAGACAACAATATTTCACGCGAATCACGACCGCCCGTGCCGCCGCCGCCGCCGCCGGTCAGACGGTGACTAAGGTTGGAGCACACAATTTTACACAATATGAGGTTGCCATTTTTGAGAAACTAGTACCTCATCTTCCCTTTTTAATTAATCAATGGTTTAAAATGTTAAAGTTTCTAATGAATTATTGGCATACTTCAAGGTCATGGCTGCAAATTAAAGTACGTATGGTTTATCCATATTGAATGAAGCATGTTAGTTAACAAAATACGACACAAATAACAAAATCTCACTTGCTTGGCGTCGAGTTTCAGATATAATTGTAAGCAATTTTTATTGAAGGCAGGATCTAAAATCGACAAGTAATGTAAATTACGTATGCGTATACGGACGCGCCAACGTATGTTTACGTTTATGCCCCATTCAAAATGGACACGGTATAGGTAGGTACAAATCACACTAATATTATAAATGTGAAAGTTTCTATGTACCTATGTATGTATGTTACTTCTTCAAGCCAAAACTACTGGACGGATCTGACTGAAATTTTGCATACAGATAATTCTAATCCTGGAATCAAACATAGTCTACTTTTTATTCCATAAATCAGTCCCGTGGGATAAAAATCACCTTTTAACGTTTCCACAGGAACAACGCGTGCAAAGCCGCGGGGTGCAGCTAGTTATTTACGAAAAGATAAGTTTGTAGTCTCGTCTCGGGAGTTCTAGGGCATTTACACGGACTACAAGTTGACACGGACTGCAAGTTGTACACGCATCGACTGCGGTCGACGGCTTCCATTGGCTGCAGTCGACTGCAGGCGAGGCGTCGCCTGCAGTCGACTGCAGTGCAACCAATGGAAGCAGCCAATGAAGTGCCGTCGCGACGGCACTACCCGGCACGGGCCCCGGCCCATGCCGCGTGCCCGTGCCGCACGGCGGTGCGCCGCCGCCGGGGCGCGCGCAAGGGCGTGGCGCGGGCGCGGGCGGCGGGGCTACCCGAAGGCCTTACGCGCGCGCGTCTTTGATTTTTACCGACAAAATTTAAAAAAAGGAAACTTGAGTCTTATGATTATTACTTTAGAACTCATAGGAGATATGACAGCGCGATTTCGGTCGGCGGCTTCTCAAAGAAATATTCGGCTTTTATAAAGGGATATAATTTTACCTAATTTCACGAATGTTTTTATTATTTTATTTTGTTTTAGTACGTGATCACCAACTGGTCTGAATAGTCGCGCGTGGTGTTAACGTGTTTTAGTAGGTACGTGATCACCAACTGGTCTGACTGAATAGTCGCGCGCGGTGTTAACGTAGGTACCTACTGACCGTTTCGTGTATTTTTTGATAATTATTAGAAGCAGTTTAGTTTATTAAGTTTTCAGTATTTTATTGAGTTAGTGTTATTTTTATTTATTATTGTTAGGAAGGTACCTACCTACCTACATTATGTTTAGTGCGAGGGAGTATGGACAAATGCTTATGTGCTACGGTGAAGCTAGAGGAAATGCGTCACAAGCCTTGCGAATTTACCGGGATAGGTACCCAAACCGGCAACATCCGGTTGATGCTAGAGTCATCACGGCGGCTTAGGTATCAGAGGGTTCTGAGTGATGAACGGATTACTCCTCAAAGGCGCGGGGTGGCAGAGAGGTAGGAGTTCAGGTGCAAGAACGGGTCTTGGACCTGGTCAGGAGAAACCCTCGTGTAGGAACGCGGACTGCAGCAAATCTGCTTAGAGGTCGTGGAACCGTAGTATCCCACCCGACTGTGCACAGGATCTTAAATAAAATGTATGTACTTATATAGAGTACTCACTCATTTTCTTTCACTATTTTTTCGTGACTTTCTTCATTAATAATAAATGCACTTTGTTCATTCATATTCAAAACACTTTATACACAAATTTTACAAGTACAGCTATTCACTGTTGTACATAAATACCTATACACCTATATACTTTCTCATAAACAGCTGCATAAGTATTCGTCCGATTATATTATACGACGCACACAACCGTGCCGAAGACTGCCGAACTGAAACGACGTTAGACGATGCACTCACTGCACGGCCTTCAAGCCACACCTCCTTGCCCGGCGGAGTGGGGGGAGCTCAACTCAAGGTTTTTGCGTTACGGAATTTCTGGATTCGGTCCCCGCGCTCAAGGCCCGCGATAGAAGCTATGCAATAGCTTAAAAAGAGACTTTTTTGGTACATGTGCAATAAATTTCTGAAAATTCCATGTGGATGAAGTTGCGGGGCGCAGCTAGTAATAAATTTATTTCTGTAAGTATAAGTACTCTGTAGATTTTGAATTTCGAACATCGACCTCGCAAAACATCAACTAAGGAGGTCTGTGATAAAGTTTTGTACCAATTTCCTCACTATGCCTGAAGCTAAATTCAAATCGGTAGGCTTATGTTAAGCAGTTGTAGATTTTATTTCCAAATATAAAATAAGTTAAATTATATTAACTTATTTTATATTTGGAACTGAAAAATAAATCCTATTATTATATTATGTTCCAACTGAAAAATAAATCCAAAGCATCCAATTACACACAAAAAAGTAGCTTTTTACCGAATAAAATAACGAATTCATTTGAATACTCGAATAACAGAATTATTCGAATAATGGAATTATTCGGTTCAGGAATCGCGACTGTAAGACCGAATTGCATTGTTATTGTCGACTTGTAAGTCTTTCAAGGAATAATTATATTTTTGTATTTTGACCCACTTTGTACTTATTACGATTTATGATGGCTGATACTATAACCTCACCTCATCTCAACAGTCTATATTGGTCCACTGCTGGTCGCAGGCCTCCCCCTGTTAATTGCCTTTATTGGCTGTTATCTCATAGGGGTAGTGCCCATAATCCCCACGCTGGACATGCGAGTTTGGTATTGCAGTTTGGTGGTAGAATTATTCTGCAGGAGGCGCTGTTTCCCGCCCCCAGTAGATATCCCTTAGTCGCCTCCTACGAATACTCCCCGCGCGAGGATTGTGGTGGTGCAAATTCTATGCCGCCGGCACCACACGGCTGAGACTATAATTGTGAATAATATAATTTGACCTTTTCGAAGTTTACATTTATTGTACTTAAATAAAGAATTTTTATATATGATTTATGAAGACGTATGTATGTAGCAAGTTCGAGTTTGCACTAGGTCAAACCATTTTCTTTCATTTTATTTCTGGCTGGACCCCCAGGGTTGTATGGTTTAGTTTTTGCAATGTATAAAGTTATTTCCGTTTTTTTCTTACACATCTTTAGGTAATAAAAAATTGCGAGGATCAACTTATGATTATGAATACATATTTTTAATTTCACGTAGGCAGTAGATATGTATTTTATTATTAGTTTTTGCAATATATAAAGTTATTTCCGTTTTTTTCTTACACATCTTTAGGTACCTACTTAATAAAAAAATCGCCAATCTCTACTTTTTCTTTAACCGACAACCTGATTCGTCGTATATGGATTTTATTCTGGTTTGTTGGCTGATATATTTTAATGTTAACCTACAATCTGGTTTAAACACTTTTCCGCGACACCCTGTATAGCTTCCGTTTATATTTTCTCTTTTACCCAAATACGCTAAAATAACCCACATAATAGCTTATCAACATAAAAGCCACCGTTAAACATAATCAGCCGTTTAACGGCGAAGCCCATGGGCGTAAGAACACCGTGCCCATAAATTAAAGATTTTAATTAGTGGAAACGCCTTTCATGTTTTTCATTTAAGTTTGGTGATTAGTTAAACAAATATGTAGACAGAGGGGTTATTAGTTATTCTATGGCAAGGTGATGGGATAACAAATCACTACTTTTATAGTATACTACATATTTACTAATTTCTGCCCCCGGCTTCGCATGCATTAATTCTATAGAAACATTTAAAGGTAATTTATATATCACGGAAACTGATTTATGGGATTAAAATGAGTCTACGAGTATATTTTATTCAGTTCTAAAAATACCTCTACACAAAATGACAACTTGATCAAACGAATCAAAAATTCTTTATATCCATAGGTAAATACAATAAATGTACATTAAGGTATGGTAGATTCCTACTTATTATAAATGCAACAGTTTGCATGGATGGATGTTTATAACCTCTCACGCCAAAACCACTTAATAAACGGATCGATCAGAAATTTTTCATACAGGTAATTGTAAATAATAATAATAATAATAATCATTTATTTCAGATATCGAGATCCATATAAGTATACATAATAGGTACACAGTCCCTTTTAAGTACTAACTACGCTAAGAATGAAATAAAATAAAATAAAAATAAAAAAAATACCTACTTTAGGTACAGGTTACAACTTACTACACTAATATATTATGTATATAGTATATATATATATGTACTATAGTAAAATGTGATTCTGCTTTTCTATTATATTCCTGTACTTATTCATGTTTTTTAGTTTTCCTGTTTTACCACTCCAGACGGTCGTGGCGTAACATGCCTATGGCCCCCACTGAACACCAGCGCTGGGTGGACACACTAGTATTCAACCAGCACAACGCTGAGTAGAGGCCATATTTGCCTTAGAATGTTCTGCGCACATAACTAGAGAAAGTTTATACATTTATTTAGTAGCATAAGTTTTCGTTTTGTGTGTATGTTTTCTTTTTAAATGTACATAAATAAAAATATTAGCTTTCTTAATACTAGAATCAAACATGGCCTACGTTGTCCCATATATCAGTTCCCATGGGATATAAAACGTTTTCATTGGAAAAACGCGTGCGAAAAAATCTACTAAAATAAGATTTTAGGTAAAGATAAAACCGGTCAACTGCTAGTCGACTCGCGCACGTAGGGTTCCGTACCATTATCTATAAAAATCAAGAAATACAAATCTTTCCTCGTAAAAAAACAAAAAGTCAACGTGACGCTGTGACCCATCCAAGTACTGACCGCGTCTGACGTTGCTTAACCTCGGTGATCGGTTCTCAAGGTAACAAGGGCGCTGCCCCGCTAAATTATTAAAATTATTTAACTTCTTTATTAGTTGTTGTAGAGACAACAGAAATACATTCAACTGTCTAACTATCACGGTTCATGAGATACAGCCTGGTGACAGACGGACAGACAGACGAACAGCGGAAGCCAATAGGGTTCTGTTTTACCCTTTGGGGTACGGAACCTTAAAAAGCAGCAGTTGTCAGAAATATCGTCTCAAGCTCGCCGCGTGCGAACAAACTTAACATAAATAATTATCCGCTTTATTTATGTAAATCATATTTATTTACACGCGGAGATAAATTATTTAATGATCAAAATGCCGACTGGTAAAATAAAATATGCATGTAATCGGATATTTGACTTTCGGGTATTTTGTTAGTAAATTTAAATTAATCATGTTTTTGATAATATCCATCATTATAAATTAAATAACTACATTAAACAACTGTGCTGTGCCGAAATTTATTGTATGCATTTCCTCAGGCAGTAAGTGTAAAAAATAGGTAAGTATTATTTACTTTATTGTTTGCTAGCTGCGCCCCGCGGCTTCGCACGCCTATCCCACGGGAACTGATTTATGGGATAAACACGATGTACTGACCCTGTAGGTATGCAAAATTTCAGCCCAATCCGTTCAGTAGTTTTTGCGTTAAGAGCAACAGACGTACATACATACAGACATGCTTACAAACTTTCGCATTTATAATATTACTCGTAGTAGAATTTGAGTACATAATAGATAGATAGATAGATAGACTCTTTATTGGGTACACACACAAACAGCACAGGAAAAGTAACAAAAAAGTACAGTAACAAATAGTGTCTTTGAGGCACACATAAATAAGTAGCAGGTAGGTAGGTACCTATGGTTTATCCATTTTGAATGAAGCATGTTAGTAAACAAAGTACGACACAAACAACAAAATCTCACTTGCTTGGCGTCGAGTTTCAGATATAATTGTAAGCAATTTTTATTAAAGGGAGGATCTAAAATCTATATAAAATTACGTATAAAAGGAGGCGCCAATAAAGTGAATTTTAGGTTATGTATGGGCGGTTTGTTTACGTTTATGATCCATTCAAAATGGATACGATATAGTGAACATGTGGTAAACAGAAGAAAGTGAAAAAGTGAAAAACAAATCCAGGACTAATAGGCACCTACTAACAGTGCACTCGCCTTATCAACAATAATTAATACCGACTTTTGAGTGAACTGAAGCAAGGGATAATAATTTCACATGACAACTACACTACTTTTGATACTCATCCATCCTCATAAATTTCAATTTTTGTTTACACGTCTAATTATTTGTTATCTACCTACACATAACAGAATAGAATAACATTAATAATCTCAAGACAGTCCGTATTTTCTTGTCGTTTATTATATTTTATGTGTTTTGTGTACTTACCTAATAAGCATACATAAATAAAATGTGTGTAGGTATGTAGTCTTAGTTTCTGTGATCTGTGTATGTGGCGGGATTGCCAACAATACGTCCCAGCTCCTTTGTCGCTATTATTACGCAAATAAGGGCAGGCACGAGTACTTTTTAAGCATCATCGCATAATCATAGCTAAAACACACATGGCTGGTCCTCTAATCACCTTTTTGGCACTGGGTCATGGAGCCAACAATGACCCAGTGCCGTAATAGATTCGACGAACAACATTACAAAAATACTGAAGTTTTTATTTGGTACCAAACATATATGTAATTTAAAGTACAATTGTGGGCTGACTACCGCAAAATTTAAAAACTGTATAGCAAAGTCAGCGCCCTCCTCCGCGCACAATATAATTATGTTTTATCAGAAGACAATAAAACAAAATAACAACTAATATACCTACATGCACCAGATTAGAACAGCGGGATACACATGTTGATGAGTTGCTGTTTTAGTGTGTATACATAACAAGGTGTGTGTATGTGTGCTCGCAGCAGGTGCTCACGAGCAGTGCTCAGAGGATTCGGTACCCGTGCGTCTAGAACCGCACTCACCCTGCAGATCTTGTGTTGAAATTTACTGAATATTTGTGTTGAAAAAACACCAACGAGGGATTCGTTGGTGTTTTTTAAATACAAATAAGGTTCGCACTCACCCTGTAGATTTTGTGTTGAAATTTTCTGAATATATGTGTTGAAAAAACACCAACGAGGGATTCGTTGGTGTTTTTTCAACACAAATAAGGTTCGTAGTTAACCCGCTTTCATCCGTTATGAACAACGGAGCTGTTTCCACTTAGTTGAAAGTACTGTTACATCTTAGTAGTGTTACATCAGTTTATAAAAAATGACATATCTATTGTCATCCCTGAAAGCGAACGTGTCACTAAAATCCTATTGTATGACACTCGCCTAACACAGCCTGAAGTTACTATGCAAATTGAACCTTAAGTCGACGGAATACGGCCGGGAATGATTGTGAAGATTCAGCGATTTTGTATGAATGGATGTCAAGATGAAATAGGTTTTTGTAGAGTTTATTTTTGGGAGTGATTGAGTGAAATATTAAACGAGCTGCAGTGGCGGATTTGCTCTAAGGCCCAGTAGACCCGGGCCTAGTGCGACCAATGGTACTAGCAATAAATCAATATTTACGATGGTAATACTGATCCTACATAATTGTCACTAGTGCCATTAATGGTACTAAAGATTAGAAGTTGTATTGAACAATTGGGGAGACGAATTGCGACATTAATTGACCTATATGAAAAATCTAACCCCAAAATTTACGCGGTTCGTTCCGCTCGCCGGTAATCTGTACGTGGTCTATCGCTCTCGTGGTGTAAGGGTAGGTCAGAGGTCAGTCTACCCCATGTACCTCAGGGGTTGACAACGATTCACAGTCAGAAAAAAAATAGAGAATAAACACTCTAAAAATACTTTAATCACAATACCTACCAGACATTAAGTAAGTTCGCTTTTAGCGATAAGGCCGCTCATTTTGCAACTCTGTTATCTCCCTTTTCCTATATTTTTTGTTTTTTCTTATACATATGTATGTGCCACGCCTCGCACATCAGGGGGCAATGACTTTATAGATAGGTAGGTATTCGAGTCGTCACTGCATTATTAAGTTATACTTTAGTTATTAAATTGGCTTACCTCTGGATAGATACGACTGGACCTAAGGAATGGACCTAGGCAATCTCTGCAACGGCTTCCATCCAGAGGAACAGCTGGTGTGGTCAGCACAATTCACAGTTGGAACGTCTTTCACAAGGTTTAATTCCGTGCGTGTTTCGACAGCTATCGTTAATTTCAACTAGAAAAAAAGTTTAGTGTTTTCTTCTTCGAGGGAAGCAAGCTAGTGTCTCTTGTTCTACGTCGGCGGCGGCGCAGGGAGGTCTGTCTTCGGGGTTCTCGTAACACAGTTGGTTTGATGTATGATGTCTGATGCTTAAGAGCCTTCTGATTGGTCAATCGTATGGCCCGAGGCCGCCCATTGGTGCCAATTCAAATCAGAAGGATAACGAAACAAACGCTGCTTGAATCGATTCGAATACGAGTGATTGGCGCCAGATTTGAATAAGAATATTTAATCAAGCGATGTCGATACAATGTATAATTACTGTATTTGGACATATTTATACAGTATTATATTTTATATATTGAAATAGGTATGTATATAATAAGTAGTGTAATATAGTATCATAAGATGCGCATATAAGTCTATTGGTTATGTAGTACCTAATTAATTAAAGATTAAGCCATCTTTTTCTCAAAAATATGCTCACGTACCCACTTAACTCTCTCCTAATAAGGTTTGCTGGAAGAGAACTCTTTTTAGGGTTAAGCTCGCCTTTGCCATTACTTCTCTACTGTATGTTTTCTATGTATGTTTTTTAGTGCAATAAAGGATTGAGAATTAAGAATTTCTTGGTGTGCAATGAAGTGTTTTGTATTGTATTATAAGTAGTTATAATACCTACTGCTTTACCATATTAGTCCACAGCTGGACATAGGCATCCAACAATAAAAGCGCCATAGCGCCCTGTCTTCAGCTCAACGCTGCTTGATGTGATAATGATGATGATGTAGTGAAATTAACGAAGTGAAGCCAATGGTGTTACCAACTCCAAAACTTTTTCGAAGGTAGGTAATGGTTTAAAGTTTCCTCAATAAATAGATAGGCCTTACTAACTTTTAAAGGGAAAACTTTCGCTCAGGCTTTGGTAGTGAAAACTAGTGTCATTATAATAAAACTAGGGTAGAAGCTAGAGAATAGGGTTGTCAAAATTAAGATAATAAATTTTCACAAAAGATTAAACAAAGAGAAAATGAAAAAATGGGTAAAAATTGTTCTTAGTTCACCAAATGAAACGTGCCAGGTAACACTTTTAAATCCATATGGTTGTTAACACTAACGTAACTACAACGGGATATTTACCTATAGTAAGGTTGCCTGGGAGAAATCGCTCTCAGCGATAAGGCCGCCTTTTGTACTTTATTTATTTTTTATTTAGATATAAGACTTCCATGTATATTGATTTTTATTAGTACAATACAGTGTTCATTCATTCATTCATTCATTTACCATGATTTTAGTTTTGAACTTCCCAATAATATCAGCACAGTTTCAAGTGCCATGATCACAAAATAACTTAAAATACTATAATTCAATAACACTAATATTGTAAATGCGAAAGTTTGTATGGATGTATGTATGGATGGATGGATGGATGTTTGTTACCTCTTCACGCCAAAACGACTGAACAGATCTGGCCGAAATTTTGCACACAGGTAATTCTAATCACGGATTCAAAGATTTATAACCCGTAAATCAGTTCCCGTGGGATGAAATCATCTTTAAACGTTTCCATAGGAACAACGCGTGCGAAGCCGCAGGGCGCAGCTAGTATAATATAATATCGAAAAAAAACTTGGCAGGCTTTATGTGTATGTGTATTTTACACAGAGAACTTGATGGCCTTTCTCTGAAAGTTTCCTCTTGCGACATCCACTAAGTTGGCGGGGTCGATTCTTACGCCACGATTTCCACAGCCATCATCATTATTATAATCATCAGGTATTTCCTACCGTAATGTTTTTGCGTAAAATAAACGGCAAGAATTTAAATATTCGTCCAGCCATGATGAGTTTAATATACTTTCAGTCCGTAAAAACACATCAGACAGGATATTCAAAAGGGGTTGTACTGAGTTGGGGGTGGTGCAAATTCTAATCCAGCACCACACAGCTCTTCTCGCGAGTGTCGTAAGAGCTGACTAAGGGATTGTACCATCGGGGATCCACTGGGGGGCTTGGCAGCAGATTTCTCGTAGTTTGCGAGTTATGACTTTTTTACGTTTTGTTTTAGAATATTCGGGCGGAAGGTAAAATTTTGGAGGCTCATTTATAATTGTACGGAACCCTCGGTGCGCTAGTCTCACTTGCACTTGACTATGGACTTCAGAATAATCAATTTATAAGTAAAACCCTGCCTATAGGCAGTCAAATTAAAAAATTATACAACATAAGAAAATTATATAAGTATTATAAAATTAAATAGACCAAAATTAATTGATTTTCTTAAAAAAATACTAAAAACCAACTTCAATTATATAGATCCCATTACCAGAACTGGACCAAATAAAAATGAAACCACACGGGAAGCACCACCTTTCAAATAAAAAAAAGAATCATGAAAATCGTGCCACTCAGTCAAAAGTTCTGAGGTAACAAACATAAAAAATACAGTCGAATTGAGAACCGCCTCCTTTTTTGTAGTCGGTAAATAAATCTTAAATACAATTACAATTAAAATATTATAATTACCATTCTATTTTCCGTACAAATTCTTCAGTAGGACTTTTTCTAACAGCTCTTTATAGCTAAGTTAGTCTAAGTTCGAGCCCAAATTAAAAAAAAACTTTTGTGCTACCCTTTTTTCTCCTTTTAAGAAAAAAGCTACCAAAGCTTCAAATAACATTAATACGCTTTAAGTTCTGCACATTTTCCCAAACTTTACATGTTACCCAAATTGGATTACGAGTTTTGGCACTTTTAAAAACATGGTGTTCATTCTGCGAGAGGAAAAACAAGTTAACAGTTCCACTAGGGAAAATATCTAAGAGGGACGTGTGAAGTTTTCATTTCCTTTCTTCTTTTAATGGCGACTACGTCTGGGTTGACATAATTTCGCCAATGTCCGTAATATTAGAGTAAAATTAAAATAAAAGCAACGTTGTTCGGTAATAAAGATAGATAAACGAAGCGAATTCTTCGATAAAATGTTATTCAAAATGATATAAGAAAATTACAAAATTATGGGCAACGTTGTACGGTAAGGTTTGATCCGAAGATCGAAGTTTTCATTTGTCAAGACGCCTAACCACATACTTTCATCCGATTAACCTTGACAGCGGATTAAATTGTCTAATGCCGCGTACATATATACGTACCGGGACTGCAATCTAATATGCAATCCAATATTTATAGAAATAGAAATAGAAAATCTTTATTTGTGTGACATGGATAAATTACATAACATAATTACAACTAAAATTAAATTATTATTTTATCATTATTATTATTTAGGTTCGTTTTAGATATAATTTAGTTTTGAGTAGGTTTATGTAGTTAGTTTGTTAAATACGGGACTGACATAGTCAGCAATGACGCAATGACAATTATAAATAGGAATAAAAAAAAGGCAATTCTCGGCGTATGAATTAACTGATTCTTATATTACGCTCAATCTCGATATTTTTAACATATGTTATTGAAAACTGCAGGTAAGTATACTAATTGGTAATTTTAATGACATTTGAGAAATACATATTATATATAATCTAGACCTTCGTGATACATCGTCGGCCGCATCTTTGCTTTCCATCAGGTGAGATTGCGGTCAAACGAAGGTCTATTTCTGATGATAACACTATGGTTACATACAACGTAATTTTTACCTACCATTATTTGAGTTTTGAGCTCTGTTCATCATTATGGTTTTAAAAGACCTATGAAAATCTACAAAACCCCTCTAATTATTAACAAGGAAACAAGTGGCTTTAATTTTTGCTGCCAACTGTACGAAATCCTAAAGAACGGGAATTTGCTTCGGTATTAGGTAGATACCTTACCTTCCTATAATGTATTCATAACAGATGTAAGCGGGTTAACTAAGAACCTTACTTGTGTTGGAAGAATACCAATATTTCATCCCTTATCGAGAGTCTTCTTCAAGCGCGCGTTGCGCATCTCTCCGAGCATAATATTATACTTACTGCACCTACATGACATTAATAATTCAATTTACACGTACCTCCCTTCGATTCTTATTGTCACTGACACAGTTCTTTCCTCCTTGGATAAAAACAATGTTTTTCTCTTTACTGCGGTTAACGATTCCTAAAATATGTTATTCCTTTTAACATACTTGGATGCAAACAAACGTTTACAGACGTAGGTAAGTACAGTACCATTGTTTGATAGCGGTTTTAAAATAAACACAATATTTATTTCATTCTCTGGTAATGTTCATAATAAAATAACAATGATATTGACACCAATATGGCTGATATCTGCTGAGTTGCGTATTTATTTACCCTATTGAGCGGTTGCTTACTAAACAACAAACAAAGATGTTGCTACTATCTCATCTAAAAAAAAATATCACTTCAACTTATTTTGTATTCACTTATGCACGCATTTTGTATTCACTTATGCACGCATTTTGTTTCAGCAATATCGAAAGGCGTTGTACAACATACACACAGCCAAACACAAAAACTTTTCTAATTTCAAAGTCGGTAAAAAAGATGATTGCAAAAGTGATGTTGCATTTTATGAAAGAGGGTAGTTAAGAGTTAGAGTTAGTTGTTAGATTATTAAAAGAACTTACCATGAAAGTGTTTCTGAAAAGTACTTCAGACGAAATATGGGTCGGATCTGTGTCAGTAAACTTCACCACTGTAATGCGGTTCCCGTTAAATAAACGCGGCATTGCTATCTGAATGCTGAAAAAACAATAATTTATAACAATAAATAAACATACAACAATACTGACACAAAAATCTAAAATAATAATAATAAATGTTCAACATTATCTTTATTCTCATCATCATCCATCAATGGTATGTCTGGTTTAATAAATAAATTGAATTGAAATCATCTCGCTCAAGGTAAAAAATTTAGATGTAGGTAATAAATTATACTAATTGAGTTTGTTTTAAAAATTATCAAGCGACTTCAATTATAAATACGGTTTTCTTATGGATGCCAGTGTCGGACCAAATTGAAATGGGACTACACGCAATGTATAGATTTCCACTAAAAAATAATCATCAAAATCTGTTGACCCAGCCAAAAGCTTTGAGGTGGTCATGCTGCCTGGTTCACCACTCATTGTTCCTCCCCTCTACTAATTTTAGGTAGGTACCTAGCTAGGTATTTCGTGCTTTCTCTACTTTAATGAATCAAAAAATGACAAATATAACTTGCCTGGTTTTATCCAGACAAGGTACTCTGATGATGTCATCCAGCTGAATATTTTGCGTGCGTCCTAAGCCTCTTTGTTTCTTTGGTACCAAACTCAGTGTGATGATTAGCACGCCAAGTGTACATAATGATAAAGTGATACTTAATGATAAGTACCTACGATAACCCTGTTAACATGACATTCGAGCTGCCTGTAACTAATCTTCTCGTTACGAGTGTGGTGTATGAGATAGTGATCTGTACCTATTCATTAGGTACTTTTTATTTTATTTTTGATGGGTAAAATCTGCGGGAATATCTGGAACGAAAGCAGGGAGGAGGTTGTAGGCCTCGGAACAATAACGGTTGTAGGCTTTTCCTACCCAGAATTGTTCATATGATCCGCCCTATATTTATGGATTTGTTATATATCTGTACATCGATACATGATTTGATTACAGTATCAATGGGTAGGTACCTATTTATTTACTAGTCATGATCTACTATGCTTTGTAACATTCAGCTTTTGAAAAATGTGGCTTATTATTCTAGCACTAAGGTAAGTTCATTTTATTTAATAAAGATACCGGAAGTGACTTCTGAAGATATGAGCCGTTCGTCAACTCACACTATAAATCTTGCCCCAACTAGTGTGAGTTAATGAATCGTGAAAAAGCTATACCTAGGTACCTACTCTTCGTTCTGCAGCTTATACTCTGCGGCCTTCCTGTTAGTGTCAATATCATATTTTCCCAGAGGAAATAACACTATTTAAGTCCTGTTTTGCAGCCGTATTTTTGTCTGCTTAAGTAAGTTTTTCAAACTAGTCCAGGCAAATTAATGTTTGTGGTACGCAATGATTTATGGAGTAGAATTATATTATAAATTTATGTTTATATTTTGGAAGAGTAGGTACTTTTAATATTATCGAACGATGAAGCCGGAGATCTGATGACGGTGCCAAGTGGGCCAATTTTGGTAAGCAGAACTGGCGCTGTGGGATGAACCAAACGTAGTGTTAAGGCGCCCAAAAAACGCTCATGGGACACCATAAAAGGCGTTGGTCGCTCATGACAGCAGGACGGTGGCCATGGAAGTCGGAATCCGCTAAGGAGTGTGCAACGACTCACCTGCCGAAGCAACCAGCCCTGAAAATGGATGGCGCTGAAGCGTTTTGCCTATACACTACCGTTACCGGCATGTGCGTGAATAATTTTATTATTATTCACATTAAGCCGTAACGAGTAGGACGTGCGCGGCGGTGAGCGCAGAAGAGTCTGGGCGTGAGCCCGCTTGGAGCCGCCGTCGGTGCAGATCTTGGTGGTAGTAGCAAATACTCCAGCGAGGCCCTGGAGGACTGACGTGGAGAAGGGTTTCGCGTGAACAGTAGTTGCTCGCGAGTCAGTCGATCCTAAGCTCAAGGAGAAATCTTATGTCGATGTGGCGTGTTTATCTGATAAATAACGCCCTTTGAGCGAAAGGGAATCCGGTTCCTATTCCGGAATCCGGCAGCGGAACCGTTTCAATAATCGTTCACTCGTTTCAACGCGAGAGTTCGACGGGAAATTTACCTTTAGAAGTTCACCAAATTACCTACTCACTTTGCCAGTGTGGTGTCTGTCTCTCTACAGGTTGTCTAACACAGATTGTATTGGGTATAATTTAAATTAAAGGCTGCATAAAATTGACTATTCATGTATAAGGTTCCAATTATTTTTATTTTTTCAACTTCAGGGATTCTATATCAGCTTTTAGACTACCTGACACAAAAAATCTTTTTTAATAACTAGTAAAATTTAACACCATGATTGAGATCAACCAAAACTGCCTTTTACTCAAATAAAAAACAACCAGGAATTTTTTTTATTTATTTTTTAAGCTATTGCATAGCTTCTATCGCGGGCCTTGAGCGCGGGGACCGAATCCAGAAATTCCGTAACGAAAAAACCTTGACGTTTGTCTCTTTAGTTCAGCAACTCGCCTCTAGATGGCATTGCAATAGCTTTACCGCGGCAGTCCCCGAGTGCCACACGTCTTTTTTTTTTCCTCAGTGTATTAATAACTAATACAGGTAACTGAGAAAAAAAAAAAAAAAAAAAAGAGAGACTTCTATTACTTTCACACACTTCTATTACTTTTTAATAATTATTATTAAAAAGTAATAGAAGTGTGTGAAAGTAATATAAGTCTCTCTTATACAGGTAACTGAGAAAAAAAAAAAAAAAAAAAAGAGAGACTTCTATTACTTTCACACACTTCTATTACTTTTTAATAATTATTATTAAAAAGTAATAGAAGTGTGTGAAAGTAATATAAGTCTCTCTTTTTTTTTTTTTTTCTTAATAATGATAGGAATGAAATAAATCTCTAAGAGACTTCTATTACTTTCACACACTTCTATTACTTTTTAATAATTATTATTAAAAAGTAATAGAAGTGTGTGAAAGTAATAGAAGTCTCTTAGAGATTTATTTCATTCCTATCATTATTTGTCAGGCACCCACCTATAACATTGACTGTGAATAAAATGTTTTGCGTTTGTCAGAGTAGGTGGATCCAATTGAAAGTAAACTCGTGGTAATGTGAAAAGTAAATGCTATGATATTTACTATTAAAATCAACAAAGGTAGACTTAAAAACTTAATTTAATTCTTTAGCATGAGTTTTGAGCTACCTGTAGACTTCCAACAGTCTGCAGTTAGCTCAATTGCTTCAATTGTAAATACTAATTCAAATGTATTGTTTGATTACTTGACGAGTTCGCTAAAGTTAAGTATGCGCTTGTTATAACTTCTTTTAAAGCGAAACCCTGGCCAACTAGGCTCTACAAGTTTGCAGAAAATTTAACAACTCTTTCTTAAAACTAGTTTAGAGATTTATTATGGTAAGGCAATGAAAAATTTCATATCCTTTAAAATGGGAATAGTATTCTAGAACACTTGTCATAAAAATATGGTGAACCTACAAAACATAATCATTGTTATTAGTTCAGTGGAAATACATACATAATACAGTTGTTTAAGTATAGGTAGGTACAAGTAGCTTTGACAATTATCCATCTACTCCTAGTTTGTAGGTATCTCAGTTTAGTTTTAGTTCTCTCTTCTCTTTGGATACCTATGCTAAATTCTGCGATTGCTTAAGTTTAACTGTAATTTCTGAACTTAAAATTATAAAAATGCATAGTGTACTATATCCACACTGTCACTTAGCCGAAAAGGCCATTTATTCGCTATTCTGTTGCTAGGTTCTAGTAATTTATTTTGTAATATAATATGCTGTAGGTCTTCCTTAAAATCAATATATAAATAATTTTTAGCGATCGAGAGGTGCCCCAGGGTGACGTACTCGTATACGGTATTTCTAGATACTAAATATTTTGACTGACATTTGTCTGCCCCTTCACCTGTTACACCCGTTTCACAACAATACCGTTGGGCCATCCGGAAACCTATCCGGTCATCCATCACACATGAGAAATCCTTAACGAGAGAATATTTCCATTTCGTAACGGAACGAGCGTGTTTTTGTTTATCCAAATACGTTTCTGTCATCTCTAGCCATTTATCACTGTCGTCCATTGAAATCCAATGTAAATATTCAACTGGAAAACTGAATGGTCCGAATTGTTGGTTGAAATAATATAGTAGGGCGTTAAAGTCCGGCTTAAACAGATAAAACATTATCAGATATTCTATATTTCATCAGAATATCTGAGAAGGTTATTTATTTAGCTCCAACTTTACCTTTTCAAAGGATGATTAAAAACCATAATCATCCTTTGAAAAGGTAAAGCTCTGAAAACAAACTTAGCTATGTGTTTTCTGAACCGAACATTTTTGAGATATCTAAGGAAAAGTATTGTTTGGAAAACAATACTTTTCCTTAGAATCATTGTATTCCGTATACGCAGGTTATCCAAAAAACAATTGAATCAGTTTATCAAAATAACAGCAATCTCAAGAAAATCAATTTGAAATGTTCGCGTAAACTGAAAAATAGAAAGAAAGCCTATTTTTCATGTCTCCAGGTATTATTTATCAATTTAGCAAATGAGATCTTCACACAAACGACAATAATTTTATCAATTTTGACCAACCAACATTTTTCCTATTTTACGTCCAATCTAAATGTACCTCTCTTTCAAATAAGTTTGGAAAACAACGAATTTATCAAAAAAATTACTTACATACAAAATAGAAAATCATTTATTTCCAAATTAAATATACAAAACAAGTAAAAGGTATCCCTGGTTTCTGTTTTAGTTTATAAAAACTGTGTTACAGATAACCGTCTTCCCTCCAACACATGGTTTCTAAATTAAATTAAGTACATACCAACCTACCTTTATTGATTACAAAAATTTATCGTATTACACATGCGGCAGATAGTATAGGCTAGGCACTAATATGGGTAGTGTACCTATTAGTATTAGCTAATAGGTAGTTTGGCGACGATGGTCGTAATGATAAATCCACTCCTCAATACCTACTCCATTTAATAATTGGGTTTCTTTTAAAAAAACTATAAACCGACTTCAATTTTATGGTTTTCTTATAGATGCTATTGTCAGAACTGGATCAAATTACGAAAAAAGTAGACAGTCGAATTGAGCACCTCCTTCTTTTTAACCGACTTCAAAAAAAGGAGGAGGTCTCAATTCGTTTGTCGATGAAATGACTTTAATTCGCAAACATTGACTATCAATGAAAGTCAATGTTTGTTACAGCTTTTGATTGGGTGATCCGATTTTCATGATTCTTTTTTTATTTGAAGGTTGGTGCTTACCGTGTGAAAGACGTGCAGTCGTGTATACTATAAGAACTCTTAGTT
Organism: Eupithecia tripunctaria; assembly: GCA_955876795.1. Taxonomy (NCBI): domain Eukaryota; kingdom Metazoa; phylum Arthropoda; class Insecta; order Lepidoptera; family Geometridae; genus Eupithecia; species Eupithecia tripunctaria. The sequence continues at coordinate 2,462,523 of OY041598.1, read as the reverse complement.
TACGTTTGGTTTATACGTTTGAAAACGGATTTGACGACCTTTGTGGTGCGGTGGATGAAGGTCCGCCTTCGATGCAGGAGGTTGCTAGTTCGATTCCCGCATGGCTACAAATGTGTGTATGATCTGCTGATATTTGTTCAGGGTGTTCTGTCTTGGATGTTTTCTAGGTAAACTAATAATATCTATGCAGTGTATTGTTTTAAGTACTAGTACCTCTGGTTCTCGTGGGAATTGCGGGATAAAACGTAGCCTATGTTAGGTACTTCCTGAAAAGTAAGCTTTTTAATGATGAAAGAATTATTTAAATCGGTCCAGTAGTTCCGGAGCCTATTCAATACAAACAAACAATCAAATCTTTCCTCTTTATAATTTTACCTCTTTGTAATTTAGTATCTAGGTACCTATAGATATTAGATATCAGTTATCTCAGAGAGTTTATATAGTACATTAATCAATGTATAGTACTAGAGTTACCACCCATAACACAAGATCTGCTGGATCTAAAAACTTTTATTTCGTCTTCGACTGCCCATATATTCTTCGAAACATAGATGTAGTTTATTTCAGCTCACTGGATGTAGTAGGTATTCTAAGCGTTCTCTTGAATTTCACGCTACTCGTGAACGGTTCCTTGGACGAACGTAAAGCTTCCATGTTGGCCCAACGGTGCCGAGTGAAAGCCAATACCAACGTGTAGAAGGCAGGTTTGCATTGCCTTGCCATCTCGGTATCTATGACTCTACTTACCCTCTTCTAGACAGAGATGGAGTGAGGCGCTTTGCTCCCGCCGACCGTGCCGAAATCTTAGCCGATCACCTGGCGGAGGCAATTCACGCCACATCCAGTTGCAGCCGACGCCACATACGAGACCCTGGATCACCACCACCAAGTCGAACAGGCCGTTGGGGACTTCCTGTCGGGCCCAACACCGCCCCTAAGCGTGTTGTACCTCATCTCCCCAGCCGAGGTGCGGAAGGCCGTCCTCCGCCTACCCAGGCGGAAGGCGCCAGGCTACGACGGAGTCCCCAACATGGCCCTCGCCCAGCTGCCCCGCCGCGGAGTAACCGCTCTCGCCCGGCTCTACAATGGCATCCTCCGGACGGGCCACTTCCCGGAGGCCTGGAAGACTGAGCGGGTCATCGTCCTGCCCAAGCCCGGTAAGGACCTTCGACACCCGGCAAACTACCGCCCCATCACACTCCTGCCAACAGTGGCCAAACTCCTCGAACGCCTGCTCGATTTCACAAGAGTTGAATTTTTATCGACATATTTTACGCATAGTAGCGCGCATAATTACATAGACTAACTATCTATTTATAAAATATAAAACCGCGATGGCTAGTAGGCTACTATATAAACTCTATGCCAAGGACCGAGGGGTCGTACCCATTGAGTTGAAACCGGGGTAAAGAGGCCAAGCCTCGAGGTCTCCCTCCGTGCCCGCACAAAGGCCGGAAAGAAGAAGTTGATTGTAACATGTTTGCAACCAGCTCATGCTGACACAGAAACCGTTTGGTGACTTTTCGATAGAAGCTTTGTCTTTTATTTTTAAGTCATGTTTGTTTTAATTGCATACTCAGCAACGCAGTAAAAATTATGCATGTTCAAAAAAGAAAAACGAGTAATAGTGTGAGTTCTGTAGTTTTAGAATTAGCTAAAATTAGGAACGTCTATTTGACAACAAAATTTGAAAAATAAGGATTTAGGAATTGTTAGGAATTCAATTAGGAATCAAAACGTATCGTTAAACATTCCCAAATTCTATTCCTAATGAATGAATAAATAGATAAATTATGTCGGAAAATTCACACAGCACAATGCACACTTAATTATATTAAACTAAAAAAAAATTATAGCTAATTCCAAAACAACAGAATCGACACACAGAGAGAAAAATCTCGTTGTACTTACTAAAATTCTGATTGACTCAACAATAATTCTCGTTCTTTTTGTGACAACGAGAAAAATTTAGTAACGATTACAATAAATTAATTCTAGCTGTCAGAACTAGTGGTAGCTGTTATCCCGACCATACTGTCTAGTATAGATTACCAGAATAATTAGTACCGAATACTTTTATCTTGCCATGCGCACTGTGATGGTTACTGTTCACATTGTTATGTGCACTATGAACTTTGTGATGTTTACTATCTATGCCTGTTACAGGTACTATCTATTATTGTGACGTGAACTATCTAGGAAACATAGCAACACAGCACATCTCTGGTGGAATGGCAGCCTTAGTATGTAGTTTTTCTTCGATAAGGGTTGGTCCTGGCTCATCAGTATGGAACAGCATTTTACTCTTCGCGATTCTTCCAACCCTTATTACAAACTACAATAAAATCAAAAAGTAATACTTACAATAATATAGGTACTTACATCTAATTTCATGCCTATACAATTTAATTTTAGGGAGGTGGAATTAGTGGAATCAGAATAACAAGTATTATTGAACCAATTAAACAATTTATTTATAGTAATCATAAAAATGCCCGAGGAATTAGTAGAATCAGAATAACTATTATTAAGTCATATAAAGTATTATTACTATTTATTATCTACGCATCTCGTTATTATGGACTAAAAAACACAAAAAACAGACAACATAATTATAAATTAATTAAAACAAAGTTCAAAATAGATAAAGTTTTAACAGCAAGATAAATAATAAAAATTAAGTAATCACAATCATCACTTATATATAATAGAACTTCAAACAAGTAGCTAACCACTAATCAACATATTTAGAGACATTTTTAGAGAATTTTGAAACAAAATTAAGTCACCTAGTAGGTACCTATTCTATTTAATGAGCCTCACAACTCACAAGTGATGGGAAGAGATCTCATTGTAACATAATATGTACAAGAACCATGACTACCCATGGTAAGGGTAGTAGTAAGAATTATTTTTAAGTTGTTAATTGCATAAGTTTTGAATACTATAAAGTTCAGTTTTACATGCAAAACATTTCGGCATTTTGGTTCAGTAGAAGGTATAAGTTTGACCAATGTGAATGTGTACTTAAATTTGTATAAAATACCCGACTTCAACTAAAGAACACGACTTAACTGAAATTGCTTAGTTGAGTATTAACCGCAATAAATTCCTTGTCCCATGGTGTTTTCATTCTATAGAATGCTTTCAGGATGAAAGTCCATACAGCGAATGACTCTTGGGGGTAGTTGCATTGCAAGGAAAATATGCTTTTATAACAAGCATCCACAGCTTCAAATATGGAATTGACCATATAAAATGTTTCATTTACCACAACATAATAAGTCTGTTTATTCGCAGCATTTGGTCCAATGATCAAAATAAAGGGTTGTAATGTTACCCCCAGTTTAGCAAACTTGTCTCTTCTTCTATTTATTGTTTCCATCAAATCCATAGGCCTTGTGATGTGCGTGATGAAACCGTCTTTGGATTCAATTCTGGATGGACGCCAGGTGGTTTTCTTGTATTTGGATTGTGGTTGAGCCAGTGTCAGGGCCAACAGAGTCAGGGTGTAAATAGAAGTAGCCTCTTCGGATTCGACATCATCAGTTTTTTCTGAAATAACAAAATGGAACAAAGTTGATTAATTTTATTAACAAAACCTTATCCACTTACAATATACGACAACCGATGTGGCGAGAGCAGGAGATTGTGCTTATAGCTCTCAAGCTATGTGAATTGTTCTGCGTTATTTATTAATATTATTATTTATTTTTTACAATAGTTTTTAAAAGTCAAAAAAAAAATCTAATTGTCATTACTTAATTACTTCCAGTATGAAGCCCCTTTAATCTTAATCTCCAAAAATGTGTACCTACATTTTTGTCATGTAATTTTATACTAAATCGGTCAACAGACAGACGGATGGGCGTACGGACGGACGGATAGACAGACAAACAGACAGACGGACAACTAAAACAAAACTTATGAAACTGCCATCGGCAAGTAACTTTATAGGTATTGATGTTGGTACTTACTATGATGTTGTTCTGCACAATTGTTTACAATTTCTTTAATTGTTGAATCCTGACTGCGTTGATGTTTTTTCAACAAGATATTCAACAGTTTATTTTTATGTAATTGGAAGTTTTCTAGAAAATTATTGTTATGGCCAGGATGGATGTGGTTGAAATCTTCCTGCAGCAGGTGATAGCCCGTAGATTTTTTCAGTGCAGGGTATAAATTCATGTACTGAGCAACAGTCATTTGACTTTTATGCAATTGATTGAGCCTGAACTGTACTGTTGAGCGCCATTTTTCCTCAATAAGGCTCCACGGCTCACAAGAGCTCTTGAGAAAAATGATGTTCTCATCCAAATCTGAAATAAATGCTCATCAATACATAGGATACCACATTCACACAGCATTTTGCATTATCTAGCCCCAAGCTAAGCAGAGCTTATGTTATGGGTACTATGCTAGATCATTGATACCTAGAAAACATTTAGAATCGACGGGAATCGAACCCGCAACCTGCTGTGTCGCATGCGGACCTTCGCCGCTACGCCAGGTCGCCAAGGTGCGGTTGAAGATCATATTTAGAAAAATAAACATACTTTTTCCTTCATCGGCTCTCTCATCATGGGATGTGCTTGGTGCACTCTGATCTTTCTGTGTTTTTCTGTCTTTGTATTCTCTCCTACTGTTTTGCAGGCAGTCATATAATTTTCCTTTAGCACACCGCTTAATTTTCAAATTTGTATTGTTTATATAGGGTATAAAATATGTGCTGATATTTTCTTTAGGAAACAACATTTTGATTTGCTGAGCATAATCCATTAACATTGTTGATTCAATTCGTGTATGAGGGTCATCACTCAGCAGATGTTTGATTATTATGTTTCTTAGTTTGCGTCGGTGGCTACTAGTAAGCAGTCCATTTTCAATATTAGCATTAATAATAGACTTTCCCTCTGCTGTGCTCTTAAGTAGTTCTTCTAGGTACTGTAAGCGAACAGAATAACAAAAATAATGTATCTCTTTACATTATTGAACCTACATACCCACTTGATTGTTTATCAATGATGTTGTATCAATGATTTTCAAATTATACTATACATGTTATGTTGTAAAAAAATATCAAAAGTATTTACTAACCAAACTGTTAGTGACAGTTGTAGCCGGGGCGTGTGTGTCACTGCAACCTGGTGCTGGTGATGATCTACTTGGTGATGATGTCTCTTTTGCAGTAGTGCGAGTAGTGTTTTATGTCCTCTTCATGATTAACTTTATAATTTATGTCAATTACTTCTTCCAAAGGCACTACTCTCCTATGTTTTTCGCTAAGGTTGTCTACAAATGAAACAGACTGAGACAATGAGAAGTCTCTCTCTATCTGAAACAGAAAATAAACTATGAAATCAAATCATATATTAGGATGTTACTCAGTCAAAGAAGAGTACCTAAGTATACAGTATACTTTAACCTCAACAACCTACATCAATCAGTCCACTGCTGGACACAGGCCTCCCCTTGATAAGCGCCTTTGGCTTTATCTCATGGGGAGTAGTGCCCATAATCCCCACGCTGAGTGTGCGGGTTGGTTGGGGTACACAGTGTGTTGGTAAATTTATTTTGCAGGGGGTGCTGCTGCCCGCCCACCAATGTCCTTAGTTGCCTCTTGTGACACCCACGGAAAAAGTTGAGGTGGTGCAAATCCTAAGCCGGCACCACACAACTGAATGAATACAATACAACATGACAACCCCAATTCTCAATACAAATAATTTATATCTTGAGTTACATATTTAGCCACGGCAGCATTAGCATAGCACCATGATTATGGAAGAATGAAAAGGGTGGATCCACTCAGTAACCCCAAAGAACTAATAGGTAGTTCTACTGCAGGATACTCACTGCCAGAAAAGAGGGACTGTACTCCTAATTTAAAAAAAAATATTAGAGATATGTCAGTCCGTGAAGCTTAACACATCTTATTCAAATTACTTTTGACCTTCAATAATGTTAGCTAAGATTTAGTTGTTTTTTTCTTCTTTTAGATACCTTAAAGGCTTAAATAATCTAAGTATTGTATGTTTCACACTGAGACAAGGTACCTATCTACCTACTCAATACAGGCTCAGCCTAGTGTGAGATCCATAGCTCTGCAATTTTTTATTTTTCTGTCAGTTTAACAGGCCATTGTATCACAACATAATGTTACTCTAACCATTATGTGCCTAATGTGATTCTGAATGGTTTTACTGCAAATAAATATTTTTTTATGCTTAATACTAAATATTATATGTACCATCGCCACACGTAATGCCTATCCAGTTTGAAACTATTTTGCTTTGCGTTAAAAACAAAAGATATCGAGCAAGCCGGGGTTGGCAACTATTCACTTCACAAAAAATCACCCTAGTGGTGGTAAGGTGCAATTTTTGCTGACTATACCTATAGGGAAATCGTGTAGATAGGTATATTGAAGTAGGTAGGTAGGTATAGCGAGGCAGCTAGTTATAATAGGATAGGCTGGTTAGAAACTTACCATCGAAATATCATTTTCATCCGAGATTAGTTTAGGTTCCGGCAGCGTTTTCTTAAAGTATTCCAGATTTTTATGAAACTTTGCTCTGTCTCCTATTGGGACTATCAGTTCTTTGACCAGAGTTGCGTCCAAGAGACTCAGACAGTCCATGTCTATTTTATTGGCTAAAACAACAAAAGGATCGGTTAGTAGGCAATGTATGTAGGCATGTAGACAATCTCCTCCAATCTATCAAGCTTTAGCTTTACTTATAAATAACCTATTGTTAGAGATATCCTAGTACACACAAAGTTATACACAAACATTGAAGTATTACCATCTGTAAATCTATCTGAAATAGGTACAACGCGCATACCATACACCACACCTCTGGCTCTCCACCGTGCTACCCTGCCACGGCTCCACTCGTCGAATGTTTGTGTTGTGTCGCCGGCCGAGCCCCAGCCCGTCACGGCCGTGCACCGCGCCGTATGATACAACCCGCACGCCTTCGCCTCCGGCCCCGGCCACGGTTTCTGTATGTGGCGGCTTTCAAGTTAGCTGACGACGGCGGCGATAGATAGGCTAACCGCCGCCGCCCCACCCCATACGTTCATGGGCAAAGTCACGCAAAGTGCCCGAGTGCGGGTGCCCAGGGGCGCCGTTTAACCTTCACTGGGGTACCCGCGAGAAAAATCAGCTTACACGTGTCGTAATGAGCGCATCCACAAATTTCCGCCATGTGCGGCGCGCCCGCTCGCACTCCGGACAGGTTCAATCGTGTCCAACATTTGTTTAGGTTAGGGTTAGGAACTTAGGCTCGTCTTCTAACCCTAGGTCCAAGATTGATCTGGGTTTGTCGATCAAATACAGGGCTAGCAAAATCACCAATGTCGACCTAGGTATGGTAGACGAGGTTAGAGGTACCTACACCTACAAAGCACGTGGTCTTACCAGCGAATATTGTAGTATACTCTTCGAGTCCCCACACCTGCAGCAGGGCTTTTACTTCTTCGTCCATAAGTACCCCCCCCCCCCCCCCCCCCCCCCGTAAAGTACGATATTATTTTGTAAAGTGAACTAAAATTATTTAATGGTTACTAGAAAATATAGTAGAAATTAATATTTTTTATTAGTCGCAACATTTTTTGGGATTACTACTCGTTCTTGTAGTCTTGTAATCTCATTTTTTTCTCCGTGAACATAAAGACATTTTTATGGGTTTTTATTCATTAATATGACGCTATCAGATACAGCTGGGTGGTGCTGACTTAGAATTTCCACCACCATAACTCTTCCCGTGGGTAAGAGGCGACTAAGGGATATCCACCGGGGGACGGGCAGCAGCGCTTCGCGTTGAAGTATGAGATACAAAATGTGCACGCAGGACGCGCACACATCCACACCAACACCCGACGGAGTGCATCGAGCAGGCGGACTATTGCGGACCTACGAGCCCCTACCTTTCAGTCCGTCGCAGACCCAGCTCTTGAGGATGCAGCGGTTGGTGTCGCACTGCATGAACTGGTCCTCGCCGCAGGTCGCGTTCGCTGCAAGTTGAACGTTGTAGCTGAGCGAATAAGGTTCGGATCGGCGCAGCAGGCGCGGGGCGAGAGATACTTGCCGCACTGGCCGGTGGGCGAGGAGTCCTCGTCGGCGCCGCCGGGGCAGTCCCGGTCGCCGTCGCACACGTACTGCTCGTCGATGCACTGCCTGCGGGGGAAGCACCACTTTATTACTACTTGTGAACCCCTCTACTGACATATACCTACCTAGGCCGAACTACAAGGCCAAGCTCAATAGAGGTGCCAAAGAATTTTATAACACAAAAACTGAACATAGTAAAGCTACCTAAGCGCTTGAATGGATCCACTAGACGTCGTTAAGAAACAAACAAACTCCAAACATTATCGGTGTGCAAAAGGAGACTAAGAGAAATCCTAGATCGCGCACGCGGTTGATTCGGTAACAACTAACTATACGAGTCATCATCATCATCATCATCAGCCTATATTAGTCCACTGCTGGACATAGGCCTCCCCTAATGAGCGCCATAGCGCCCTGTCTTCAGCTTGACGTATCCAGCATCTGCCTGCAGTCTTTCGCAGATCATCATCCCACCTGGCCGGAGGGCGTCCTACACTACGTTTGCCGAGTCGCGGTCTCCACTCAAGAACTCGTTTACCCCAGCGGTTATCGGTTCTTCGCGAGATATGGCCGGCCCACTGCCACTTCAGTTTGCTAATTCTTTGAGCTATGTCGATAACTTTGGTTCTCTGTCGGATGTATTCGTTACGAATCCTATCCTTCAGAGAGACTCCAAGCATAGCTCTTTCCATAGCTCGCTGAGCGACTTTAAACTGGTGGACCAGCCCTATCGTGAGTGTCCACGTCTCAGCTCCGTAGGTCATGACGGGTAGGACGCACTGATTGAAAACTTTCGTTTTCAAGCATTGCGGTATGGATGACGAGAAGACTCGACGTAGCTTTCCAAACGCTGCCCAGCCTAGCTGGATCCTCCTCTTGGCCTCCTTCTCAAAATTGTTTTTACCCAACTGCAGAATTTGTCCTAGGTAAGTGTACTCGGAATTTTGGTTTTATCCAAATTCATGCCGAGACCGATGCATCGTGAGGCTAAAGCTAGGCCGTCCAGCATCCGGTTGAGCTCCTCCAGCGACTCCGCCATTACGACTATGTCATCAGCGAATCGAAGGTGTGAGATGTAATCGCCGTTTATGTTAATGCCCTTACCTTTCCAGTCCAGTGTCTTAAACATATCTTCCAACGCGCTCGTGAACAGTTTCGGGGATATAACATCCCCCTGTCTCACTCCTCTGCGCAGTTGGATGGGTTTGGACTGCTGGTCCTGTACTTGGACACTCATGGTCGCGGCGTCGTAGAGACATCTCAGCACCTCGATATAACGATAGTCTACTTGGCATCGCTGTAAGGATTCCAGAACAGCCCAGGTTTCGACAGAGTCAAAGGCCTTCTCATAGTCCACAAAGGCCAGACACAGGGGCTGATTATACTCTTCGGACTTCTGTATAATCTGCCTCACTGTGTGTATGTGGTCTACGGTGCCATATCCTCCGCGAAACCCGGCCTGTTCCGGTGGCTGGAACTCGTCGAGTCTCCTGGCGAGACGGTTCGTGATCACTCGTGAGAACAGCTTATAGACGTGGCTCAGGAGTGAGATGGGTCTGTAGTTTTTAAGGAGGGTTTTATCTCCCTTCTTAAAAAAGAGCACCACCAAACTCCCGCTCCACGCCTTTGGAGTTCTCCCACTGTGAAAGACGGCGTTAAAGAGGTTCTGTAGTTCCTGTATAACAGGGGCTCCTCCGGCTTTCAAAACTATACGAGTGCCCGACATCAAATATCGGGCGAAAGAGCACCGGGCTCTGTGGGCCAGATGGGTCAGGCCTGGTTCCTTTATACACATTAAGTTTTTTAAAAGCTGTTAGTTTTCCACATAAATAAATAAATAAATTACATAAGTATGGCTCAGTTTTGCACAAACATATCGGAACACTGTGCGACTGCGTCGTATAGATACTGACCCTTTACCGCAGTGGAACTGTTGGTCCGGGCAGCTGTACCGTGCGGGCGGGGCCACGGCCTCCCCCGGGGGGGCGGGCAGGCAACGGGGCCCCCCTCCCCGCAGGCGTAGGAGACCTCGCGGGGGGAGATGGCGAGGCAGAGCTCCTCACAGCCGCCGTTCTTGAACGAGCATCCGTTGTGCACACCTGGCGACAGACGCACCGTGCTTAGAAAAAGCTCAGGGTAGAGCTAGCGCGCTCGCGCTGGACGCGTTACCTTGCTCCTGCGCCCGGTCCACCAGCTTGAGGTCGTAGATGGGCGGCGGCAGGCGGTGCAGCACCTCCACGGAGCCGTTCTGCAGCCGCCTCACCAGCCCCGTGCTGTGCTCCGACCACACCACCGCGCCTGCACAACAACACTCGTCAGCCACCGCTCCCGCGCCGCGTCTCGCCGCGGGGAGGGTGGCGCCACCTTACCGTCGTACACGGCGAGGCCGTACGGCTTGTCGATGACCAGTCTGTGCAGCTTGCTGAGCTCGTCGTCCAGCAGCAGGCGGCAGGCGCCGGCGCGCGCGCACACGTACACCACGTCCCGCTCCGCGTCGCCCCAGTACGTGTTGCCCGACACCCAGTCGAACACCATGTGCGACACCGCTGCAACACAACACAAACTATACATTCTCAAGAGCACTCTTCCTCATCAGCACCCATACGTCCACTGCTGGTTTTATACGCTTGGCAGGCCGATTGGTGATCGCAGTGAAGGATTTTAAAAATACCACTTTTACGCTTCTGGATCAATCAACAATATAATGTCAAGTTACACGCTGTCTGAAATAGGCAAGACAAGGTGTTTTGTATTCGTCACTCACAGTTGATAGGTATCCGGGAAGTGGTCCGGCGTCGGCTGCGCCCACGTGTGGGAGAAGTTGTCTGCGCGCGCGCACAGCACGCCGGCGCGCGACAGGTTGTGGTGCACGTAGCAGAACGACCTACAAGCGAACATGCGCGATCAGATGCAATCTGGGACTAAGGCATGAACTCACGGCAATGGGAGGTTACTAAATGTGTCCCTATTTGGGCGTCACAATTAGAATTAATTGGCATCAAAAAATATTTAGTTGAAAATTTATATCCTTGCTGAATGTTTGTAACTTTTTGAAAACCTGTAAACAAGCCTGAAAGTTTCAAAATTAACGATAGCTACCTAAGACTTTTTCCAATAACTACAAATAACGGTTAAGGTTTACAAATATCTTTTCATCCCACCATCTCGGAGAGAGTATTTTTAATCTTCAATATCTGAGTGGAAAAGCCGTTTTTATTCTCTAGCTAGAGGATAAAGTAAATTGAATTTAGAACATCGTGTGCACTAAGTTTGTGAATTAAAAAAAACATTAAACCTATTTACTGCTACCTCTATGGTGCCGAATATATCATACAATTTTTTTTTAATTTGTTAAAAACTATGACTCGGAACCTTCTTGGTGTTCTTTTTTCGGGAGGCAATAATGTACGACAAAATAATTGGTGACCAAATTTGTACATCCGAATAATTCGTGTACACGGCTTCCGATTATCGAGGTGTACATTATAATGACGTACATTAACAGGCTGCCCTTTATTGACACGTGACGAGCTTACATACCCAATTTTGTACGGCTTATATTGCACACACCGATAATTCGAAGCCATGACACGGATTATCTGGGTGTACAATAATCGTGCGTGATTTATCAGCACGTGTTGATAATGTACACAATGATAAAACGAATCCACTAGGAGACAGTAAAATAAATTGATGCTTTCTTTAAACTCGTCTAAAGATTTTCTATTCTGTCGTGTCATGCTCAAGGTGGCAGCACTGTCTTTGTTTACTTTCCGGTTCGTAGAATGATTTTAATTGTTTTGTACATTATGTAGCATAAAAAGTGCATACGAAAACCCCTAAAGCTGTAGGTACATTGCCCATATGTTACAAAAAATTGAAGGACAAAGGCTTACCTTTAAAACTTGTGAGAAAATGTGATCAAAACTGGCTTGTAGTCATTCTTATGGATCGGTTTGTAAACGCCATCAACTAAAGGCTTAACCATATCATAGTGTATATTATATTATGCCATGGGCAATACGATTACGATATAAATATATGAAATAAACGTAAGTATTTTATAAATTTTATAATTATGTGTAGATTTCTATCATTGTGCCCAACCATAACGAACCTATTGCCTCATATAAATAATGCAAGTAGTTACTTATGTACTACAGCCTATTTCTAATAATCCCATAATGCTGATAGTAGGATTCATAATCAGTTTCTAATAATTTCATACCTACCTAAGACCTACTCAAACAGTAATTAGTTCTAACTATGGTTTATCCATTTTGAATGAAGCATGTTAGTAAACAAAGTACGACACCAATAACAAAATCTCACTTGCTTGGCGTCGAGTTTCAGATATAATTGTAAGCAATTTTTATTGAAGGGGCGATCTAAAATCGACAAGTAATGTAAATTACGTATAAAAGGACGCACCAACAAAGTGCATTTTAGGTTAAGTATGGGCGGTTTGTTTACGTTTATGCTCCAATCGAAATGTATACGATATAGGTACTAGTTTTTATTTGATTTATAGTAAAAATCATTTTTTTCCATGTTTCAGCCTGGTCATTGTTAAAAAAATGCAGCACCTAATGATTTCGCAATATTTCGCATGGACAGCACTTGCCAAGGCATAGGTACCTGCATCATAAAGATAGAAGTCGGCTAAAGATTAATGAAGAGAAGTAGATACCAACTACCTATGTTAGTATTAAATCAAATTTTATTACCTACAAGAAGTGTAATAGTTAAACTTAGAAAAAGTCAAATTAAACTTCCACCGACATGTGGAAATAAAGTGTTTTATTTTTATTTTTGTCGCTTCGGTATGAACATAAATAAGTACCACACCACCTCACCAGCACTCGTACGCCCACTGCTAAATGTCCCCAACCACACTTGGCAGGTACCTACCTAAAATAATTTACCCAGGTAAAGTTTATCAAAATAATTGTTTATATAATAGGTTGCAGGCTCCTTGAGGGTTCAATTTCCGCCTCAGGATAACTATTTGTACGATCTATATACCCATAAAGCTCTTCTGACATCAAATTGAGGCTAGGCTAGCTAGATGATTTAATGCATTGTACCTTACCTATACTATAAGAATAGACAAGAACTTTATTCATTTGCATACCTTTGCTGATAAGTGATAACCATACTTACTTAATACTACGCTAGACATTCAGTGGTATAGTGAGGTAGGGTAGCTAGGTATTTCAGGATAAAAATGAAAGGGTTTGAGCATTGACAATTATATTAAATAAATAACTTGTGAAATAAATCTAGGTTAGTATACAAAATTTCATTTAAAATTAGTATCCAATTGAAACTAGATTCCCGACAAGACCTTCGGCCTATGTGTCAGTTTCGGCCATAACCGAACCATCGAGCATATTTTAATCCCGTGGTTTTCAGTTTTCAGTATTCAGTATGTTTATTGCAAACAAAAATATTACACTTTTGTAATAGATCTTAATCTAAGACTGAACTTAATTTTGTATTTCATACAAAATTACAGAGGTCTTTTAGGTACTTATTTATAATATTTATGTAGGTTGTTAAAAATAATAATGAATTTACTTAACTTAGTTGGGTACATATCACTTCTTTAGCTTATAGTTATTATTTTTCAAAGCGGATAAAGGGGTGAAATTAGATTTTTACAAAGATACAGCTTACAGACTGAATCTATTACATTATATTTGCACTTATATTCGCACCAAACATGTAATTAAATTACATATGATAAACTGGTTTGGTCATATTGTTGTGTGCCGTTTTACACACTGACTTTAAACGAGCCTTGAACCCATTGATTTATTAAAAAGGGAAGATAGGTTACGTTCTCCCAGCGCTTACTCAAAACTTGGCATGTGTTACAATAATTACAACTACACGCAAACACAGTGATATTTCCAGTCCTGTGCAATAAAAGAACCACAAAGACGGAAAGACGTACCTTAGACCGAAGTGAGACCGAGACAACAATATTTCTCGCTAGTACGACCGCCCATGCCGCTGGCTGGTCAGACGGTAACTGATGTGGCACACAATTTTACACAATTTGAGGTTGCCACTTTCGAGAAACCAGTACCTCATCTTCTCTTTTTAATAAATCAATGCTTGAACCTACACCACAGCAAGTAGGTATGCAAAAATGTTGTGTCCCTACCCTAAGTGAGGAGAAGCCATGAAGACTTTGCCACATCTTTAGGGTGGTGTCACTAAGCAACAAAGTGCACGGCTTGAATATCAAAATAATAACAAAAATACCTTAACAACATAAAACATTGCGAGGCTTATGAAAAAATAACAAAAAACAGTTAGGTACCTACCTAGTTGAATCCTAAAAATATCTAGGACTTAAAATCTGCGCCCCGCGGCTTCGCACGCCTATCCCACGGGAAATGATTTATGGGATAAAAAGTAGCCTTTGTGTTATTCCAGGCCTAGAACTACCTGTAGGTACCTATGCAAAATTTTAGCCCGAACTGTTCAGTAGTTTTTGCGTGAAAGAGCAACAAACATACATACAGACATAGGTAAGTAGGTAGGTACATAAGTTTACAAATTTTCTCGTTTATAATATTAGTAGGATAGGATATGTATGACAAGTTGTCGTATCTAAAATATACACGAAAAATACTATAATGGAGAAGGTAGGTACATCTATTTAATGTTTCACGTGTTCTCCAATTTGATAGGAGTGCCTATCAAATTCTATAAAATGCATCTATGAAAATGCATCGTTTATCCATCCAGCATCGAGCATGTTAGTAAATAAACCACGCAAAAACTCACTTGCTTGGCTTCGAGTTTCAGATATAATTGTAAGCAATTTTTATTGAAGGGAGGATCTAAAATCGACAAGTAATGTAAATTAGTTATTAACTAGTTATTTTAAATTAGCAAACAGAAAACGACGCGACGCACCGATATTATCTTCAAATTACAAACTGCAAGAACCAATTTTGGTAGAAAATCTTATAAAGTTTTAGGTCCCTGCATTTATAATAAATTAAACAATGCACTTGATATGGTTAAGTTAAATTATAAAGAACTTAATTCTAGTGTTACCAACCACCTTCTTAGTCTAACTTATGATGAAACAGAGGACCTTCTAGCTACGATTAAATAATACTCAGTGAAGAGATAATAATTTAGATTACAAATACCCTACACCACAAAGTGTAAAGCATACAAAAGGATTTCACACATTGTTGCCCAGTCTCTCATGAGACTGGTGTCCTCAGATACACACTCATTCAATCTGTACACGCACGCACTCGCATACTTACAAACACACCCTAACACACACATCCTGGGAGCTCCTGTTTCCCGGACTCTTAAGAGCCCGGTGTCCTCGGGACCGTCAAGCGCTCAAACACACAAACACACGTAAACACAAATTCAATCATTACCCATCAAACACACAAATATGCATACACTCAATGATGTTTTACTAAAAATGACGCATATTCATACTGCGCGGTGCTCAGATTTAGTTCCTCTACAACATATACATACTTACTTCTGGCATATCCATAGGTTACAACCATAAATGCGAAAGATACTACGGTACAAATGTAACTTGTTTGATGGCAGCGGACAAAGACGTACTAATAGCTCTAAGACGTATACAGGAAGACTTTACCGCAATATGCAAATGGTCACATGACTCTGGACTAGTGTTGAATGCTGACAAAACGAAACTTATTCATGTTCACTCTAGTCATAACTTTAGCACACTAGAAGATAAAATTAACGTAATAGCTCATACACATGAATGCTTACATAATAAGGTACAATGCAACATCAGTTGTCCCAGGATTGAGCAAGTGAATCAACATACTTACCTTGGCCTAGTGATTGACAACAGATTTAACTGGCTTAAACACATAGATAAAATTTGTAATAAGTTAAGAGCAATCTTGGCTAAATTCTACATAATCAAATGTAAAGTTCCTTTTAACATATTACTAATGATGTATAAATCACTTGTTGAAAGCATTTTGTCGTACGGTCTTACCAGCTATGGACGTACCTAAAAAACATATTTAGATCAGGTTTATAATATACAATACAGAATTCTTAAATTGCTAGTCCCTATTAAGATTAAAAATAAATATAAAGATAATCCTGAAGAACTTTTTGATTACTGTGGTATTATACCTATACATAAAAAGGTCAAACTTAACCTACTTATCGAACAATACTTCCGCACTGACATCCAAACTCTAATAAATCATACGATCACCACTAGGAGCATCACACATAAAATGTTAACAAAACTTACAAAACCTAGATATAGTAACATCTACGGTCAAAGAACGTCTCAGTATTTAATTCCCCATCTCATAAACGAACTACCAATAGATATTAAAAATAAGATAAACGAGAAAAACATTAAAACTATTTTAATTAAATATTTTTAGCAAAACCTACTACCTGATGGGGTACCCTGTACTGTACTGTATAGTTGCTATGTGCGGTGATAAGTGGCTAGCTTCACGCCGAACGAACGAACCTGTTTGTTATATATAAGCATCATTCCGGTCGCTGATATGAATAGTGAATGCACATAATATGAGTGTGTTTATATTTTATGAGTTTTTGTTTGTCATTTAGATTTATTAAATAATTAAGTGTTTTTATTTTTAAATTATTGGACAAACTTACATGTAAATTAGATGAGAACCCAGTGCCTAGATAAACCTAACATAGGCTTTGAGGCATTGCTAACCAACATATGTAACAAAGTTTTTAATGAATAAATTATCTATCTATCTATCTATCTATCTATCTAAATGAGTTAGAAAAGGATAGCTATCTGTTTAGACTTGCGCTTGAAATAGGCGTGCAGTACATAGTTAGGAGAAATATTGTAACAGAATGGACATTTAACGAAACTGTTTGTTTGTTTGATTAATAAGATATTGATTTAAAGTAACAAAAGATACATCAATGAATTTCACCATTACACGTAAGTAAATATTTTCATACCTAGTCATCAGTCAGTAAGTATTTTATTATATATTAAAAATGAAAATAATATTATTAGGTTATCAAAAGCTACCGATTTATAAAGTCTTAACTGATAACTAAAAGAAGCAGTTACCATGTTCAAAAAAATACTGAAACGAAAAGATGTTCATGGTGCATTAGAATATGTAGGAAAAATTATTGTCTTACTGTGACTGCTGATTGATTTGATTACTCTATGACGCACGCCCGGCGCACACAGTCTGTCTCTGTCGCGCTACGGTCGTCGCCAAATTTCGCTATCTCTTTTTAGCATCACTTAAAATATTTAATAATTTACCGATAAAATGCTGTAATTTCAAAATAAAACTTTAATTACTAAGTTTTTTATGTATTTACGTGTAGTATCTAACTCCTTCATCTCTTTTTACCTTTGTACCATAGTTTTTGCATTTACGGAAGGCACCGCTCGGCATTTATATCGCAATAATGACACGCGCGGTCTCGTTCGCTGCTACTTCTTGACTAAATCAAAATTAAGACAATTGTCTTAATTTAGCCGCCTCAGTTTCCACGCGCTAGTGCCACATCTAATAAATATAATATCATTGCATACACTCGATACACAGGGCAGCGTTTCACTTCCTACTACCCTTACACTTAACCACTACCTTGCTACTCATGTGCATAACTATAAAAATATGTATAATAATATAGTAATGTATGCTAAGCGAATCACTGTAACCTCGCCATCCAAGTTCTTCATAGACCTAGTGCGAGGGACAGAGCCTTGCTTGGTACATCTGCCTACTTTAAAGTGTAAATTAATAATAAACAATTATGCCTAAAACCTCCGTTAAATTAAACAATGCACGACCTAGTGTGGGTGTTCAGACTTCAGCATACCTATATATCCTTCCTATCCAATTACCTACCTAACGGCGGCAACTCACAACAATTCAAATTTGGCTCCACGAGAAGACATCAAGCCGTGACGTCACGAAGAAAAAACACCAATAAGATGGCTGCTACTACTGCGTGATGTGTGTGCGCTCCGCGAAAACAAAATCAAAAGTAACTGTGAAGGCCTTCCAAACTTTATTAAAACTAATCTAAAAGTCACCTACCTCAAAATCAATCAAAACAAGTGTTGTGCATACAAGCGGACTATCCCTGACGCCGAATTGTGAGTACCTACCTGTCCTACCTACACAGCCTAACCGCCTCTGCTGAGTCTGTCGAAGTTTATTATTTCAGTGTTGCGTATAAGCCATAACAGTAGGGAACAGAGTCTAGTTTAAGGTACCCGCTTATCTCAGAAATTACATCAAATGTACCCGTCTATATTTAAGTAGATGTAGATGTACCTATGTATACCGCTTACCGAAATAAAGATTTATTTTATTTTATTTATAGTAAAAGAGAGACAAAGTCTCGCGTGACTTTGTGACGCGCAGACGCGCACATTGTGTTCGAACGACAAAACTATGGAGTGGATTGATCCTTAATATTTTTTATTAAACAAAAGTTTTTTTGTATTTCCTATCAAAAATTAGATGAGTCGATAGCGTTTTATTTTAACGTGTAAATTACTTTGTTTTTAGTTTTCCTCGAAACCCCACAAGGTGCTCTGAATGGACAGTCAAAATAGCAAAAGCCTGAAAATAAATAAACTACAAGCCATTTCTCTTATCACTTTCCCGCTTCAGACATTTATTCAAGAGGCTTAAAAAAAGCAAAACCCATTTTTTTTCTATCCAATAAAAAAGCCTTTGGTCATAAATGACCCAGTTTTAAAACGTGCTCAAAAGCAACATGGGTCATAAACAGCCTTGAATTTTTGTCCTCTAGGCGCATACACGAGCCAATATGACAGCGCTACCTATTTTATCATATTATTACGTTTAACACAGGGAATTGAGCCGAGGTATAAAAAGTAGGTAATATAATATAAGCGGTAATCCAGGGTCTGCATATAAGTGCGACTAACTCACCCGCCCCGGTTCCTCCTGGGTAAATAGTATAATTATAGCCTACTAGCGAACCTCACGGAGCCCGAGACCTTTCCAACGAATGCAAAACCGTGGAAATCGGTTCGTGCGTTCTGGAGTTATAGCGTCAGGAAGGAAAACCAGACTTATTTTTATATTATAGAAGATGTCCTACGTAAATACTGGTGAAATAACTTTTGAAATCGGGTGTTTAGTTCCGCGAGTCCTCCTAGGTTTCAGGACATTATAGATAATAAACTCACAAGCTCACATTTCGCAAACACCAATATTATTATAATAGTACGTAGGTAGTTATTTAGTACAAATAGCGTCTCCTCTCGCCCTGTTCCCCGTTCCTACGCATGGCCTTCGGTAATTTTCGGTCTTCGGTTCATTATTATGACATTGCGAACAAGCTACATTGAACATTATGCAACCAAGATAACGTCTAAATTCGCATAAATGTCATTATGAACTATATAATAAGAAATGTATAGGTATGTAGAACGGCGACGGACATTTTTTGCGTGCCGTCAGTTAGAGATTGGGACTCTATAGGATTCTAACTCGAAAATAAAATGCAATCAAAAACGTTACAAAATTTGTAGGTAGTTACGAAAATTTAGTTTGGTAGGGTACAATATTTTACAATATTTTAGGCTTTGCTTAGGTGTAGGTACCTAATAATGTTCAAAGATTTTTCGTATAGTGTTCCTTATTAGATGTATCTAATAATGAACACTATACGAAAAATCTTTGAACATTATCAATGGCACTTCTGCAAAAAGGACACGTTATTAGATTCGGCCGACAATCCCCACAGACCATGTGGCCACAGGGCACTAAAACTAATGACGCGTCATTATCCAGACATACTCGACACTGCGGCTGTTGTGGTTCTCGTAATTGGGGCGTCAGCGGTCTGGGTGGAGACACAGGCTCAAACTCCACCTCGACTTCTTCTCCAACCACAGGGATGTCGACGTCGTCAATGATGGCTCCAACACCAACATCCAGCCGCCGGCTGGTTGCATCTAGGAACTCTCGAAGGGTAATTACTCCCCGTTCGAGAGCTCTTTCATCGTTCCGGTGGATGGTGTCCCTTAGGTATGATGATTCTTTGTTTCGTCGCGCTAGTATCCCTCGGCTTAAGGCACTTAGGCGCGAGGCGGTCACAGCGAACTTATTCGCGATTACGTCTGAAAAAATAAACGTTTCTTAGAAAATAAGCAACATGGTTGATAGTTAGTAAAATCAATAGAGGCAGATTTAATTTTTTTTTAAACTAAAAGGGAAATGCTATTACAACCTTCAAGAATACCTACTTTGAAATATAAATAAATAAATAAACAAATATAGGATAAGATATAAAAAAGATTGAAATAGAGTTTTTTGAAGCTAATTAATTTAATATAAAATAGTTTTTTAAATGGTAGGTAGTGCTCCTGTTTTTTTGTAGTGCCTCAACGGGGTCTACCAGACAGTTTGAGATAAGATTTGTAGAATTTAAGTTCGGAAGTAATTTTATTGAATATTTTATAGAAAATTAGCTAGAAAAAATACATCATAATCGGCTGCAGCATATTTGATCTTCAAATAAATCATTTTTGATCATTGATTAATTAAAAATGGAAGATAGGTTACCTTCTCCCAGTGCTTGGCCGGATGTCGCCCAGTTCCATACAGACAATAGTATGTAAGACCAGTTAGACTTAGTTATCCTAAGATTGTATTAGTTGTTAAGCGATGGACTTGCTAGTGGTTTCTTTTTCACTTCTTCCGCTAGTGGACAAAAAATTGAAGTGAATTAAAGTCAATTGCACCTTATTTCTTGTTGATAGTAATAACTATTTATCAAGCTGTTTATATAGTAAAAATTTGACTTGTCTAAGTACTTATTTTGTAAGTCTAAAGAAATAAACGATTTGACTTTGACTTTGACTTACTCAAAAATTGGCATGTGTTACCACTACACGCAAACATACGCTCACAGTTATATTTCCAGTCCTGTGCAATACAAAGAACAACAAAGACGGAAAGACGTATCTCAGCCCGAAGTGAGACCGAGACAACAATATTTCACGCGAATCATGACCGCCCGCCGCCGGTCCGACGGTGACTGAGGTGGGAGCACACAATTTTACACAATATGAGGTTGCCATTTTTGAGAATCTGGTACCTCATCTTCCCTTTTTAATTAATCAATGTTTTTGATCGGTAAATAAAAAGCTGTTTGATCAGCAAAATTATAAAGTATAAGCCTGCAGAAATAATTTTTGGTCAGCCGTATTAAAATATTGTTAGTAAGTAGTTATACAGGGTGTCTCAAAAGAAAGTTCACATTTAAAAAATCGATTAAAAAAAAAGTAAGATGTTTATTGAAAAAATGTTTATTACATATTAAATTACACTGTTTGGGAATTTATTTTTTAAAAATGACATCGTCCAAATGTAAACCGTTGCGTTCACGGCATTCGTTTATTCGAGCACTAAAATTTGCTATGACGGCTCTGCAGGTATTCTCCGAGATGGCTGCGATTTCGTGACGGATATTTTCTTTTAATTGTGCCAGGGAAGTCGGTTTGTTGGCGTAAACTTTGGATTTGAGATAACCCCACAGGAAAAAGTCCATAGGTGTCAAATCGGGACTGCGTGGAGGCCAACTTATGTCACCTCTCCTGGAGATCAATTTGCCAGGAAAAATTTCACGAACTCTTGGCAGAGACCTGTTGGACGTGTGTGAAGTGGCTCCGTCCTGCTGGAACCATGTTCTTTGGTTATAACAAGGAAAGTGCTGCAGCTCAGGCACGAAGAAAACGTCTAACATCTCCACATAACGCTCTGAATTCACTGTAACTGTGCGTCCCCTTCCATCTTCAAAAAAGTAAGGGCCGATAATTCCTCGCGCCGACATTGCGGCCCATACGGTGACTTTAGGCGAATGTAGGGGTGTCTGATGTTTTTGTTTTGGATTGGTTGCACTCCAGCAGCGGCAATTTTGCTTGTTAACATATCCAGTAAGATGAAAATGGGCTTCATCCGAAAAGAAGATGTTGGTAAACGTTGGAAAGCGCTCAATCATCTGGTTTACGTAGTCAAGCCTCTGACCAGCATCCTGAGGCTTTAATTCTTGCACCAACTGAATTTTGTACGGGTGCAGTTTTAAATCTTTATGCAAAATGCGGCATAATGACGGGCTTTGTGAACTTGGCACCCGACTTTGGAAAATCCAATTTTTTTTTATTGATTCGTATAGATAATCGTTTGTAGTTGTTTGTAGTGAAAAAATTTTCGTTTGTAGTAACTCAAAAAAAAAGTTACGCGATTTTGAAAAATGGCTCAGCACCCGACTTTGGAAAATCCAACTTTTTTTTATTGATTCGTATAGATAATCGTTTGTAGTTAGTTGTTTGTAGTGAAAGAATTTTCTTTTGTAGTAGCTCAAAAAAAAAGTTACACGACTTTGAAAAATTTCGTCAAAATATTCGAACATTGGAAAACCGAACTTTCTTTGCTTGATTTGCATGGAGACTCGTTGGTAGACGTTTGTAGTGAAAGAATTTTCGTTTGTAGTAGCTCTGAAAAAAAGTTGTGCTGGTTTGAAATTTTTTATCAAAAAATTAGAACCCTAAATTAAAATACTCTATCTATGGAAAATCGGACTGTTTCTTATTTATTTGCATAGGGAATAGTTCATAGAGGTTTGTAGTGAAAGAATTTTCGTTTGTAGTAGCTCTGAAAAAACGTTGTGCTGATTTGAATTTTTTTATCGAATAATTAGCTATCTTTGGAAAATCGGACTTTTTCTTATTGATTCGCATAGAAGATAGGTCATAGAGGTTTGTAGTGAGAGAATTTTCGTTTGTAGTAGCTCTGAAAAAAAGTTGTGCAAGTTTGAATTTTTTTTTTGAAAAATTAGAACCCTTCATTAAAATACTCTATCTTTGGAAAATCAGATTTTTTCTTATTGATTCACATAGAGGATAGGTCAAAGAGGTTTGTAGTGAAAGAATTTTCGTTTGTAGTAGCTCCGAAAAAAAGTTGTGCTGGTTTGAATTTTTTTTATCGAATAATTAGCCATCTTTGGAAAATCGGACTTTTTCTTATTGATTCACATTGAGGATAGGTCATAGAGGTTTGTAAAGAAAGAATTTTCGTTTGTAGTAGCTCTGAAAAAAAGTTGTGCTGGTTTGAATTTTTTTATCGAATAATTAGCTATCTTTGGAAAATCTGACTTTTTCTTATTGATTCGCATAGAGGATAGGTCATAGAGGTTTGTAGTGAAAGAATTTTCGTTTGTAGTAGCTCTGAAAAAAAGTTGTGCTGGTTTGAATTTTTTTATAGAAAAATTAGAACCCTTCATTAAAATACTCTATCTTTGGAAAATCGGACTTTTTCTTATTGATTCGCATAGAAGATAGGTCATAGAGGTTTGTAGTGAAAGAATTTTCGTTTGTAGTAGCTCCGAAAAAAAGTTGTGCTGGTTTGAATTTTTTTATAGAAAAATTAGAACCCTTCATTAAAATACTCTATCTTTGGAAAATCGGACTTTTTCTTATTGATTCGCATAGAGGATAGGTCATAGAGGTTTGTAGTGAAAGAATTTTCGTTTGTAGTAGCTCCGAAAAAAAGTTGTGCTGGTTTGAATTTTTTTATCGAATAATTAACTATCTTTGGAAAATCGGTTTTTTTCTTATTGATTCGCATAGAGGATAGGTCATAGAGGTTTGTAGTGAAAGAATTTTCGTTTGTAGTAACTCTGGAAAAAAGTTCCAAAGTCCTCTATGCGAATCAATAAGAAAAAGTCCGATTTTCCAAAGATAGCTAATTATTCGATAAAAAAATTCAAATCAGCACAACTTTTTTTCGGAGCTACTACAAACGAAAATTCTTTCACTACAAACCTCTATGACCTATTCTCTATGCGAATCAATAAGAAAAAGTCCGATTTTCCAAAGATAGAGTATTTTAATGAAGGGTTCTAATTTTTCTATAAAAAAATTCAAACCAGCACAACTTTTTTTCAGAGCTACTACAAACGAAAATTCTTTCACTACAAACGTCTATGACCTATTCTCTATGCGAATCAATAAGAAAAAGTCCGATTTTCCAAAGATAGCTAATTATTCGATAAAAAAATTCAAATCAGCACAACTTTTTTTCGGAGCTACTACAAACGAAAATTATTTCACTACAAACC
The DNA here is from genome assembly GCA_955876795.1 of Eupithecia tripunctaria. Taxonomy (NCBI): domain Eukaryota; kingdom Metazoa; phylum Arthropoda; class Insecta; order Lepidoptera; family Geometridae; genus Eupithecia; species Eupithecia tripunctaria. Next base: position 2,438,234 of record OY041598.1, on the reverse strand, counting down.
TCTATGACCTATCCTCTATGCGAATCAATAAGAAAAAGTCCGATTTTCCAAAGATAGAGTATTTTAATGAAGGGTTCTAATTTTTCTATAAAAAAATTCAAACCAGCACAACTTTTTTTCAGAGCTACTACAAACGAAAATTCTTTCACTACAAACCTCTATGACCTATCCTCTATGTGAATCAATAAGAAAAAGTCCGATTTTCCAAAGATAGAGTATATTAATGAAGGGTTCTAATTTTTCTATAAAAAAATTCAAACCAGCACAACTTTTTTCCAGAGCTACTACAAACGAAAATTCTTTCACTACAAACCTCTATGACCTATCCTCTATGCGAATCAATAAGAAAAAGTCCGATTTTCCAAAGATAGAGTATATTAATGAAGGGTTCTAATTTTTCTATAAAAAAATTCAAACCAGCACAACTTTTTTCGAGAGTTACTACAAACGAAAATTCTTTCACTACAAACCTCTATGACCTATCCTCTATGCGAATCAATAAGAAAAAAACCGATTTTCCAAAGATAGAGTATTTTAATAAAGGGTTCTAATTTTTCTATAAAAAAATTCAAACCAGCACTACTTTTTTTCAGAGCTACTAAAAACGAAAATTCTTTCACTACAAACGTCTATGACCTATTCTCTATGCGAATCAATAAGAAAAAGTCCGATTTTCCAAAGATAGCTAATTATTCGATAAAAAAATTCAAATCAGCACAACTTTTTTTCGGAGCTACTACAAACGAAAATTATTTCACTACAAACCTCTATGACCTATCCTCTATGCGAATCAATAAGAAAAAGTCCGATTTTCCAAAGATAGAGTATTTTAATGAAGGGTTCTAATTTTTCTATAAAAAAATTCAAACCAGCACAACTTTTTTTCAGAGCTACTACAAACGAAAATTCTTTCACTACAAACCTCTATGACCTATCCTCTATGTGAATCAATAAGAAAAAGTCCGATTTTCCAAAGATAGAGTATATTAATGAAGGGTTCTAATTTTTCTATAAAAAAATTCAAACCAGCACAACTTTTTTCCAGAGCTACTACAAACGAAAATTCTTTCACTACAAACCTCTATGACCTATCCTCTATGCGAATCAATAAGAAAAAGTCCGATTTTCCAAAGATAGAGTATATTAATGAAGGGTTCTAATTTTTCTATAAAAAAATTCAAACCAGCACAACTTTTTTCGAGAGTTACTACAAACGAAAATTCTTTCACTACAAACCTCTATGACCTATCCTCTATGCGAATCAATAAGAAAAAAACCGATTTTCCAAAGATAGTTAATTATTCGATAAAAAAATTCAAACCAGCACAACTTTTTTTCAGAGCTACTACAAACGAAATTTCTTTAACTACAAACCTCTATGACCTATCCTCTATGCGAATCAATAAGAAAAAGTCCGATTTTCCAAAGATAGCTAATTATTCGATAAAAAATTTCAAACCAGCACAACTTTTTTTCAGAGCTACTACAAACGAAAATTCTTTCTTTACAAACCTCTATTACCTATCCTCAATGTGAATCAATAAGAAAAAGTCCGATTTTCCAAAGAAGAAAGGCTAATTATTCGATAAAAAAATTCAAACCAGCACAACTTTTTTTCGGAGCTACTACAAACGAAAATTCTTTCACTACAAACCTCTTTGACCTATCCTCTATGTGAATCAATAAGAAAAAATCTGATTTTCCAAAGATAGAGTATTTTAATGAAGGGTTCTAATTTTTCAAAAAAAAAATTCAAACTTGTACAACTTTTTTTCAGAGCTACTACAAACGAAAATTCTCTCACTACAAACCTCTATGACCTATCTTCTATGCGAATCAATAAGAAAAAGTCCGATTTTCCAAAGATAGCTAATTATTCGATAAAAAAATTCAAATCAGCACAACTTTTTTTCAGAGCTACTACAAACGAAAATTCTTTCACTACAAACCTCTATGAACTATTCCCTATGCAAATAAATAAGAAATAGTCCGATTTTCCATAGATAGAGTATTTTAATTTAGGGTTCTAATTTTTCGATAAAAAATTTCAAACCAGCACAACTTTTTTTCAGAGCTACTACAAACGAAAATTATTTCACTACAAACGTCTACCAACTACAAACGAAAATTCTTTCACTACAAACGTCTACCAACGAGTCTCCATGCAAATCAAGCAAAGAAAGTTCGGTTTTCCAATGTTCGAATATTTTGACGAAATTTTTCAGTCTCGTAACTTTTTTTTTGAGCTACTACAAAAGAAAATTCTTTCACTACAAACAACTACAAACGATTATCTATACGAATCAATAAAAAAAAGTTGGATTTTCCAAAGTCGGGTGCTGAGCCATTTTTCAAAATCGCGTAACTTTTTTTTTGAGTTACTACAAACGAAAATTCTTTCACTACAAACAACTACAAACGATTATCTATACGAATCAATAAAAAAAAAATGGATTTTCCAAAGTCGGGTGCCAAGTTCACAAAGCCATAATGACGATCTGTGCACGTTTAAGGCCACAGCACGCTTCCGAATTGAAAGGTTCGGATCGTCCCGAATAGACTGGGCGACACTGTCTACGTTTTCGACCGTTCTCGAAGATCTTGGACGCCCGGATTTTGGTTTTTCCAGTGTTGAACCGGTCTCTTCAAACTTCTCGACCCATTTTGCAATGAGTCAATTCAATTCAATTCATTTATTCATTTGTGATACACAGGTATTAACATGGATGTTCAGACATAAATTAGAGCACTGTGATCTGCCATTTGGCGTACAAATTTTCTTATTACATATTACAAAATCTAACAATGGAGAAAAAGTAATAATAGTAGAGCTTACAACGGAAAACTATAAGAATTGAAAATAATGCGTTACATAAAATTGACAATGAGTAACAACCACTCTGTACTCTAACATTTAGTTAATGCTAAATGCTAAACTGCGTCAAAAAATTCATTCAGATTGTAAAATGTCTTACTTATTAAATAATTAAAAAGGTTAGCTTTAAATTTTAAGATGTCATTACATTTCCTTATGTCAGTTGGTAAGTGGTTATAAATTTTGGGCGCCATTACAAAAATACTTTTACTAAATAGAGCTGTTTTTACGTTATTCCTAAGTAGTAAACAGTCTTGTCGCCGCTTGTTAGTATTATACAAAAATATTCCCGGGTTTCGTCGAATAAATAGTACAAGTTCGTAAATATATATTGATGTCAATGTCAGGAGATTAAGTTTCTTGAAGTATGGTCGACAGCTTTCCGTTCTTTTAATACCACAGATTGCTCGAATGCAGCTCTTTTGAGCGATTAATAACCGTTCTATTTTTACTGAATTGCCCCAAAAAATTATACCGTATCTTAGCCTTGAGACCACATTACCATGATACGCTGCTAGCACAGCTTTTTGGTTAACTACCTTTCTTAGTTTCCTTAAAGCATACGCGGATTGCAGCACATTCTTATGCACAAAGTCCAAATGTGATTGCCATTTCATATTGTTGTCTATGTAGAGTCCAAGAAATTTCGTTGTCAACGTATCACATATTTCTGTATCCTCAAAGATAATTTTCGGTATTAATATTCCAGTTGGTGTTTGTCTGAAGTTCATGAGCTTCGTTTTAGTCAAGTTTATTAATAAATTATTACTCTTTAGCCACTCTATTATAGATTTCAGACTTTTATAGATTTCGTCGTGATTATTATAGACAACAGTACAGTCGTCTGCGAAAAGAGTAACAGGATTCTTGGTAGCTGTTAAAATATCATTAATATATATCAAAAACAAGAGCGGGCCCAGGACGCTACCTTGAGGCACCCCGTGGGTTACAGATCTTTCAGCAGAAGCATATGATCTTTCGACTTTTGTTTTTGTGCATATTTTACTAATACATGTTATCTGAGTCCTCTGGTACAAGTAAGATTTAAGTAGTTCTAGCGCTATTCCTCGCACTCCATACGACTCTAGCTTATTAATTAAAATATTGTGCTCTACATAGTCGAATGCTTTTTTCATATCTAGATAGATTGCATAGACCTGTTGTTTTTTATCCACTCTAGAGTATATCATCTCTAGAAAGTCATAAATAGCCAAATCAATTGATTTATTTTTCCGAAATCCTTTTTGTTCTTTTATGAGTATTTTATTTGTTTCAAAAAAGCTGTATAAGTTTTTATGCATAATCTTCTCAAAAACTTTAGAGAAAATAGGTATTAAAGCCACCGGTCTATAATTTTGTATGTCATATTTGCTGTCTTTTTTGTGAATTGGTTTAATTATTGTAGTTTTTAGTTTAGATGGAAATATCCCTTGTTCAAAACACAGATTTATAATGTAGCTTAAAACGGGTGATATGAGATTGCACACAAGCTTTAATACTTTAGTATTTATATGGTCGTACCCCGTGCTATTTGTATTTTTCAGGCTTTTGATGACAGTACAAACCTCGCTAGAGTCGGTTGGCATCAGAAACATCGATTTATAAGTGTTGCAGTTTCGTTTATAGTAATTTTCTATTATACTTGAATTACTCGCTGCTGCGTCAACATAGTAATCATTAAATGTTTCAGCTATTTGCTTTGGAGAAGTTATTTTTTTATTGTTGATTTTCAAATAGCTAATGTTTTCTCTAGGTAGATTTTGCTTGTTTTTCTTTATTATATCCCATGTAGCTTTAGACTTATTCGTTGATTTAAATATGTAATAATCATTCTGTGATTTTTGTGTTAGCTTTATGATTTTTTTATATCTCTCTGAGTAAGTTTTAAAGTTTTCCTTGTCTTTCACGCTTTTTGAAATTCTATATCTCCAGAGTAGATCACGCTTATACCTGCTACAGGTTTTTATTCCTTTTGAAATCCATTGCGGTTTTCTTTTAGTACCATTCTTCTTCCGAACGGCAGGAAAACATAAGTCATATAATAATTGAAATAAGTCATGAAAATTTGTGAAAGCTAGATCCGCATTGGTTGTTTCGTAGACATCATTGAATGTAAGTTGAGTCAAGTAGTTACCAAATTTTTCCAAGTTTTCTTTACTATAGTCACGTATTATTGAAAACCAGTGATCAAAAATACACATTCTTTTTACCGGGCAAGTCATCACTTGGCCTTTGTGGTCAGACAGGGCGAGTTCCACCACTTCCGTTTTTGCGCCTCGTATATTATGTAAAATGTTGTCCAAACAAGTACCACTATTTGGTCGTGTGACTTCATGTACAGATAACTTAAGGTTATGGCTTATAATCATGTCATGAAAGTAATCAGAGTCGAGTGGTTGGCGCATCATTCAAGTGACGAATATGTCGAATGCTGCAGAATTTTCTACGCGCTACAGTCGCCGAATTACCGCTTTTATAAAACTCGCGTACGCACAACGCACGGTCCGCTCCCGAGAAACGCTCCATAGCGACTAAATTCCCAGTGGGAATTTCCCACCCAAGAGCCAGGCTACCGACTGACACTCCCCCCGCGCCCCTCAGAATAGTTGCGTTCACGCACAAACTGGATTTAACCAAAACAAATGTGAACTTTCTTAGTACTTAGTAGATTGGTTGTTAGAGTAGTAGTCTAGGCGTGGATGCCACTTAATGCAACAAAACATGGAGTGTAGCGTCCAGTTGAGTTAAAAATGTAAACTTCAGAGACTTACTCAAACATACATATACATATAATTAATGTTATTAAATTTCGTACAGCCGTTATGGAGGAGTACGGTGCCTTACACACAGTCGGTAAGAAGATTATAGTTCCGATGATACCGATGATCTACCTACAGGTTTATTAAGTTTGGAAAAGTTGTGACAGTCAAACAAGTTAGTTATTATAGGTAGGTATAGTTTACCTGTGAATCTCCAGATATTCGGTGAAGGGCCGAGAGAGCGGCGTAATGTGGCATGAAAACTTTCTGCACCATTGGAGGTCTGGTGCGGGCGTCCGTGAACGCTAAAGCTGGCCGGTCCCACCTGAAAATAATAATACTTATATTTTAGAATACATCTTTTAACAAAGAAACTGATAAGTACCAATTACCAGCCGGTTTCTCGAAAGCTTATTATTTTGACAAATTGTTGACAATTTGTCAGGCTGTACACGCACTGCTTTTATTACTCGCGTGGTTTTTTTTTTGCAGAAATCTGTAACTGAATGGAAGTTCACTACCGGAAAAATATGAATGTTTGGAGCACTATAAAGTTGTAGGTAGCTAAAAAGCAAGGAATTTTATTCGTCGTACGTGTATGTTAAGTTAAGTAGGTACGCAGGTTATATTCCGCGAGATTAAAATTCACGCTGTGAGATTCCGCAGTGCGTAGGTATGTAACAAGCTGTTGACTATCCATTCAATGTATAATAATAATAATAATATTATAATGCTGGACAATTCACACAGCATCATCTAGCCCCAAGCTAAGCAAAGCTTGTGTTATGGGTACTAGATAACTGATATACCTAATACAATACACTACATAGATAGATATTTTTTATTATACATAGAAAACATCCAGAACGCCCTGATCTGCAGATCGTACACACATTTGTCCCGAGGCGGGAATCGAACCCGCAACCTCCTGCATCGCAGGCGGACCTTCGCCCACCGCGCAACAGAGGTCGTCTCTCGTAATGTGACAAGCGTTCGAGAAACCGGCTGAACCAAGTTAATCCCTACTAATATTATAAACGTGAAGGTTTGTAAACATGTCTGTATGTATGTTTGTTGCTCTTTCACGCAAAAACTACTGAACGGATCGGGCTGAAATTTTGCATACCTGCAGTACAGCTCGTTCTGGGCCTGGAATAACACATGCTACTTTTTATCCCCTAAATCAGTTCCCGTGGGATAGGCGAAGCTAGTTTTACAGTAAGGTTGACCAAGTGCAAGTCAACTCGAACATTAAGGGGTGCGTGAACTTGCGTGCGTGCCATCGCACAAAACGTTTTACAAGAAACAAATGAAACCCTAAAAAACTGTTTTTTTGACGTAGATGTATTTAAAATAAGAACATAATACTTACACGAAGCATCCACTGGCTATTAAAATATTCGTGGAAGTTGTGACTGAAAGGTAGGTCACGCTCCTGCGCAATTCCTGGTACCTCTGCCAGAGCTAGAGGCACCTGCGCTGCCGGCAGCAATGCCAGTGCGCCATAGAGCTGCACCAGCTGCCCCCCAGGAGAGTTTCTCCCCACTTGTATGCCTTCCACTTGGCGAGCGCGACGCAGCAGGGCTTGAACGAAGTGGAAGAGGCAGCCTTCGACCTGTACACCAGTAACGGATGTGAGCGCAGCCTGAAGGGCTGGCTCATAATCTGTTACCAGGTGCTGAGGAGTGGGATGGCCGGCAGCTGCCCAGATCCTTCCTATAACTGCCTCGTACAAGGGCCTTCTTCTGTTGCCCATGATGGCAATCACGGGATGAAAAAAATGGCCTTGCACGACGCAATGTATAGTCAAGATTTGGGCTGCAGGCAGACCAGCAGGCACAGTCAAGAAAGTTCCGTCCGCGACGACGGTGTTGCTGTCACGCAGGCACCTTGCAAACGATTCTTCAGCCAAAATGACGGCAGTGGCGTTACCAGCTGAGACTGTAGCCAACAGCATGTTGCTATGGCGTGGATGTTCTGCCAACGCCACTGCATAGGCCGTCAAATTCGCTGGCACTGCTGGTTGCACAGCACGGCGCCACTTCCGCATCGACGGCGCAACGCTCTCCCATGATAAATGCGGTGCAGCATCCGAATATCTGGAATTAAGACGACGTATTGAGGATTTCGTCAGGGTTTTTAACTTTACTCAGCAATTACAAAACATTCGGAAAATATTTCTTATGTTTTGAATTCTTCATGTTTTTTACTTTAAATTTGTAAGAAGTTGTAGTTTAGGTATCATTTGTTTATATTTTTTAGTAATTAGTCCGACATTTTTGGTTGCTAGTATGTAGGTAATCAATAGCATATAATAATAAATACTAGGTAATAACAAATAATTTTGGACAATTCACACAGCATTATCTAGCCCCAAGCTAAGCAGAGCTTGTATTATGGGTACTATATGTATCATATAGTAGATAACTGAAATACCTACTTAATACAACTCACTACCTATATAGATATTTTTTATTATAATAGAAAAAAATCAGAACACTCCGAAGAGATATCTTTCTCGCAACCTTCTGCGTCGCAGGCCGACCTTCGCCGGCTGTAGCTTTAACTATTGACCTACCTGGCTGCCTCTTCCTCATAAATTGAGTTCAGTGTCCATTTTCTTCGCGTGCCCGCCTTTTTAGGGCTTGAAAGAGAAGATTCCTAAAAGAGAAAAAGTACTGTTCAGAAATTTGTCTGTATAAGTAGTAGGTACTGACACAAAATTAACTCAATGAACATTTAATTTTTACCGATTATGCACCCAAGGAGTAGGCGCATGATCATGAATGCCACCGCTAAGGGGGCCTGCGCTGCCGTTCTGTAGGGTCCACCGTATTGGACACCGATCGCTGGCGCACCTCATGGATATGGAAGTCCCCCTCGAACGACAGGCCACATAAAAGTAGCCTTCGCGGGAGAACCACTTCGAGTCTCCTTTATATGGAGCTATTTCTAGTGTTTCCATGATAATAATAACATACAACGACAACCAACAAAACAAAAGAAATCCTCTTGTAAAACTAGCCTGACTAACTTTCAAATGGTGCCGTGGCGCGAATTGCTATTTTTTTCGCGCGCAAATAAGATTGTAGAGTTGGCTGTCAATGTGACAATGACAACAGTTGTATTTTACGCTTGACATGACGCAAAAATTTCAAAGTGACAGCAGGACGGACAGGACAGCTTGCTTTCTCGTTGTCCGTTAAATTCTCGGAAAGAAGAAGAATTACATATGTTATCTCTTTTTGTTTGTTTGTATTTTGTACTTAATGTAAATTGTAATTTCAATTGCAATACAATTGTGTACATTGTGCGATTTCTAAAGACTACAATACTACTAAAGACACGCCAAGAAGCTGTGCAAAATCGACGGCAAATAATACAAATCTCTTGTTGTTTTTTAAAAACTGAAACGTTCGCCGGTACCTATGTTTTGGTTACTTTCATACTTTTCTTGAAATGACGCAAATCCTTTCGCTCCATTTTCATTACAATTATCTTATTTGCGTATGATATTTGGCATTCTCAAGGAACTACTGACTACCATTACTGGTGCAAAAAACTAACAAAATTGTTGTACTTATATATTTCAGTATCGAAGCATGGGCCAAATTCCTCCACCATACCTACCTAATGGAAACTGGACAAGCAATGATCTTCACCAAAAGCTATACACACTAACACATAAGTAATAGTTGGGCAGCCATTTGAATATTTTGAATTAGTGTCATTTGAATTTGAGCGCTTGGACAGAAAGCATGCCTAGAACATTACAAAAATCACATGTCCAAGACACAAAAAGGTGGCTTCCTATTTTCAGTACAGTTTTAATGCATTTTTTACCACTTTAATAAACAATAATTGCCCTTACCTCTATATAGTTGCAAAATATTTGTTGTTTGCATATGTTACTATTTTAACTTTGTTCAAGAGAAAAATTCAAGAAAATCAAATTACTTGGTACCTACTAAATTATATTCATTTTATATTCCAAGCAGCATCAAGACTACTTAGTCTAATGAACACAAGGATTTCGATGTTCATAATGTGAATACTGCTGAGGTGCTGCAGCCTTCTACTTCTGTAAGTAATAAATGAAACATAACATAATCATAAACATTTATTTATTTCTTAAAATTTAACTGTAGTAGGTTGGTACAATATTATACTAAGTAAGGTAAGTATAACACTAAAATAATAAAAAAAAACTTGAGAGGTGTCAAGGGACACCCGGATGGAACGAAGTTCCTTTGCTTGCTTTCTATAAGAGAGAGAGAGACAGACAGAGAAACATGCAACGCTACACAGCTTACAAAAGCTTACTATAGCAAAAAGTGTCGTGACAACTTTTCGTAAGAATTTTTTCCGTCTGGCCCCCTTTCACAATGCGCGATAAGGAACTTCGTTCCAATAACACGAAGTACCTAATAGGTAATAATGTCATCAATTCATCATGTATGTACCAAACCCTAGTAAGGTGACAGTCCTCCGTACTAGTAAAAACTGTTTTACGGCAGGATGCCATGCCCTTCTTTAGGCTCATTTATGACATAGTTTTGCGGATGATGGATGGTGGAGGTACCTATGTAATTTATAATGAAAGCACACCTAGAGATAATTTGGTTCAGATCTAATATGAGTGCAAAATGTGTGTTGCACATGGAAAGAATTTCTTAAAACATGAAGTTATTGTTATTTTCAGAAAAGGAAGAATCATTCAACAAAAACAGAGTAAGTGCAGGTGCCTTATGAAACAAGTTTCTCCATTGAAAAAGCAAATCAGAACTAAGAATAAAACTAATATTCTAAACTATTTAGTCCACGATGAAGCAGTTGAGGAGCTTTCCAACAAAATAACAATTGTGTAACTTAAATGAGTAAAAACAATAGTGTTATAACCTTATAACTATAGTTAACAGTTTTCACTTACAGAATTTTCTTATGCTTAAAAATTGTGTCTATAATCTATTATTAAATTAGGCTAAATACCTACAAGTTAATCATCATGATCAGGGAGGTGTTTGTCTTGCAGTGGGCCATGCGATGCTGGCTGGTGACAACAAATGAATATAATTTTTTTCTGAGTCTAAATCAAATTGTTTATCTCATTAGACTTACAAAATAAGCACTTAGACAAGTCGAATTTTTTACAATATAAACACCTTGATTATATATAATTACCATTAAATAAGAAAAAAGGTGAAATTGACTATCATCTTCATGAAAAATTTTTGTCCACCAATACATGTACATTGGTACTGCTAGCTAAGTAGGTATGCAAGAAATTTGTGTTAATTTGATTTTAACGATGTTTTGTTTAGTATTGCATAGGTCAACATGCGAGTAATAAGTATTGAAAATTTTGATTGTGCGGGGCAGGGAGGTATATTTGCGATAGTAAGTAGGAGCATGTCGGTGAGTCTGTGAGAGAGAGCAGATAGTTTGATCTTAGACAAGAGTGAAGCAGTGTATGGTGTAACAGTGTTAGATCAGCTGCTTCTCTCCTCTTCTCCAATGGTAATAGATGGTGGTGTCTACCGCTGTCAGTATATTCTGGCTTGTAATTATAATAACTTCATTGCTTCTTTTTATTTGATAATAATTTTGTAAAATTTTACTGCCTATGTACCTATGTACACTAATTATAACTGCTTCCAAATTTCGCGTTTCCGGTCCATTCTAGAGTCAGAAATATATAAGAATGTTTGTTGTGAAATGTAAATTGACATAACCTAGTGTGCCTTGTGCTCCTATGGTAAATAAATATATGAGTATGAGTATGTATGTAGTTCATTCCATAATAAACATGTAGTACAGTAGGTAGGTACCTATATAAAATTATTCAAATATCCCGTCATTTGCTCCACCTGTCCAAATGTTTACGAGGGGGTTCCACTGGCGGCGGCGCTAGTGTAGTACTTCAACTTCTTTTGCAGTATGACGTTGGATTTCTTCTCCTTGGAGTTTTTTGTTCCTTGGTCCTACCTGTTTAGTGCAAAGGAACTAAATAATGTAATGTATTTGAAATGAATGTATTTAGTTGAATAAACCGTAGGTGAATTCTCCTGCAGGTATATCGATTAGTAGGTGTGTGTAAAACGATCTGTAAGTATGTATAGTAGGTGAATCGAACGTAGTTGTTTCAATAATAGTTGAATCAAGTTTAGTTATGGTATTCACTGCCCAGCCTCTGCGGTGCGACCCGCAGGGGCGCGCCGCAGCACAACGAGTTGGAGAATGCCACCTGCGTCTTGGGCCATGAAGGTGTTAGTGTATAATATGATAATGTAACCAGTCAGCAGCTATAAAGTGTGCTTCCCCGCGTTTGCGTAATTTGCGTAATGTTGAAAATAATAAAATCAGTTCGAATTGCAATGATGTTACGCCGTTTCTTTCGGTACCTTCCTAGCTGTAGCTACTAGCTGCTGGGTATTTTAATTTGAAATAAGAAAAAGCGCATTTACGGATAAGGCCCCGGTGACGATCGCTCGCAAGTTCGCAACTTCAATTCAAGGCACGTACAAAATCCGCTCCGAAGATAGCTATCTCAGAAGATGAAGGCGTAGTGCCCATAGTCCCCACGCTGGGCATGCAGGTTGGGTTGATCGCAGTTCGGTGGTAGAATTGTTCGTTAGTTTTTCTACAAGTAGGTACGTAGATACCTACTTATATCTCAAGAAACCTATCAGGAAATACTTATGTAGTTACCTATACTTAAGCCAAATTCAGTATGATATTTTTGTAAAGACACCGAATTATTTAAACATAGATTATTTAAATCTATGGCTAAAGTGCTTTGATCACATATAATAATATTGTAGGTACATAGTTACTTTGTTCTGCCGTTGTTGGTTGTATAGCCATATTGCACTAAATTATTTATCTTTTACTTTTGATAGAAATCGACTAGAATGATATTATCAAAACATTATAGGTACGTAGGTATTATTGCTAAGTATTTCTTTTCAATCAATCAATACGCCGGGCAAGGAGGTGTGGCTTGAAGGCCGTGCATCGTCTAACGTCGTTTCAGTTCGGCAGTCTTCGACACGGCGTTGTGTGCGTGCGATTAGACGTATTGTACGACTCTACGAAACTCGCACGAATCGAGACGAGCTGCTCCGAAATCGGACGAATACATAAGCAGCTGTTTATGAGAAAGTATATAGGTGTACAGGGTCACCACGCTCAAAAAGTGTAACTTGAATTAATATCAAAGAAAAAGCAATACTGCATGAATAAAACAAATAAATAAAATTATAATTGCATAAGTTGATACAAAATGCTATGCAATATCTTTACCGCGGCAGTCCCCGAGTGCCACACGTCTTTTTTTGATGAAAGAAATCTATCTGCGCTCGGGCGCTAATAGTTCGAGGGACTCAAGACAAAAAATTGAAGTGAATCAGAGTCAATTGCACCTTATTTCTTGTTTGATAGTAATAACTATTTATCAAGCTGTTTATATAGTCAAATTTGACTTGTCTAAGTACTTATTTTGTAAGTCTAAAGAAATAAACGATTTGACTTTGACTTTGACTTTGGACTAAATGTTTCTTTCACCCGATGTGAACACTGTGCTTTTCATTACTAATACAAGGAAAGTAAAATAAAAATATGAATGAGCTAAAGAAAAAACATAAATCAACAACTTAGATATGATATTTATTTGAAGTCTATGGTAAAATTAGAGCAATTATTAGTTATAGTGAAAGGCTTTTTCCAACTACCTCTTGAGAAGTGAAATCTTTTTTTTTTTTTGTTAAATCCATCATTTTGCCTTTTGATAAACGATGTTAGTCTCTCGAAATCCTATAATATGTACATTGTGTTTAGTACCAGTAGTAAGGTTGTCTTTAACATAGAATATACGCTCCATAATATTGAAGGTTTGTAAATCTTTGAGAATTCGTTAAAATATAATAACAAAACGTTTTCTTATAACGATTTCACTATTTGCTCAGAGCGCCATTTACCTCTTGATACCTTCATTTTGATTTAGGTGGTAAAAGGTTTTCCACTTCTATTTTAGCCTCTTCTTTTATAAATTCAGGCGTAAAATTTATGTCTATATATATCACTGTCTGAAATTATTGTAATAAACAAAACAACGAAAAATCAAAACCCAAACTCGAAAAATCAAATGAAGATAGGATTGCCGTTTTCCCGCTTTCTTTTTATTTTATTTTTTTATTTATATTTTAATATGTCGCTTTGGACAAATTAGGCTAAAGCCATATTAGGGCCATACTGCCTTGTCTTACGTTAAATAATTTTCTTAACAGAAATACACGTCTTTACAGTTCAGCCATTTTGTCTTTTTTCCCGCTTTCTTTTTATCAGACATAAACAATCTTCTTTAAAGATGGCATAATAGCCATAGTAGCTCTCGCTATTCTACGATGGTACAATAAACATGGAAGAATACCGAGATATATGTTTAGTTTTTATTCCATTAGTTTTTATCATTTACAAAATGGTAAATATTTTGCCTAAATCTATGTTATTTTATAGAGATAGTTGAAAGTAAATTATAATTATGGCATTTTACCTTTAATTTATTTCAATTTTACATCATGCCGTAATTGAATGGCTGTATGAATTGCGTCAAAGCAGACGCAAAAGCCATCTCACAAGAAGTTGAAGTTGAGTGGTTGTATAGAAAGGTAGAATGCATGGTTCAATAGAAAAGTGAGGTGACAGCTGTCATTTTGTTTTGTACTTGTCCAAAGTATAACTTTCATCCCGCTGCGCAGGCAACTTCTGACCTACTTTCAGAGTATGAGTAATGAAAAGGTGATTTCTTATCCACAGGAACTAATTTATAGTATAAAAAGTAGCCTATGTTAGATTCAAATTCTTTTTTTCACTACAGTAGGAAACAGTAGAGTTTCCAACAGAGAAATAGGTATTAAAGAGACAAAAAAGGTACCTACCTAGTAGGTATTCCTAACAGTCGCTGTAATAAGGCATTAACACTTTTTCTGGCTCTGACACGGCCCCTACGAGTAGAGTGTCCTAACCTTTCATATTAAATTCATGTGTTGGCATTTGACAGCCCTGGGTTTAATTAAAAGGGGAGAGGTGAATTAGTCTTCGGGGACTCAATTTTTAGCGCCCGAATTTGTTAAAATTTGCCAATTACATTGATAAAAATGTTTTCCTAAAAAACCATGCGGGGTTTCCGCGAAATTAGATGACAATAACATTCATCCGCATAATCCCATACCGCGTTATTGAGAGCAAACGAAAGTATTTGTACAAATACGGGGGTAGAATACAGGTAAGCAAATAAATATATGGCGTTCCCTCTGTATTTACGTATCCCTCGAGTACCCTTAGATGTTCAGGCAGGAAAATGAAAATATCTTTCGTAATTAAAGCATAATTAAAATTTACCAGGTCCTTTTTGAGGATAGGGGTTTGCGTTTGGTTTTAACGAATCCAACTCACAACAGGTAGGTAACTAATGTATAACATAACGTAATCATTTATTTAATTTTGAGGGATTGTAATTAAACTTCAAATTAATGACGACGTTTAATGACTTGAATGCCATGAAACGGTCTACTTTAATAAGAATTTTATAATTTATATATAAGTTTATTGTACCTATGTATGAAAATATAAAAAAATGATGTGATTTGATATGATTTAACTAGAAAATTCTGTATTCAGTTGGTATTCAATTATTTTACTTTAGATGCACATGTTAAACTTGAAGTCGTCATGTTACTTCAAATATGTATGGTTAAGTACTATTTTGGTTTATAACTTAAGCTGAGTAAGGTGTGTCACATAATTCCTAATATTCAAACAATTTTACGTCCCGTAAAATTGTTTGAATAAATCTATAAATCTCTAAATAAATTCACAGTTTCAGTCTGAGTTTAATAGTAGTGCGGCTTGCTTGCAGCCGTCAATTTTTTTTCTCCTAATTTTTTTTATTTTATTTAAGACTAGCTGTGCTCCGCGACTTCGCACGCGTTGTTCCTATGGAAACGTTTAAAGATTTTTTCCCGGCAGTTATACGAATTTTTCTCGCCGTAAAAACCATCCTTGAACTTCAACTACCATTAAAAAAAAAAATTGGCCAAATTGGTCCAGGCGTTATTGAGTTATGCGCTTACCAACACATTTAGCGATTCATTTTTATATTAAAGAAGATTGAATCAACGCCCTAAAATCTTTGAGTAAATGTTTTGTATGTCAGCATAGATATTGTTCTTGGCTTGGCGCCATAGAAACGGCCTCCTTCACTCGGGTTGAGGAGATTCAAACACGTTGTGCTAGGACATGTCTACCACCTAGATAAGTTCAGAACTTAGGGTTGCTTTAAGTTTTTCATAATCGTAATACTTTATTTGCTGAAAAGTAGAAATTTAGGTATGTAGTCTTAGATTTTTAAACACATACATATTACATTCTACCTTAAAATATGTTCAAAATTAACAAAGGCTAACTTATTAATTGTATAATAAAAAATTAACAAAGGTTAATTTTTACTCCACAATATTTAACAATAAACAATAAATCAATTCCCGATTTGATCCGCTAAATTTCAATTCAATTAAGTAATTTCAGACGCAAATTACACTTCATTCAAATCACAGAAGTTGTACAGGTACCTAATACATTCTGTTTCACCGTGTAGGTACATCAGACACGTAGCACCGAAGGACTTGCTGGTAGAGGGTATAAAGAACACGTGGCGTCTTTAATTAGTGCAAGTGAGTGCTGCTAGCGATGAGTCTTTGAGATACTAGTTTATTAATTATCTTATCAGCTTTAAAATGTATCAGATTCGGATTTAAGGTAAGTATAAGATTATTCAGTTTAAGATTAATTTCATTTTTGTTTATTAGGGTACGAGATACTTTATCTCGATATCTACACTAATATCATAAAGAGGGAACATTTCGAATAAACAGGGAAAAAATTGGATCGATTTCAAAAATTAAATGTTGAATGAAAACTTTCTAAATCAAATATAGTTGGAACTTGTACGATTTGGTCCGATGAAATATAAACCAAAAATTCTTTCTTATTCAAATTCAAATTCTAAAATGCTTTATTTCCATAAATTTTACACATAGAAAACGTCAAATCAAATTAAAAAATACACTGACACGGATATAAAGTGGTATTTTTTATTTTGACCGCTTCGGTATGTAGAGAGAAAGTAAAGAAACGACGAAGAAACCTTTAGCCTATTAGTTGTTATTATTCGAGTTGGAGCAAAATCCGTCCCAAGCTTTTTTATCCTCTACATAATCTGACTCCGATAATCTTTGGTTTTGCAACCCTCGAACAAGCTCAAGCTGCAAGCTATTTTTTGTAAACCTTTGTTTACATATAAAGCATGGAGGATTCGAGAGCCAAGTATAGATTCAGTCGTGTAGACCAGGTACTTTAGTTTGGGACTCATTTTTAGGTGTTCTGACTCAGCTAAAACAACATGAATAGTAGGCACAGTTTTTTCTGTACATATTCTTTTTTATGGCTTAACTTCCGAACTAGGTCAACGTCCTTTCGTTTGGCTCGGAGAAGTCAATTGTTTTTCCTTTGGATTCGATTTTCCTTATTTCAACGGCTATTAACACACCCTCAACGAGTCCCCACCTAAACGGTATATATAATAATAACCTATTAGTAAAAGCAGGAATCTCTGATTTCTCTGTTTTGGCTTGCAAAGGGATACCTACTGACTTACTGGTAAATATATCCACAAGTACCTAGGCAGACGTTATTACCACCTATAGCGGCTCTCTGTGATGATCGATAAGCCCCGATTTTGACGCTGCTGTCAATCAAATTTCCTTTTCTTCGGTAGAGTACAAACTCGGAGTCTTCCCGAGTGAATAAGTTTCTTCTGGGAAAGGCACATCTTAGACCACGTCTTCACTTTCACATGTGTGATTGCGGTATGCTATGTAGGGCGAAAGTACTCCTCTTTCCGCATTTGGACTCGAGTTGGTCTGTTATGCGTTGTTTCGTTTGCGCTTGCGTTACAGCGCAGAATCTTCCTGTGGTCTTCACAGGCTTCGCAGAGTTACCTCGGCAAGTTGAGGATTTCTGTTCGTTGTGCAATAGGGTATATGCATGTGACTTCAAAAAAGCTAATACTTTTTTACCTATTATCTATTGATATAGAAATATATCTGTATATTATTTTTGTATTATATGATCTTTTTATTGTGAAATTTAATCATTGAGAAGTAGATATTTAAAGTCTCAACAGCAAAATGTCTAAACGCAACGCTATTGGCATGTGAAGCGTGACGTCATACTTGAACATTTTCGTATGGGCATGAAGTTTTGACTTTGAGTTTACATAATGGGACTGGATGATCCGTGACGTCATAAAATGCAATGTCTGACATGGCAGCGTTTTTATCACCCGAAACTGAGTGTAGTTTTACTTTTAGGTTTTTATCTCAATAATTTAATTTTTTTTGGGTGTTATATTTTTTTTCGTTTATGTATTAACCTAAATAATCGACTAAAAAAATAAAAAAAATCCATGCATATACCCTATTAGTCCCTCGCTCCAGAACTACGTGGGCAGCTGATTCGTCGTCATTGAGACTCACCCTCTGCAGAGAGAGCTGTCCGTCGCTTTGATGGTGTATTAGCGTGATGGTGGTCAAAAGCTTTACTATCACCGATATTTTTTTTATTTCAGAGACAAAATGGCTTTTCATCGATTCATTGCACTCCTGATACTAGCTAAAAAACTACCATCTATGAACTTTTTGTATGAAAAAAAAAGTATAGAGATAGTATAGAACAATGCCGAAGATTCGCTCGCATTTTATTTGAAGTCGAAAAACCTATCAAAGTGCGTGAGTTTGCGTCCCAAACTGCCTACAACATTAATAGTCCTTCTTAGAAAAGTTTGGGCCCAAATATTTGTTACAGTGCAAAACTGGGATAATGATGTTGAAATAAGGTCAAGATTTTACGCTTGCTTGGTTCCCCGGTTGGCTGATGATAATTTTGATTGTCTTTGGAGTTCCGTAGAAATTGTCAATCATACGGGGTGAATCATCAGGCAGGGGTTCAATTCTGCTAATGAATCACTTCACTATATACGACAATGGATTGATTATTAATAATCCGCTTGATTGTTTGACCATTTTATTTATTCTGGCCTTATTATTACGTGAACCCTTGTTTATTAGTATAGTAAAGGCGGTAGCGGTAGTATAGTAGCGGTGGTATACGGTTTTTTTATCGTACCTATATTTTTATATCGTCCGAGCTATGGAGAGAGCTATGCTTAGAGCTTCTCTACGCGTTAGTATCTGGAATTCCGAATTCAGTAGATAAACTATAGATATCAGAATTAACAAGCTAAGGTGGCAATGGGTAGACGGTAGAAGTCGCAGAACTGACCACCGCTGGGGAGTGAGGTCCTCGGATGGCGACTGTGACGCAAAGCGAAACGAAGTATGGGAAGGCGTCCCACTCGATGGACCTACGACATTAGTGTCTGTCAAATTAGTAAAGTCTCGTTTTGGCGACATCTAAATATATTCAGATGTCATGTAACTTTATAATTAACGTTTGTAGGTATTATGGTATGAAGTGTAAGCATTTATTTTCTAGCTAAACATATTTATTCAGTACCACCGTCTATTTAATTTTTTCATGTATGGTCCATCCCAAGCTTGTCTGGCAGACATCGCTCTCAGTGATAGGCCTTTTACACTTTCTTTTTATATATTTTTTTGTTTTTTTCCTGCAGAGAACGTATACAGGCTGATGCTGCTCTTACCTGCGGTAGGACTGCGGTGCGACCGGCCAGCTGCGTCGCGAGCGCAGCACTAGCGCCACCCTCGGCATGGACCCGTGCAGATTGCTGCTCATCTGGGGTGCTGTGCTGATGTGCGTTTGCGGCTCCAGCCGCGCTGGTTGGTGTTGTTTTTACCCCACAAGTGGGATGTGCCGTATTCTGTAAGGAAATTAATAGATAGTCAAAGAACTCGCACACCACTTATTGAGCATATATTTGGTATATCAGTGATATACCTTATATGTCTTTTATTATAGGTATAAAACTATTTAATAATCACATCACATCCACGCTTATATTATAAACACAAAAGTTTGAATTTTTAAATTTTTGCATGAATTTTTGTTGCCTCTTCACGCCATAACGACTTAATTAACCAGGCTAAGATTTTTGTATAGATATTGCATAGTTCTTAGTTTGGAATCAAACATAGGTTACTTTTTATCACATAACAGATCTCATTCCAACTAATGAAGTATAGGACAGTGAAGTGTGATAGAATAATAATTTTTGTAATCGAATTTCACAAATATGTCTACGTAACTACGTAGGGACCACTAGAATATTGTATTGTTACTACACGGTTTGCTATGTAAAATTTTAATCTCATTGCTACAGTTTTTATAGTTTACACTATTCGTAATTTCTAATAAATGTCTCTAAAATGTTGTATTTCTCTCCAAATAAGGTTTGCTAGAAGATTCTTTTTAGGGTTATATATTCCTTTGCCACTTCTTCTCTAGTTTTATGTTTTATAGGTACCTCTATGTTTTATTTAGTGCAATAAAGAGTTATGAATGTTTTTACGGTCTTGTTGGGTTGTTATTGTGGTTTTGTCATGCTTCTAAAACTCATAAAATACCGTAGGACAACATAAGTCACTGGAACTTATTTTTAGCGTACATTGGCCATGGACTTATATTTGATATGCAAACATATTCACCTACAGTTGGTTCCTTACCTATCATGATAGGTACACAGTAGTATTCTAGCTCACTTTATGTTAAAAATAGGACCCCAAGACGCGTCTACTAGTTAGTGTGGTCTAGTTAAGCGAATATAGTTGAGTTTGGACCTAAAAACTGCTGAAAACTTCTTTAGCAAATTTCGTTACCACTTAAACATGAAGGTAACGACAGTGTACTTGAACTGCGAACATTTTTATACGAACACACAAACACAAAACACTCTCCAAAAATAGAAAACTACCTGGTAAAGAGCACTCTGGCAAGTTGAGGCGCAAACTTCTAAAAGTCGGGGCACACATCACAATAACTCATCATTAGTCACTGACATCTAAATAATAGTGTTTTATGCGAATATATAAATTGTTATCCTGAAAACGTCTAGTTCAGAACACTTTTAGAAAGATACTGAATCTACTTCCTCATTCCAGATATTTACGACATGTATGTTTGAAGCAAACAAACAAAAGTGTGCACGACGCATTACAGTTTTCCACTTTGCCAAGACTTGACTATGACTGTTGGTCAACCGTGTGTTGGTAATTACTACTGTGATAAAGGTATATCGCGTTCCTATACTGTGTTTTTATTTCTCTACGTTTCTGTCATGTACACTGTTTGTGAGCGCGGCCTAAATTCATGCTATCTCATTATGGACATACCCGCGCGATAGAATGAAATGCATAATGGTTTATGCCGCCGAACAGACTTTAGCACAAGGGTTATGATAGAAAAACGAATGAATGTATCTTTTCAAAATAAATTTATTTGAACTAATTAATAACTAAACTATGTCGGTAAACCCTTCATTTTAGAATGTTTCCCCGTGTGTTATTATTTTCGCCCACAGTTAAGCTAAAATTCGTGTTGAAATACGAAAGTTTAGAAGCTTGTATTTTTCAAACGTATACTTTTTTTACTGTTTTAGTTGTATACAAACATAGTTTATCACGGTATAAATTGATTTCATTCTTAGTTTTGGATGGTGAACATCAAACAGCCTTGTATTTACCCTTCTATGGGTAACTAAAAGGCTGTTTGTATGAAAAAATTATGAAAATTATGCGACTAGTTCCACCACAATAATCATTAAAGTTGTGATATTATTAAATAATGTTATGAATCACATCACACTAATATTATAAATGCTTTTTATCCCATAAATCAGTTACCGTGTCCTCAAAATCCCCTTTAAACGTTTCCATAGGAACAACGCGTGCGAAGCCGCGGGGCGCAGCTAGTTTATAATATTAGGTCCTTACATATGAAATTGGCGTTTTTCGTACTGGCCACTTTAATCACAAATTTCTCCTCTTTGGTAAGGAATTCCAAATTCAAATTTGTACAGCTATAGACTCATGTATTTGTGCTTCGATGATCGTCATTCATTTGTTTTTTTTCTTCTGTTTTTTTCTGTTTGCGTTACTCATTTTACAAAATGGAAAACTTAAAATATCGCATTATTTACGAGTACGAGTTCCGCCGTGGCACTAGTGCTGCGGAAACAACTCGAAGGGTGAATGATGTGTATGGCGGTCGTGTTGCAAAAGAAAACACAGTTCGTTTTTGGTTCCAACGTTTTCGTTCTGGAAATTTCGACCTGCAGAACAAGCCCCGTGGACGGCCTGAGACTCAAGTTGATAATGAAGAGTTGAAGGCTATTGTGGAAGCGGATCCATCGCAAACCACGTCCGAGTTAGCTGCAGGCTGCGATGTTAGTGATAAAACTGTTTTAATTCACTTGAAGCAAATTGGGAAGATTAAAAAGCTTGAAAGGTGGGTACCTCACGAATTGACTGAAGCAAACCGGCAAACGCGCGTCGACTGCTGCGTTACATTACTAAACCGGCACAATAATGAAGGTATTTTAAACCGAATCATTACCTGTGATGAAAAATGGGTTCTTTACGATAATCGGAAGCGCTCAGCGCAATGGTTGGATCCTGGCCAGCCAGCCAAATCCTGCCCCAAGCGAAAATTAACCCCAAAAAAGTTACTTGTAAGCGTTTGGTGGACTAGTGCCGGTATTGTTCATTACAGTTTTCTCAAACCTGGCCAGACTATTACGGCTGATGTCTATTGTCAGCAATTGCAAACCATGATGGAAAAGCTAGCGGCTAAACAACCTAGGCTGGTCAATCGCTCCACGCCACTGCTGCTTCACGACAACGCTAGACCACACACTGCGCAACAGACGGCTACTAAATTAGAAGAGCTTCAATTGGAAAGTCTAAGACATCCTCCGTACTCCCCGGAAATTGCTCCAACAGATTACCATTTTTTTCGAAATTTGGATAACTTCTTGCAAGGGAAAAAATTCAACTCCGATGGGGCAGTCCAAATCGCCTTCAAAGATTTTATTGATTCCCGTCCGACTGGTTTTTTTAGTAAAGGGATCAATGAACTACCTATAAGATGGCAAAAGTGCATAGAAAATAATGGTTCATACTTTGATTAATTAAATATATTATATTAAAAAATATTCGACTTTTTGTTCCTCCCATACAAAACGCCAATTTCATATGTAAGGACCTAATATAACTAGCAGCACCTCCCGGTTTCAGCCGCGTAGTTTCCGTTCCCGTGGGAATTCCAAAGTCAAAAAGTCAAAGTCAAATCGTTTATTTCTTTAGACTTACAAAATAAGTACTTAGACAAGTCAAATTTTTACTATATAAACAGCTTGATAAATAGTTATTACTATCAACAAGAAATAAGGTGCAATTGACTTTAATTCACTTCAATTTTTTGTCCACTAGCGGAAGAAGTGAAAAAGAAACCACTAGCAAGTCCATCGCTTATCAACTAATACAATCTTAGGATAACTAAGTCTAACTGGTCTTACATACTATTGTCTGTATGGAACTGGGCGACATCCGGCCAAGCGTTAACATCATTTACGTAGTCATCTACGGAGTAATAGGCTTTCTTGATAAGATTTCGTTTTATGTACAGTTTAAATTTACGAATAGGGAGCTCAGTTGCTTCAGATGGAAGCTTATTATAGAATCTTACGCAATTGCCCACAAATGATTTCCCTACCTTTCGTAATCTATATGATGGGATGTGTAATTTGTTCTTGTTTCTTGTATTTTTATTGTGAACATCACACCTTTTCATAAAGTTATCTCTGTTTTTGTGTGTATACATTAGATTTTCATAGATGTATTGCGATATTACTGTTAAAATATTTATTTCTTTAAATAATTCCCTTAACGAGTCTCGTGGATTTAATTTATAAATAGCGCGTACCGCCCTTTTCTGAATAACAAAGATAGTCTGGATGTCAGCTGCCTGTCCCCAAAGCAAAATACCATAAGACATAACACTATGGAAGTAACTGAAGTAAACTAACCTAGCTGTATCTTCATCGGTAATGTATCTAATTGTTCGAACCGCATACGCTGCTGAACTAAGTCTGTTTGCCAGAGCATCAATTTGCGGTCTCCATTGAAGAGAGGAATCAATATGTAACCCTAGGAAAACAGTTGAGTCTACAAGGTGAACAATCTCATCCTTTAGCATTATCTTAGTTGGGAGCTCTCTTACATTTGGTAACATGAATTTTATGCATTTGGTTTTTGAAGCATTGAGTAAGAGGTTATTGGCGGTGAACCAATCTAGTATTTGTGAAAGAGAATTATTTACATCGTCATAATTATGTTTATTTCTGTCAACTTTAAAAATCAATGAAGTATCATCAGCAAATAAGACTATATCACAGAGATCTTTTGCTAGAAATGGGAGATCATTTACATATACTAAAAATAGAAAAGGACCCAATATTGATCCTTGCGGGACTCCTAAATCGATTTTTGATCCCCTAGATCTTTCTTTACCAATATCTACTTTTTGGACTCTATCAGATAAATATGATTGCATAAGGTCCAGTGCCTTGTTTTGAATTCCATAATGTCTTAGTTTATTTATTAATGTACCATGATCAACGCAATCAAAAGCTTTAGAAAGGTCACAAAATACACCAATAGCGTTTTTCGCTTTATCCCATGCATCCAATATGTGCTTTAATAAAACTGTACCAGCATCAGTTGTCGATCTACCCTTGGTGAAGCCAAATTGATTTTTATGTAACAACCTATTGAGGTTGAAGTGAGAGGACAACTGTGTGAGAATAATTTTTTCAAAAACTTTACTCATTGCAGGAAGTATTGAAATTGGCCTATAATTGGCCGGATCAGTGTGGCTACCAGATTTATAAAGAGGAACCAGTTTACTATATTTCATGAGATCAGGGAAAACTCCTGCATCAATACAACTATTAAAAATGTAAGCCAAGTATGGAGCAACTTCCTTAATAATAGAACTCAGTACTTTGGTTGAAATACCCCAAAGATCCTCAGTATTTTTGATGTTAATAGACTTAAATGTTTTCACAATATAATTAGCGTTTACATGACTAAATATAAAAACCTCGGTACATTTATCTACAGATGATTCTAATAATTTAACCGCGATTGAAGGTGAGGAGTTTAGAGACCGGGTAACAACTTTAGGAATATCAGAAAAGAATGAATCAAAAGCATCGGCAATATCTTTATCGTTTATAAGTATTGAATTATTAATTTTTAACCTTATTTCTCTTTTTCGTGACTTAGATTTACCAGTTTCGTTATTTATAAGTCTCCATGTTGCTTTGATTTTATCAGATGAGTTTACAATTTTTTTCCTCAAAAACAGGCATTTCGCTGTGTTACAGACTTTTTTAAATGTTTCGTCACTCCCTGATAAGTAAGGTTTTTAATCATGAAATATTTTTTTTAATCGTTCCAGTAGTTTCGGAGCCTATTCAATACAAACCAACAATGAAATCTTTCCTCATTATAATAATATTTAATATATAATATAATAAGATATTAAAGTTCTTAAAGCCAAAAAGGCATTTAGCTCTTATTAGAAGTGAGCCAATAATAGCTGTTAAGGCCCATACACCAGCGAAAGTGTTGCCCCCAACTATTATTTCTTATTATTACGTTGAAAGCAGGAATTTTTAAAAATCCTACCTATTATAGCTATTTATTAATGGTACCTATTATAAGCTATTTATTAATGCCTCTGTAATAGTTTCATTTTGTAAAGCTTAGGAAGAGATACGAAGTTGCGCTTTTTGGCCACCAAACTCTATTTTTGCATCTCCTCCTAAACTATATGAGATAAAATTATAAAAGAGGTATTAATAAATAGCTTATAACAGATACCACAAACTGAACGTAGGATTTTTAAAAATTCCTATGATAAACGTAAAGATATGATAAAATAGGAATTGCTGTCAGATTGGCTCGGGTATGCGCCTTAAGGCGCATACCTATTTTTTAATACCTCTTTTATAATTTTATCTCATATAGTTTAGGAGGAGATACAAAAATAGAGTTTGGTGGCCAAAAAGCGCAACTTCGTATCTCTTCCTAAGCTTTATAAAATGAAACTATTACAGAGGCATTAATAAATAACTTATAATATATACCACAAACTGGACGTAGGATTATTAAAACTTGCTGCGTTTAACGTAATAATAAGATAAAATAGTTGGGGGCGCCACTTTCGCTGGCAGCAAACTCATTGCTACATTATCTATCTTTGGTACACGGCAAAATCAGTATGAACAACAAGAAATGCATTTACACTGCAGTTTATAAGATGTGCTAGTATAACGGGCACCTTGCACGTGCACAACAATGAATCCAGGCACTTTGGACATCCTTCGTAGCATATTGATCGCGATGAAAGACTTTTATCGTCTTTTCACATGCAAATTAAACCGTGCTCGAGCTAAAGACTTGTAGAGCAAAGCAAATTTTACCCAACCCTGGTTGTTGAGGATGGTTACTGTTCTGGCACATCACAGTAATATTATAAATGCGAAAGTAGTAGTAGTAGTGTATGGATGGATGGATGTTTGTTACCTCTTCACGCCAAAGCTACTGAACAGATTGGTCTGAAATTCTACATGCAGGTTATTCTAATCCTGGAATCAAACATAGGCATCAAACATAGTTTTATCCCATAAATCCCGTGGGATAGAAATCACCTCTAAAAGTTTCTATTGGAACATCGCGTGCGAAGCCGCAGGACGCAGCTAGCCATACATAAATTCATGATGAACAAAAACCGTGGTAAAAACTTAACTCTCATCTCGCCATGCGTTTTTAAAAGCTACGAAGAAAACAACACCATTCGAGTGATCGCAGTACCTTATAGTTCACCAGCAAGAAGAGCTGAACATAATTATGTATAGTCAGCAAAAATTGCGCCATACCACCACTAGGGTGATTTTTCTGTGTAGTGAATAGTTGCCAACCCCGGCTTGCTCGATATCTTTTGTTTTTAACGCAAAGCAAAATAGTTTCAAACTAGATAGGCATTACGTTTGGCGATGGTACCTAATGTTTTTTTATATAAAATGATTAGCTTTTCTAAAAAAAAGTTTATATCTAACATTTTATAGAAAGCAGGTACGTACTCTAAGAAAAAAACAAGAGACTTAAAAGAACAAAGCCCAAAAATAATCTCATAAATTTGAGTCTTATTCGCCGAAACCTGTAAGTATTCATGTTATCGAGACAAAGAGATTCAATAAGTGATACAAAAGAAGGGGTAAAAACCTCGCAGAGCTCATTTTCAACAGCGAATAAGCTTGGCGCACAGAGAAGGGCTATATTGTTATCAATATTCATCATCATCACGCTCAAGTCAATAGTGAACAGGTATCTTCTAGATAGTAGGCAACATATCACTTAAACAAATTCGGTATATCGGCAAAAAATCATCAGTAATAGTAGAGAAAAAAATTAAAGTACAAATTCTGGTAAAATATTCTTAGAGATCCAAATAATCTAAATCTCTAATAGTGCATGATATCTTTTGTGTACCAACGTTTTTGTTTTACGTTTATTGAAGGCCTATTTACGAAATTTTGTACGGAGTTGAGTTGCTCTTTCATTTTGGAATAAGTGAACAAACACAGAGACGAACAATAATAGTGACTTTGTTTTGTAAACGTAGAGAAAGCCATTTACAAATCGTTTTTTTTCTGACACAATAAAATGTTTACAATATTATATAATGTTGATTCCGCAGGATCCCGTACTAGCCTAAGCTGTATTACATTTACATACAAGTAAACATTATCATTGCGAAAGCAAAAAGCAAAATGGCATTGTGAACCTGTAGTGTTAATTTTTTTCGAGGATAATTAGTAGTATCCTGTAACATTAAAAACATAATTTTTTTAAGCAATCTCTTCTATGTTTGTTACAACAATTTCGTTGTTATCTGCGCCGATCGTTATTAGATTTTGATGACAAAAGGAGGATGGGCATTTTGGGCCTTTTGGGTACTTTGTCCAATCAAGATGAGTCATACGTCGTTGGATAGCTCTTTTCAATAGGACAAAAAAATTATACTACGATAAAACTGTTGCAGTTGTCCGTTTTGAAATATACTCGAAAAAAGATGTTGAATTTTTATCACAAATAGAATAACAAAATCCTATTATCTTATCACGTTGATCGTTTAATTAACAGCATACTTTATTATTATTATACATAAGAAATGAAACAAAAAATATCTTGAATCATAATTAAGTAAAACAGTACAACGGGCGGCCTTATCGCTATAACCAATTTATTCCAGGCAATCAATTGCAGCATTTTTGCGAAATCACTGAGTGTAGATGACAATCCCTCCCACTTATAAACCTCTCCTAATTTTAATTAATTGCTTCAAGTTTTTTTTCCGAATCAGTGAATTACTCTAGGTAGGTACTACTTAGTGAATCATGAACTGGTATTCGTTGTTCGCCGGCTCCCTGACACGGCGCAGCATTTTTGGACATAATAGACTTATTAGAGTAGAGAACTTATCTGTCACTAATACGGCAGATATGGTCCGTAAGTGGTCTTTCGTTGTTTTTTTGAATTTTTAACCGACTTCAAAAAAGGAGGAGCTTCTCAATTCGACTGTATTTTTTAAATGTTTGTTATCTCAGAACTTTTGACTGGGTAGTCAGATTTTCATAATAATTTTTTTATATGAAAGCTGGTGCTTCTCATGTGGTCCCATTTTTATTTGGTCCAGTTCTAACATGGGATCTATATAATTGAAGTCGGTTTATAGTTTTTTATAAACCAAATCAATTATTCATTACTCATACTCGAAAAGTAGGTATGACTGAAGTTGCCTGAGGAGCGGGTTGAAAATAATACTTTTCAGCCCTATATCTAATTCTAAAGGTATTAGATATAAAACTATTGGCATGCTGCCCTCCCCGTCTCGGGACTAAATAATTTACTTTCGCTCCTAGTGAAACAATGTACTATTCCCGCTAATATGTAAAAAGTTGCAAATGATTTTTATTTCTCACCTTTTTAAACCCTTGTTATTTTATTTTATTGTATCATTACCGGAACTGTGTAATGTGCCGAAGAGGGCTAGATCAAGGCAAATACCAAACGTCTTTTTGAGTCAAGACTACGACTTGGCAAACGTATGTAGGACGCCATCTGGCTAGGTGGGATGAAGACCTGCGAAAGACTGCAGGCAAATGTTGGATGCGTCAAGCTGAAGACAGGGCGCTATGGCGCTCATTAGGGGAGGCCTATGTCCAGCAGTGGACTAATATAGGCTGATGGTGGTGATGATGATGTTATATTGTAAATCCAATACAATGCTAAAATGTTACAAAAAACCTGATTTATTGAGGTAGGTATGCACCGTTTTAGTAGTACTTTAATAGAAAGGGTCAGAAAACTCATCAAAATAAACATCTTTCAAAGTGGAATTACTCAAAACGGACAACGAACCGGGAGTAGCCCCTTAGATATTCTTATTCTACAGGAACTGAGCTTTCCAACGACATATCAATCAGTTCGATTGGTGCCTGGCCCAGGCGCCATACATTTGTGCCCATCCTCCTTTAAGAAGTAATTCCTCAAATGTTTGATTCTCTAAGACTGGTATTGCTTTATTTGTAAATACTAGTTCTAATTTATTTCTATTATTTGATTGAAATTTGTTCAATATTCTTTTTCAATAAACTATTTACTCACGCCCGTCAAGCCCACTTCTAGATTAATTTTATTATTTTTCTTAAGACGAATTGCTAAAGTTTAACAAAAGAGTACCAAGCACTGATTAATTACAAACAAAGGAACGAAGGCGAAGTTGTTTAAATTCATTTGGTTCGGCCCAGCTATAAATGTTTTAATTTATTAGGTACTGACATAATAAGACTTCCTTTTTGTAAGTAAAACACAGTGGCTCGTTCAATAGACTGTATTGACACAACATACATAACATAGTAGGTTTACAAACAGATGGCGCTAGTAGTAGCAAGCAGCTACAATCATTACATTATTTAGTTACAACATTAACACTTTTGAGGTGGTGATGTAAATTTCAAGTGTATATTAGGACAAGTAAACCGATTAATCGATTAACCGAAAAACCGATTAACCGACTGATTTTACGTCGGTTTTTTCACCGGGTTTTTTTCTGAAAATAACCGGGTTTTCGGTTATTTCATATAAGAAATAAATGACAAAATTTCGGTTGTTTTTTATGAGAAATAAATGATAAAAGTATGCCTTGGAGACTTTAAAACGACCATAATAATACTAATTAGTTTACAACACTAAATGCGTTAAAATTACTAAAATACAAAAAATTACCTCTCCTTGGACCGCATAAAAAATCTCGTGCAATAAGCTATTATTATCAGCTGAGCAGAGCAAGATAGCGAAGGATGGCGAAGGCATGGTAGAAATACACCTGATTCAAGTGGACTCGATTTAGAAACGCGAGTTAGGGTAGAAATGGCCATGTATGTTGAAGGGGAGACATGGGATACAACTTAGAGAAGGTGTACCAAGCTCTAAAGCATTTTCTCCCACTTCTGTAAGATCAGAGAGAATATTTTTATCGGCAGGCCTAATGTGCAACAAAATCCGTAGTTCGCTGGGTGACGACTCTCTCAACGCACTTGTGTCACTATGGTTTTATTATCAAAACAAAAAGTATGGCTCATTATCTGTGTTTTATGTGATTATCTGTGATTAACTATGTGTTGACAGATTAAATACTACCAATTAAAAAGAGAATAACATTTAGTAACTGTTAGGACTGATTTATCTCAATGTTTTGAGATAACTATAATATTTTTGGTTTGTATAACTTTATTTGAGCAAGAGTGAGTTAAATATTACCAAATGTACTTTAACAAGTTAATTTGAGTGGTGTTAGCTTTGGCAAATTTGGCCGTGGTCAAAGTCGGTCCTTGGCCGTAGCGGTTTTTTGTTTTTTCCATTGCGCGCGTGTGTCATTGATTGTGATTTTGTTTCTAAACATTCTTTTTTTTATTATTTATTAATCAACTTAAAATAACATTACATATAAAACTAATAATAACACTAGGTAAACCACAGAGGTTTGTGAAACAGTGCTATTAGCGAGTCAGCCGAATAGCTACCTATCAGATAGGTTTGACAAAAATAATAGCTTAATTTAAGTGTTAGTGTGATTGATTAAGTACTAAATGAGTAATAAAATTAGACAGAACTAGGTAGCTACAGTTATTAAAATAGGTACAATATATTTCTTTATTATCTTGAGAATAAGCTCATAAAATGGAATTGGGTGAGATCAAACTCTTTGATACCGATGCAGGTTCGATAAGAAGTACGATCTGAGTTTATATTTTACATTTTCAGGTGTTATAGTCTCAAGTAGTTCGATAGGAAGTTCATTTATTAGCCGAGGTACCAGATAAGTGGCCGTCCGCTAGCCGCACGCATTATTTGCGCGCGAGGTGACTTACATCTTACATCTATAAATAGAACTAGTTAGTCTATAAACAAAATACTTTTTGTTGTAGAAACAAAACTGTGAAGCTCTGTTTTGAGCGCTATTTTTCCATTTTCCTACTTTACATGAACTTCATTAAGGTAGTTTTATACAAGTTCAGAATATTTACTTGCTAATTTGTAGGAAATTATGTAGAGAATCCAAATATATAAAGATCTTACTAGGTATTCCCAGAGAATAACCAAGAAATCAGCGAAAGAACACATCATCATATCCCATTAGACGCGGGACGCGCGGGGAGCCGTGCCAGACGACGGAGGGCCCCTCCCGCGCACCCCGCCATCTGAGGGTATCCCCTCAGATGGTGGGGTGCGCGGGAGGCGTATCAGATCATTTTAAATCAAATGTTATATATACCTATGTAAAATACTCGAAAAACCGAAACCGAAACCGGTTAACCGGTTTTGGATTTTTTTTTACCGAAAAACCGGTTTTTTTAAACAACCCGGTTTTTACATGCCCTAGTTTATACTAACAGGTGGTCATAAAAATACTCGTATTTTATACTTATAATGACTAAGTTATAGATACTGATAGAAGCTAATGGAAGAAGAAAACTTGTGTGCCGACGCGACCTAAGTGGGAAAACGACTGATGAATTACCACGAAAATTATCAGATTTTTTAATCGATGAGTAACAAAATGTCTCATATTACCCATACCCATAAAATCAAGTTGTTATTTTTATTATCGCATCAAAATTATGTTAATAGCAGAAATAAAATATTCAAACATTAAGATATTAATCAAAATATTAAGAAAAAAACTTACCAGCTGACGCGGCCCGCGCTTGCACCAATTCTGCCCTTATATCCACGAGCTCTGCCTGCAAAAATAGAACAAAAACCTTTTATCTCGGCATTCCACATCCAACACACGGACGGTTGGTTTCATATGACACCAATAAGTAGTGTCGAATGTCGTTTTCATCACAATAGAGTTTAATCTCTGCATCAAGGGACGCGTAAATCCGAATTATCAATATTATGGTGGTATATAAGAGGCACGCGCAGGGCCAAATAAATCGTTTAACTTTCGCCCTAACACGTCGTGCCCTCATTGCACTCGTATTTCAACAAATCATGGTTATTATAAGTGATTTATTATATTTGCCCGGCAGTTGAATATGTCTCATACACGTATGAAATGGGTCAAAATAATTGGGCCATACTTGGGCTGATCTCAGTGCCCAGACTTGTGCCATGAGTAGACGAATAGCAATTTCAGGGAGCCTCAAATAAATAATGATAAATCGCTTATTGATTATTAATATGCGGGAAAAACAATCGTAACAGTCGACTTCTAGGAACGTATTCTGTTAGTGCATTGCATCGTGTTTACCATATACCATAAAACTATATATACAGGATGAAATACAGAAATACTTCAGCAGACCGTTTTTTAACCCTAAAAGCCTATTGGCTATATACTAAACAGCTCTATATAAATAAATGATATATAAAAATTTTGCTTTTTTGCTTTTTTTTCATCATCGTCAGCCGTTTACGACCTGGGCATAGTTTCTCTATGCTTATGCCAATCGCCTCGGTATTTTTTTTAATCTTTCCAAAATTTATAATTAGTACCTACTGTAACTTTTATTGTATGAAATAACATGGCATGTCAGCCCGTACTATTCAAACCAATATTTACATAACATTTAGGTAAATAAAACTGATACGGTCATGCAAAGTGTTGAAAAGATAAAGATTAAACCCGAGAGTTGAACTTTTGAGTGAATGAAAAAAATACTGAGAGTTTCTTATCTTACAATTCTCTACCATAAGGCACACGATCGAACATCCTGTATAATGCAAAGCAGTTACGTATGAAACAAGACATTCTGAACTAACAAGATTTAAATAATACTCACTCATGTAACAGATATAATATATTGCAGATTAGCTACATAACTCAAACTCAAACTCAAAAATGCTTTATTTCCATAAATACAATAAATGTACACTTAGAAAAAGTCAAATCATATTAAAAAAAATATAGGTGGAGTGTGACTTTTAGACCTAGAGTACATTATAAAACAATAAATATTTTAAATTAGCAGCTCTCGGAACAAAACTGATTTAAATCTCTACAAGGTGAAGTGAATCATTTTATGCAAATTCAATTCTGTGAATTGAGTCGCTGAGATTCCTAGGCAGATCGATTACGGACCCTACATGAGTGGATTCTAGGGAAATAAAAAATAAACGTCCTAGGATTCCGTCCATTTGATAGATGGTTAGGATGGTAGAGTGGATAGGCTTTTTTGTCAGCAACAGAGAGTCAAATCCATAGCGTCTATAATAAAAGACCTTCTAAGGTCACGCTCGTTAAGAATATGCCTATAAATTTAAGATGCACTGTCAGCCATCACGAAGCGAAACTAAAGAAAAAAATACCCGAAAATGACTTGAATTCAAATACAATATACACATTGCGACAGCCTTTATCAATTCAAGTTCATTTGTATAAGATACCGTCCATACGCACAAAGGCGGAAGTGTTTGTAATGGTACGTACCGGTAGCAAAAGCAATGCATGGGATCTCAAGTGGATGGAATGGATGCCACAAGGCGCGCGCGGTGGTCCGATGCACTCGGGCACAGATTCAGACTAACAAGACTCTAGACCTATACTTTCGAAGACAGCTCATTATACCTGCATACAAATAACCGCAATTTACAAACAAGAGATGCATAGATTAAATAAAAGATGTTAGACAAAACTACTCGGGAAGCAATAAGGAAAACAGTTTATGAATGTAGATGAATTTCACGATTCCGATAATTCGGGTCAGATTTCGTCGCCAACATTAACTTTGATCCGCTGTGACATTTTGATTCGACCGCCTTTCACACAGACTCGAGTGTGTAATTTGCTGGAACAAACTTTACTCTGTGATTTGTTTAGGTAAGTAAGTAGGTGCGTTGTCTGGCTGGCTACCTACTTACCGAGGGGTATGCCTACAAAGCAACACAATTCAGTACGTGTTTTATCGGTATGACGCCATGATGTTTATTTGTTTGCATTTTACTTTCAACGCACTAGCACTCCTTGCAAGTCAAGTCGACATATCCTTGGCATAGTTATTACAAAGTTAAATAGGCATTTCATTTTACGCAACAATAGTAGAAAACTCATATCTAGGTAACGCATCATTTGGGATGAGGCTCGTTGTAAAGCAAACAGCCAATAAACACGACCTACGCCGATTTCAAGATCATTATCGCCTGAATGACGAGTGGGTGTCTGTTGTGCTACGGAGCGATTGTGAATATTATAACAACACGTATAAAAGAACGCCTCCGCGAACAATACAATATTATATGCAGCTGAAGAACCATTACGATAAATTAACAGTAAAATCGTATCGCGAGACAATGAATGCGGTTCATTAGGGCTGCTATAAAATGAGAGTAACAATTTATGCCGACGGCAATTTGAATGCAAGAGCAATGGCTGCGTTCCTAGTTACAGCCTCGTCTCTAATTACGAGTTATTGGGTTATCCATTACTTGCTGGCAATTTAGCGACACAAGCGAACTTTAGTTTGGGTGGAAATAAAGCGCTTCAAGTTAAGTTCAACGATAGCATTTCTTCATGCCTGTGTGGGCGCCGATCTGAGATAAAGTCCAGCCGGCGGAAGATTGATTCACCGCTGCTCGATATCATTGCACGGATCTCAGATACACGAGCGATCTGGCCGGGCAGCGCACGCGCCGGTTCAGCTTTGATGGCAGCCACACGTGGACCTGTCAATTCATGCGCCGCAACAATAATAAATCTACAAATCGCCGTCGACACTTTCCTCCTCGCTTGTCTAACGACATGAAATTTGATTCTCATTTGAATAACAGCACATGCTATCGCGTTTTACTAGTGAGATCGTACATGAAAGCTCTTGACTCGCGGCATATTTACGTGGACCACACGGGTCGATCGTTCGAAAGAAACTAAATTTTCACTCAAATATAGAAAGTGATTGCTATAGATAGGGTACATGGTTCTATCTAGGGAAGGTTTACAGAAATTACGTTTTGTATGTACATTATGCAAAGGCAAACGATAAGACATAGGTCGATAGTAAAAGAAGAATAATCACCATATAAAGTCACGAATAAGGGTACAGAGGAGGTATAAGTTATGAGCTAGTAAAATTCCTGGTTAGTGCTACTTCCGCGACGATGGACGTTGCACATAACCTAATGTAACGACGCATGTTTGGAAGATTACATGCAAGGGAAGCTTGTCAATGTTCATTGCAGATATAAAACGAAATGACTTGTACTCATGGAGAATAGGTAAGCGTTGCTTGCTAACGCGTATGGAGAGGTCATTGTGTCTGCTGTCTACATGCCTTGTTATGTGTCTGACGCATTATTGCACCGCATGCAGGTCCTCATTTACATTCGTCTGGACTCCGTCGCAGTCTCATCACGCTCAGGCGCAACTGTTCTCCTCCTTTTCACTCATTGCCAGTCAATATGCAAATAAATACGAAAACATTTCAAATACATGAGCGATGGACAGCTAGTCTGAATGCTAAGATATATTCCTTAAACTTGTACGAGTATGCAACTTGTTCTGAATAACTAATCTGATTTTAGCATCGTATCAAATTTCGTAAAATCTTGATTTAGACTGGTATGTGCTCTGTGGCCGTGAACTCTGATGGCAGCAACACACGCCGCACGCCCACACTGCAGATACTTGACACCCATAGATATTTAATGCAACCCATCTTAAAACTTCTAATAGTTCTCTACGTGCAATGCCGCAACGCAACGTTCGCAACGAATGCATAACCATAAAATTTATTTAAAACTGATCATCCGAGACAAGTGATATATTAGAGGTTCTATGAACGGGCTAAGTTCAAGTATATTCAGACAATGGTGAGAGTTTAAGAGCGTTTACTCCTTCCATGCGCAGTTTGGCTCAAAAACAGTACTTTTCAAACCCTTTAATATCATTAACCACTTATCTTACACTATATGTTAATTACTAATAATTGTAGGAAATTTCGTTGTCCAAATAGTTAGTTAAGAAAATATTTCGATTAATATAGTATGTACGCGTTCTATCAAGATAACTTGTTAGAGGTTTTCTTAATTTCCCTTTCAGCATCAGTTTCGAAGCTCAAAATATTATGAAAATACTGACATATCTAAATAACAAAAAATTATTACCAATCAATAAGATCCTTGGGAAAATAGTTAGTTAAAAAGATGTTTGGTTTTGGTATCCAACTAAGAGAAATTAAAATTTAAAAAATGTGAAATATTAAGAAATTTAAATGGTTTTTTCTCCGATATACCTTATTAATTTGATATAGTAATAGCTTACCAATACAGTAGAGCATCTTCTTTAAAATTATACATTTAAGTTTTTTATTATTTTGTTGTTATTATTTTTCTGTAAATATTTTAAAACTACTATAAAACGCTGCGCTCAAATCAATGCAAATCAGTCCGCCGCGAGGCTTACTAGAGTGTGGTCACGTCGTTCGGCGCTCTGACTGACCTTTGTCGTGCGTATAGGACGAGCGGACATTATACTTGCCTACCAGGTTTTGGTACTTTGGTAAGTAAAATATTTATGATAATTTTTGATGGCAAACATATTTTTAGAATGTATTTATATTGTAAAAATCATATTTCAGACAATGGGAAATAAAATAAAAGTTATTTTTAGCGAAGAAACGAAAGCGCCAAAATGTAGCAAACATGGAAAATGCAAGAGCTAAAAGGTTGGTTTATACACGTTATCACACTATAATATTATAAATGCGAAAGTTTGTATGGATGTATGGATGGATGTATGAATGGATGTTTGTTACCTCTTCACGCCAAAACTACTGAACGGATCTGGCTGAAATTTTGCATTCAGGTAATTCTAATAATGGAATAAAACATAGGCTACCCCGTAAATCTGTTCCCGTGGGATAAAAATCACCTCTAAACGTTTCCATAGGAACAACGCGTGCGAAGCCGCGGGGCGCAGCTAGTTTTGTTATACTAGCTTCAACCCACGGCTTCGCCAAGGTAAGATACACATTTTCCTATCCGTATACATGTACTATACCTACTGATATGTTTATTTCATATTATATTTAATTTCTTTTTATCTTATTGGTCGATGTGGGCTTTCTAATAATATGTATTTATATATATTTGTTCGTGCATTTTTATGAAACTGTAAGGTAGATTTTTAATAATTCTGAGCTGGCTCCGAATTTAAAATAATCTAAATATTTTTACTTTTGAGTGTTTCTACGTCTAAAAGTCTGTTGAAATTTGTTTATTTTATAAATTTCCTACGTATGTATGAGTAACATTATTTTCTTTTATTTATTTACTGCATAATGCTTGCTTTCAAATAGCAAAATGTGTTATTGGTTGATGGTTTCACTTCAGGCAATGTAAAAAAAACGCTAGCGAAGAAAATTCAGAAATAGTTGAATGCGAAAACCAAAATATGGAGGTACTTTTAACTTTATTTTAAACTTTTATAATTTTAATTACTTTTTTTCTCTTTTTACGTCATAATACGCCATCACAGACGATTTCATAATTTCAAATTATGTTAATTATTATATATATTAATTATGTTATTTCAATTATATATTAAAAACGATTCATCTAGACCGACACTGAAAAAACGTAAAAAAGTAGTGGCTGGGTGGAATAAGCACGTAAGTGAATCTCACTTGAGTGCTAGGTCGAAATATCGCATATGGGCGTGGCACGGAAAGCCTGGTTGCGGTCCAATTTATGACGACATGGTTCAATCGCGTAAGATCTTTAAAAGTAGGCTAAAGTGGTGTCAAAACCATCAGGACCAAATCAGAATGGACCTGCTAGCAAAACATCATTCCAAGAAGGATTTTAAAAATTTCTGGAAATGCACATCAAAATTAAATGTGAAGCCTAGCACTCCAGTGAGTGTCAATGGTGCAT